>RCIC01000056.1:0-487933 GCA_018883505.1 Ceratosolen fusciceps
CGTGGAGGATCTTCATGACGCAATGAGCATCTGGGTGGTCATGAATCGCTGAGCCGTGACCTTCGCCCCAGCACAATACTATCAAGTTGAACTTGCCGTTGCCTTCGTCCACCAAATTACGCGTATACCTGAAAAAAACACAGCATCCAAGTTATTTCTTCGAGTTATTTCAAACTGCCTTCGTTGGAGCTATTAAATCAGATTTATGGTATGATTCTCGGACAGGAAAAGATTATTATAATTATGCGTAACTCGTCACAATAATATTATAACTTAAAGCGAGTTCGAGCTCGTTTTATTTAATGGATTGGAATTATTCTAATCAATTATAAACAATAATGACCATAATGAACAGAATCGTCAATTAGCTTTCAAATCAGTGGTGTAATATTGTCAAATTACGGATCCGCCTTGAAGAAAGAAAGATCTTCTAATAAGATCAATGTTTGTCAATTTATTTTTATTAAAAATTAACTGTATAAATCACTAAAAATAATTACTGAAACTGCTTTTTATATTTATTTTAAAACCGGTTGTTCATATCAGCAAACATAATAGATATAAAATTAAAATATACTATTGGGATAAATGTTTATAGTTAAATATATATTACTGTAATGAAAATTTATGTACATCCTTCAATATTATCATATTTGGACGAAAAAATAGTAAATGGCATAGAATCGAATTTATCAAAACGTAGAAGGAAAGGAGCTACGAAACATAGGCAAACAGAGTGAATTTTAATCATAATGAGTTTATCGCATTTGGTCGTAAATTAAAAAATAGTCGCTTATGAGTTTGGACTCCCGTTTCAATCACTTTACAAGTATTATCAAGCTTATCGACAGTTCCTCTCCGACATGCAATGCATCTTGCAAAATATATGCAAGCCAAATGTTACATTAACTACAGAAGAATCGAAAAATAGGCTGCTAAGTTAATAAATAAATTTTTATATAATTACGATTTATGAACATAGTGCAAGTGATATTTTGTAACTGTATTAATATATTTTAAAATGTTTATTTCTTCTTCAATTTAGGCTGACTTAATAAATATTTTAAATCACATCAGTCACAATTTTATAGTTTTAAAAAACAAGCAATTGTAATTGATGTAATTAATAATGTTTTGTAGTAATAATATATATATAATAAAAATATTCAAATTAAAAATTATAATTATTAAAGATAAATAAATCAGTCAAAAGTTTTTATATTCCTGATAAGTTTTTTATGGTCGTTTTACATAGAAAATAATTTAAATTCCTTTTAATAAATGCGTTCCTTTTTCAATTTTTTATAATTCTGATTTAAATATAAATATACAAATAACTATTTGCAAAAAAATTTGGTTATTGGATATATAACCAATGTTTTTTATCATTTAATTTAAAGATTTGTATTACAGCCAAGTAAGAAACAAATTTCAAAACATTAACTCATTACTTAACGTTGAAATAATGATTAACGGCAAGATAACCCGCATGAACTTGATCAATACTGATTTAAAAAGTTCAAGCAATTCCTATTCATACCCGAATAGATTGATAATAAAAATGCGAGTTTATTTTCTCTGAAAAATCGAGTAGAATATTCCATAAAAGTAGTTGCATTTTTTAGAATATATAAAACTATGTAAGCTATATAAAGCATTGAATGTAAATATAGATATTGCCTGTGTGAAATAACTTTTAATTGTTAAATTTATGGATTATTGATTAAGAGCTTTGGAGCATCAAAAAATCAATATACACATATAATTTGTTTATCCTTTAAAATTATTATAGAACAATTATTATTGAAAATAATTATATCGATATTAATTATTAATATTTTGTAAGAAAATAACGATCGAAAATTTTTTAGTAAAATAAAATGTCTTTGCAGTTTTAAATATGCAGATTACTATTACTAACAGATTGATTAAAAAACGTTATGCATCGCATGGCTAAACTTTAACATCTTTAAAATTGAAGAATTTAGAAATTAGTATTGATTAATGTTTTTACTTTTTGTAAAATTTTTATAAATAAAAATATAAATAAAATTATTCTCAGATTGTTGCTGTACAGAAGAAGCACAGCATAAAATCACATTATGTATTTAATGATTTTCATAATAATGTATAAAATGATTGAAGATGTATATTTTCGTTCAATAAATAATAAATATATAGCAAAAATTAATAAGCATCATCTAAGTTCAACAAAATAATGTACATTAAAATATTTTATAATAATACTAAAATGGTAATTAAGAAAAACATTACTTATCTTTAATTAGTAGGTTTAAATGATAAATTTGATTATTCTATTTTTATACGTATATATACATATATATATAATTATAATAAAGACACGTTGAATGAAATTTCGTGGCTTATTCGCATTTTTTTGTATGCAAATGTTTGAGTTTTCTGAAGATTGTAAATTTAATTATTGAGACTCAGTCTCAATAATTAAAGCTTTTAAAATGACAATAGTTGCGGTATAGCAAAAAGGTTTATCTAAAGAAGATATTCAACTATTCTGATACGCAGTAAATAATTGGCATCAAAACTGTGCGTAACTCCAAGTCAATTAATCATATGTAATAAACGGTAACGGGGTTTTTTTAAGGAGCATGTATAAAGTTAAAGTTAGAGCTTTAGCAGGTCACAAACTTCTTTAAATATTAATTGAGTAAAAGATCGCAGTCATCTTGGATTGGATTGATGAACTTAAAGCCAGAGAGTCTAGTACCTAGTTCATAATTACCTGTATCGGTCAAACTTGGCGAACTTTCTCCATTCCTGGGGGTTGCTCCTGTAAGCGAGCATAAGGCCTTGCACATAATCGATGTCTACGTCGTTACTCGCGAAGGCTTCGTGAAGCTGAATGATAAGTTCTTTAAGGCTTATGTTTTTGGGTATATTATTCTCATGAGAATGCCGCTGCAGCACCTGTCGGGGCTCCATTTTCGTGTTAGGACTTGCGCCTCCCGGCGGTTACCGTCCTTGCTAAAATTATGCTGTCTCCACGATGATCCCGAGTGGTCTACTCAATGACCGACGATAACTTACTATTCTCGCTGAAAGACTCTCCTTTTGTACTGAGCCTCCCACTTCTCTAGCACTGCACGTGGACCCTGGAAATCTACACTTCTCGACTTTGGATCATAGATAGATTTTCCGAGGTTCGGTACAACAAAGCAGCTACGCGCTTGACGTCATGTAAACACCCGTTGGGACCGGTATGAATCGCAAAAGTGATTTCCTAGGTTAGACTCCTACTCATTTTCTGTTGCCTTACCCCCGCCACTCACTCCATCGAACTCTCACTCCCTCCAGTTCTTGCTCTCAAGCACTCTCCTACTATCTCTTTCTCTTTGTCTACATTGCTCTCTCTTCCCCCATTCTCCTGTCCAAATGGCTACCAATCACCCTATCAATCCCCTTGCTCATAAAATTTATTTAATTCATTATAAAAAATATGTTGACAAATATATTAGTATCGACAGACCTGTTTACAGATTTTCTATTTTTTCTGTACTGGTTCCTACCGCAAAGGTTTCATTATGGTTTAGGAACCTGATTCTATATTCACGCATGTTTTCATACTCTTTAGCTTTTTTTGTTAGCAATTTACTTAGTTTACTTATATACTTTCCGTTGGCATTATTATTTTATTTGAGTTACTGATATAAAGATAATTTATTATATTATATTGAAAGATAACGATATAACTTACTTGCATATACATTTTAATAGAAAACTTATACATTTAAAACTAATGTAGCATATTTCATTCAGATATGGTATATAAGTATTACATTTATTAAAATTATTCTATATTAACAGAATTAGCTTTTCTCATAATTATCATTCACATTAATATATTATTATAAAAATTATAATTAAAATTACAAACAAGAAATTCTTTCATCGTATAAAATGATTCTTAAAAAAATTTACATAATTTTATAAGAAATTATTATATAAAAATTATTCATCATAATTGAATAATCAAACTATTATATTCTAATATAATTATTAATCTTCAGTATCTATATCTTCATGTAGTCATTAAAGGTAAAATTACAATCTGGTATTCTATAAACTTAATTTTATGAAAATTCTAAAAGAAAGTTTAACTTATAATAATTGAAATTATTCTAATATTTTCAGACTCATATATATTTACAAATTTAAGTATGTATATTTTAATAAAAGTAATAATATTGTCAAATATAATTTGTAAAACTTTGTACAATGAAAATTTTTTTAAATTACAATGAAAATACAAAGGCATGATTTATACAATTATAATTATGTGTAGGCTTTATAATGCATTTACAAATAAGCACTTGAATTTAATTACGATCCAACAGTGTCAACGGTAACTTTGTTTCGTTCTTATTTGTATTAGTTCTTTGTTTAAAATAAAGAACTCAAATATAATTTTCAATTAATTAGTAATTATGTCAAGATTACTTTAAAAATAAAAATGTTCAAGAGATGGAAATTAAATTAAATTTAATCTGAATATTCTGTAAAGATAAATTTTTTATATATTTCTTTTACCTAGTATTTGAACATAATGCTAAATAACATAAAAGTTAGTGTAGTTATAAAAATTTTATACTATTAAAAATAGATTATTTCATTATTTTATTAGTTACTATAAGGATTGGTGTTCCACTTTTTTAATACTAAAAGCGAAATCATTTGAGTAAAACATTAAAATGCAATTATATATTTAATTAAACAAAGTAGTCTCAATTATATTAATTTCAATTGAGCGATAATTATACTAAAAATTTAAGGTTTTTTAAATTTCAAAAGAAAATATTAGAAATTCTACATAAAAAAAAAATTAAAAAAATAAAATATCGTTTATCGAATATAAATAATGTTTAATTAGTAATTTAATAAATTTTTATTCGTGGAATATAAAATCTTGAATTATTATAAAAAATGGTTCTTTGTTAATAAAAATAATATTTTAAAATAAACATTTTAAAATACGGAACAAGGTTTTATCAACACAAAAGTATAAAGAAAATTTCATTGGATAGAGAAGTTGATCCTAAAATCCAGATCAATATAATGCTAAAAATGAGGTCATTTTATAATCCAACAAATCAAAGCAAGTAAAATAATTTTTTAAATTACACAATTTAAAGCAGAGGCATTGTTAAACTTACTTAATTCATATAAGATATCAGTAATCCGAATATTCACCTTATTTTTGTGACTAATCAAATTACAATGAAACCTTATAATGATATAATGTTGCCACTATTTTTGAACTTTCTTGAAATATATATATATTTTACGAATATTATGATAACCGTTCTAAGACGACCTTAATTTAATTGATTGTCTCAAATATTAAAACAACAAATTACACTTTTCACAATTTAAATTAGCTATTACTATTATTATGATTATTATTGTCGTTGTTGTTCTTCTTTTTCTTCGTAGTAGTGGTAGTAGTAGTGGTAGTGGTAGTAGTAGTAGTGGTAGTAGTAGTAGTGGTAGTAGTAGTAGTGGTAGTAGTAGTAGTGGTAGTAGTAATAGTGGTAGTAGTAGTAGTGGTAGTGGTAGTGGTAATGGTAGTGGTAGTGGTAGTGGTAGGGGTAGTGGTAGTGGTAGTGGTAGTAGTAGTAGTAGTAGTATGAGTTTTATTATTATTATATTAAAATATCTTGCAATCGTTATGATTACGAATTACTATTAATGAATTATCTTACATAACTAAACATGTGTTTTTAACAATTATTTATTAAACTGCTGACTAACAATAATGTTTTGTAGATCGTTTCTTGTCATTGTATTATTTGGAATTTATATTATGGAATTTATTATAGACTTTTTGTATTATATTAAATATTAAAAATATTAAATATAAAAATTAAATTTATTAAATATTAAATATAATATTATATTAAAACAAACTAAGAATACAACATGCTTGACTCCACCACTCCAAGCGATTTTTAAGTTGTGGATAGGTTTGAACATAAAGAGTTTGATAATAAGAAGTCAAAAGGCCATAATGATTAATTTACACTTTTCAATTTTTTATTGACATGCGAGTATAAACAACAATATAAAAAAAGCTAATAAAAAAGTTTTGTCAATAAAATGATCCATGTAACGAAAATGATTAAAACTATAGACTACATTTTTAATGAAAAAATAAAATATTTTATTTGTACCTTTATTAAATATACCTGTATTAAATATAAAATCTTTACAGTAAATTTTGCTTTTCAATTTAATATTATAAAAACAATTTTTTCCAAATTTCATTATTATTTATAAAATAAATGTTCATGATTTTCAAAAATAAGAATATATTGTTTAAGTATTAATACGAATTCTGAATGCGAATACACGTATACGATAAATAATAATAATTGAAGATATTCATTTAAAATATTATATATTTTTAATACATATTAATAATACTGATTGTGATTAGATGTAGGTAAAGATAAGAAAATGTAATGTAGGAGTGTCACATTTTATCACATTTTATCACATTTCATAATATAAATTTAAAATACAGCATGCTTTTTCGGTTTAATTTGGTGCAGATTTTATTCCTTTTTTTAAACAGAATTTCGTTGAGTTATATAAATTGTGTTAAAGTTATATGTAGATACTTTAACCATATACCGATAATACCGAGAAAACGTTAGAATTTTGCGTTTAGTAATAAATGTTCATAATTTATAAAGAAACCTTGTATTTCTCTAATATTATTTTCTTCTTTATAATTCATTTCAAGTCTCCTAAATAATTTTTTACTTCTGAATTTCGAAATAATTCGAAATAATTTTAATAGATTAATATGAGACTAAGTATATAATATTCATGCTTATGATTATGTTACCAAAAATTTATTTACGTAACTTATGTAGCCTATAATATACCGTTAATTTAAAATTTTTAAACTACTTTCTTTTTCAGCAAATTATTTTTTTAATGAACTTAAATGTTTCTCTTATATTTTATATTATTATAATAATTCTTATTACAAATACTATTATATTTCGTTTTACTTTTCTCACGTATTATAATTTTTATTAGTTTTTAATGCTTTTTCAACTTTTTTATTATAACTGTAATTATTTATTTTATAGTTATAATATATTTTTATAAATAGCTGTATTATTTGATACGTATATTTTTGACAATATAGTTTCAAAATCTATTTATTAAAAAATAATCAATAAAAAAATTTATCATATATTTCAGAATGCCCGTTGTTTAAATTTTGCGAAACTAAGGTTTTCAAAAGTAAGTGTAAAGTTAAAAAATATTTATTTATTTATAATAATGATAGTTTAGACTACTTATGAAAATAATATATTATAAAAGTAAGAATTTAGACCATAAATATTTAAAAACTTTTATCATACAAATGAGTTTTTTAAAAATTTTAATATACAATGATTTTATTATTTTTAATAATAAAATTACGTTTTTAGGATTTCCTAATTTCTAGAAAATTATATTTTTTTGAAATAAATTTAGTTAGATATCAATATTAAAAAATGTATCGAATCATGTTTTTAAAATTTATATAACATTTACAATTGGAATCAACATATTTTATAACAATGAATACAATAATAGACAATGTTTTTTGTTTATAATAAATTATACATTTGAATACTCTAATTGATTTTAATTTAATTTATATTTAATTTCACACTTTATATATCATAGATGCGGTAGATATAAATTGAAGAAAATGAAAACACAAGTTAATAAACGAGTTTATACTGAATAGTAGATTTTTTGAAGTTGATGATTATTAAATGATAAATAAATAATAATTAAGTTTGTATTACTTATTTGTAAGTATTTAATATTGTAAGATTATAGTGTTTCCACTAAATATTATTATATTTGTTTACTATAAAATGTGTCATACATGTATATATATTTGTTGTCTAATATTTCTAAAAATATAATAATATTATCATAAACACTGTCATAAACATTGACTGGACAAAAGGAATTCATTATTATTTGAGTAATGAATTATTCTGTAGTTGATTTTAATCAATCTGAACATATTCGTATTAAGTTCTTAAAAACTTTAAAACATTTTTTGAATGACAAAAAGCGTCAATCTTTCATAATCAGTATTAAATATTTTATGATTCAATATTAATTAAAGAGTCAGTGAATATATATATATATATATATATATATATATGTGTGTGTGTGTGTGTGTGTATAAAATTGTAATTATTAAAATTTCATTAATAATTTATATATATATATATTACATTAAAGTTTCTTTATAGAAATTTCAAATATTGAAAATCGTAAATAGTAAAAGTTAAGTACGTATAATCTTTATTGATAAAAAAACTTTTATTAATTGTTTTGTGATAAATCTTTAATGTATTATATTTAATCTTTATTATATTCATAGTACAATTTACGATCTGTAAAAATAAAATTTTACCAAGTTATACCAGAAATTGGAATAGCAAAATGTCAGAAATACCAAAATTATATGAGTTTTGGTATAAACAAATTTTCTTGCCATTAAATGAAAAATAAATTATTGATTATAAATGTTTAGAATATAAAATTTGTTATCTAGATCTACTAATTGTTTCAAGCAAATCTAGTTAAATAAGAGTTACAAAAAATTAATTAAAAATATCTAAAAACTTAGCTTCAGATTAAAATAAGTAAAGAATTAAATGAAAGCTTATTTAAATGTAATTAAGAACTTTTTAAATATTTTGTAAAATATTTTTAATCTAATATTACAATTCCTTGTTCTATTACAATTCTTTGTAACATTAAAATTCCTAATAATATTAGTAAAATTAAATAACCGATAAAATAGGTGTTTAGATGTTAGCATAAAATGAATAATTTTAATTATTTATACTCAAATTAATAGATTTATTTTTTGTGATATATAAATTAACAGAAAATAATATCATATATGTTATACTCCAAATACAGTTTATATATTTATAATATTTATAATATAATATTAATATCAATTTACATAGTTTCAGTTCATTCGGTTAATTAAATATTTTACGTATGATCTATAGTGAAACTGTTGAAATGTTAAAAAATCTGTGTGAATATATTTTATATGAATAATTTATTATTTAAACATTTTTGCTTGTTTCAATGTATATCTTCCTCGGACACGTAACTCGCTATTATTAATTGAAAAAAAATATTTTCCTAAACAATATTTTTTTTAATTTTTTAAAAATTTTTATAGATTGAAATGCATTAATATCAGCTCAATTATTTAAATAATATAATACTGTATAATAACTTTTTTTTAACTTTTCTTTAACTTATTTCTACTTATATAAATTATATTTATAACCGTTTCACATTTTAAAACATTGAATTTATAATTTATTAATAAGTTTTTAGATCTTTTTTATTTTTTATTTTAAATTTTATTTGAGTTAACAAGTGGCCGATAATTTTGAATGCCTTAGATTTTATTTATACCTACGAATCAACCATTTTTTATTGATATAAAATTAATTTAAAAATTTTAAATTATCGTTTTTTTATAATTTTTAACATTATAAATTGATATAATTTATTTATCACTTCAATTTACTTAAAATTAAAAGCAAATTTATGATTAAAGTATGTGAAAAATTTATCATAATTGTTTAAAGTTTACAAAATATTACAAAAGAATTTATAAATCAATTGAAAAATTTATTTTTTTCAATATGATTGTTAAACTATAATTTAAATTTTATTACCGCTTAAGTATTATGTATCATCTTTCTAAAATTTTATTAGACTAATAATGGTTTGACAGCACTAAAAATACTTACTTTTAAATAAGCATTAAATTTATCTTTACACGAAAGCTTTTTTATTAGAAATTTTCATAATATATATTTATTAACATCATATTGTTGAACTGAAGCAACATAAACATAGATTTCATATTTGAAATAAAAGAAAAAGTATTTTAAAACATGTACAAATTTTATATTATTTTCTCTAGTATAAAGTATATATAAGGGACGATAAATGATCAAAATTCGTTTTATTTTAAATATTTCAATTTTTTCAATATTTATTTAATATTTAGTATCTACATTCCAATTGATTGGAAGCAATTACTGGATAAGATCCTTACCAGTAATGAAGAAATATATTAATTATTTGAATTTTTGTTTTTTAAAAGCTTCGATAAAAGATACACAAGTCATCATATTTAATTTTTTTCTATTATTCATAAATAATTTATAATCAAACATTCTAGGTCTATATTCCTGATATTTATAAAATCAATATATAAATCTTATTAAAAATATTTTTATATTAAAATTAGTAGTAAATGTTAAAAATATGAGAATTTCGTACTATTTACAAGTAAAGTGGAACTCTGTCTATACTTGCTTCTCATAAAAGAATTTGTACGGGGTGCCTATTACAGGCGCCACGTGGAGGCACAATAGATTTATGAAAAGTAACGGAATCAGAATACATAATTCTTTTTGAACGATGAGTGGTAACCGAAAATTGATGTCCTAATCGTGGATTAATAAGCAGAGTGGTGTATATTTATATTAATCAAATACTTTATAAATTTATAAGCAAATGAAAATTACATATTAAATAATGGGTTCAATTATTTTGTAAGTTTGAATGTAAATATGTATAATATCACAGATATAAATAATAGAATTGATTAAACACATACGTTATATTTCATTATTTTATTGAATGTATTATTATTTTATTATTTATTGTTTTATTTTAATAAATTAAACGATAATTAGAATAAAAATGTTTCACAATTTACGATATTAATACAATAAGCCCTGATTCAGATGAATCTATATGTATCAAAGTATGAAATAAATTTTTGTTTAGAGTACATAATATTATACAAAATATTAATATAAGTATCGATAAAAAATACGTCTTAAGTATTTATAATAGGTCTAATGACTGCAAAAATTAATTAAAATTAATTTAAAGATTAATATTTTGTGAACAGTTTAAAAATAATATTATAAAATTAAGGTATCTTTGGTCAAATATAAAAATTTATGGCACGTTAACCATAATTTGATATTATATGGTACGATCGCAGCCAAAATAAGATACTAGATGGTCAATATGTTAATAATAACGTAAGAATTATCTATTCATTCATATTGAGGGTATTGTTTATTAATATCTTTAGCTATTTCGCCATTAAATACAAATTATGTAATAACCATATACGAGTACTCATCAATCTTTGTACAGTTTTTAATTTTACTATAAAAAATTTTTTTTACTATAGTATAAACTGAAGTATATATAACATCGGATTTATAATATTTATTTAAAATATATATCTGACATCTTTTGCAATATCCCTTTCATATGAGAAGCACATTCTGCATCACTCATTTAGAGTCTGAATTTCACCTCAAAAACTCGGGATGAGCCATATTTTGAATGCTTAATTTAAATAATCAATAATACTAAAAATATCATGTATTAAAATCGTACTTACTTTTTCTGTAGTTTTCATAAAGGGAGAATTATTTTGAAGATTTCCCACTGGGAATTTAAGGTCTCTCCTTTGAATCCTTTAATGCTGCGCCCGTGTTTTCTTATGGATGATGGGAGAATTCAAATAAAGATACTCAATCCCGTAAATCATAAAATTGATTTATTAAAATTTAAACTTATCGCGTGTTCAGATTCAAACTGCGGAATTTCTCTTTAAGTGATTAGTTGTTAACTACTAGAGAGCGCGAGACGAATTGAATTTTCCGAAAATAATTGGCGAAGCAGATTACCTCGCTTTTCATTCTTTTCAGGATAATCTTTAGAGAGAGAGAGAGGGTACATAGTTTTACTGATATTTCATCTTAGGCTAAGGGTAATAGGATATTATCTCCAGATGGACGAAAGCTGCCATCCCGCTTATCATTAAAAGTGCATAGTGCACAAAGTATTAATAAATACGTTATAAATATTAACTCTTGCTGAAAGGTGCTCACTGCGCTTTCTTTACTCCATTCATTGTTATTATAAAACATTATGGCTTTTATAGTAATCGTATAATCACGTAGTAATCGACAAGCCCTTATAAGCGTACCAAATACGTACGCAAATAATTTTGTAAAAAAAGGCTTTTTCCTCATCTATCAGTGAAGGTTTTTATAAGCGCACGTAGCGCATAAATAAAACAACTTATTTATTTAATTCTGTACTCATTTATAATGTTTATTATATATTATTTGTTAACCTTCTTGTATTCTATTTGTTAATCTTCTCTCGTCACATCCATCGAACTCATAAACTTTATAAATATACATGATATTCAAAAATGAAACTCTCTCTCTCGAATGATGTTATCTCAACTCTATTAACAATAATGTTAATTTTAAAAACACGAGATATTTTTAGATTAGTCTTACTATTTTTATTTTACTTAAAACAAAAATAAAAAAGTTCAAATTTTAATAAAGTGTAAAGTTTAATAAACGAAAAATATTATTCTGTTCTTTCAAAAGTATTTAAATCCATTTATAACCATTAAAAGTTAAAAATAATTTTATCTAGGTAATGGAATCCTAACCATTTAAATAAGGCTTACATTTATTAGTAAGAATGTAGATATATCCTTCACTCTATCAAAAGAATTTGCACCTGTCATGCATTTTTTTGATAATTTATTGTAATTTAAAATGTTATTTAATATGATCATAAACTATAAAATATTTATACTCAAACCTAAAATACGTTAATAATCTACTAATAAAATATACAATGATATATATTCTCTGAATATATATGCACATTCATATATATATTAATTGAGCAATTAATTTTATTAATTTTTAATATATACTTAATACAATCCTGTATTAAAAACTTTTCAATATTCATCTTGTTTAATTAATACTATTACATATTTAAAACCTTTGAGTAATATCTTTTAATTTTATTAAATCAACTGAACCTGTTTAAGTCTATATTATAAAATACATTATTTTATGTTGTAAATAATATATGTATGGATTCATATACATAGTATTCCAAATACATAATCATTAGATTATTTTTTCATAAACATGATTAAAAAGTATAAAACCAAATTTGAAATTGTATCAAGAGGAATTTTATGTTTTTGTTTATCATAATAAGTAAATTATTATAAAGATGTTCACGTAATTGTATAATTTTAGAATCTTGATTTTTTTTATTACAATATATTTACAAAAAATTTGTTAAAATTTTCAAGATTCATGTTTATATTTATATGTGAAATAGATTGTTCGAATTAAAACATAATGATCGAATTACGAACGACAATAAGGCACCACATCTGCTTTTTACAGTATTTCTACTTATAGAAATTAATTTCCCCATTGTAAATTACTAGCCATTACGAAACGTGTAAAAAGCGCGTAGCATTTGTTTTAAGTATAGTGTTTTGTAAAAAGTTGAAACCAGCCAAGACAGAATTGGACTTGGACACTAAGCACATCATGTAAAATCATAACATAAAATCTTAACTCTTGTTGTTAAACCAATAATTGTGTATTTCTTTATCTTTCATTACACCGTGACGAATGCACAACTTGGCGACAAAAAACCAACGAGTGCCACCGCGTATTACAAAATAAAATTAATTCAATGCGCTCTAACATAGACTAAAAAATTTAAAAAACAACCTAAAGTATTTATCAAGAACAAAATCGAAAAATTTCGTTTTAATGAAATTTGATTCTGGACTTCATAACGAATTGAAACGTAATTATTTATATAATTTATATATAAGCATACACAGGCGAATTTAGTAAAAAAGAAACAATTCAATTTAATTAACTCAAATTATGTCAATAAAATAATATTATCTATTTTAAATATATTTTTAATAAAATAGTATTAAGAAAACAGTCATTAATTAAGTAATACTTATCTTTATTAATTAAGAAATACTTATAATGTTAATTATCAAGAGGTAAATAATAGATGTAATGTATCTTATATCTGATTATTTTCTATTGGTAACATTGGACGTATGTTATGTTACACGACAACATAATGTACAAATTACAAAAAATATAGTTAGTACTTCATGAAAAAAGGTGTTATTATAAAACGAAAGTATTAATATTAAGATAATATAAAAAGTTGCTGATAAGAAATAATATTAGATTATCTAGTGAAATGGAATAGAAATCCTGTCATTTGGCTATTGTATATTTAATAGCCGATTCGTTATTGATGTATCGATTAGGAATTCACAATAGAACTTAAAAATACAAATTGAAAGTACCTAAAACCAACGATCAATATAATTAATTCATATATAAATATGGAAAAAATGTTAGCACCTCAACTCTCGACGTCATATCCCGAACTAGGGCTCGAATTTTTCATCTGCACTCACATTCAGTTCAAGTTTCCGTAATGAAAAATTGCTAAATAAAAGTAACAAGCTTCCTCCAAACATCGACTGATAATCCCGATCGATGGCGCTTCGGCAGAAGAAAGCAAAGAACGACGAATTAGCGACGGCGACGGCGGTAGCGGCAGCGGCGGTGGCAAGAACGTCGACAGTGTTGGAGTATGAGGAGAAGGAGAAGATGGTAGTGCAACGTGGTGAGGTGAGGCGAGGTGACGGTATTGAGGGAGGTGAGTACCGATGGCAGCGGATCGTGGCGTGTTGCCGCAGTTGGCGCGTCAGCCGTTGAACGACGTCACGATTGAATCAGGAAGTTTTACGTGTACTTCTAAATAGTGTCCTGTACGTGCCCTGTACATTGACGGTGTTATGCCTCAATTGTCCTCCAGCCGATTGTTCGCGGTGACCTGAACAGCGAGTTGACGGGGACCCGTCGGGCCTGGGCTCAGAAATGACAACCATCGAGCTCTACATCAAGGTAATCCCATTATTCTAATTTCGTTAGAGATCCTCAAGCACCTTTTTGCTCAACATTTATCGCTGGTGAATCGAAACTGTTTCAGACGCCGGGGCACTTATATCTAATGAAACTGACAAATCATTCGTTGATCTTCCAAATAGGCTTTTACTTACTTAGCTTTAAATTATTGCATGGCTACAAAATATAATAATTCCATCATAAATTTAAACTGTCTCAAGATATTTTTTCATAAGCTTCGCCGGAGATTTTTTACAGCTTAATCTTTTTACAAATCATGAAACAGGTAAATTATCTGTAGAAGCCAATTGATTTCCAAGCTTTGATCCAATTACAATTGATACGTTTTTCACATCGATTTATTTATCCCATAATGAATCGCATGGAATCTCTAATTTTAATCTTAATTCTATTAATGAGCACAATTTTTTATGAAATTAATAAAAGTGCAAGTCGAATTTGCTCACATCTGTATAAAAGGTCTGCGCTAATGGTCTAAAAATAATATTAAAAATATTTTTTCATGTAATCGATACAATTATGCTTTTGTTCGACAATAAGTAAATAATATAAAGCCATTAACGATCAACTCAAAAAAAAGAAATAAAAATACTAAAGGTAAATTTTATAGAGTATATCAATACTGTAACATGTCTTCAACGTAAAGACGGGATGAAGAAATCATGTATATGCGAAACGAGATTAATTTGTCATAACACAGCTTTGGACCAACCGTATCAATACTATATGTGTAGTTAAAATAAGAGCGAAGATACATGCGGAAATAAATTTATGGATTGGTCGTCGATCAGCTGACAGAAATATTAACAGCATCTCCGGTGCGCAAGCTCCGCAGATTTCGAGGTCAACCCTACTTCTCGACACTGTTGACCCCCTAAAGCAGATCTTAAATGGGCCAGGATTTTACTTCTCATTTCTTACTCCTCCGTTCTCTACGTGAACAACGTGATATAGGATATTTTTACTGCAACTACATTCTGATTTTCAGCATTAGTTTACTATCGCTCCTTTCATTTGTACGACAGTTAATGATTAATTGGCCCTCTTATTTATATCGGGATTCAAGTAAGGCTAAGTTGTAGTTTAGTGTATTACATTAAATTGCCCGTGTTTTTCCTTCTTCCAAGGCAAGATTGAAGAAAATTGAAAGTCTATTATATTATTATATATATTCTGATATTTATTAATGATATCACAGTGGATAAAGTTCGACTTGAAAATAAAATTATGACCCTATTTACTGACTAAAGATAATAAATTATTTGTAAATACAAATCCCGAACTTAATTCGGCTACGTCGTGGTTCTTCAACTCCTCATCTAATCAATTGAATTTCAAGAGTACAGGGTTTATTTAAATGAATTGTGTTTCTTTTACTTACAATAAGTAATCAGTTTCATATTTTATTAAATATTAAAGATAATTAAAATACTTACTATAAAATGTTGAAGACTTTTTTGTGCTTGATTGTTTCATATGAATTTAATCAAATGTAATGAAACGATAGCATTATGAATATTAGAAAAACTTTGAATTTAAATTTAGTACTACTATTTTTTTATTTAAGACAAGTAATATCATTATGAAATATAATTGATTATTAAAAAATTTAATTTCTTTTAAATACTTGCTCTTATTTTTTTATTTTACCTTAATTAGGAACAATTATTTAATACTTTATATATATTCTCAATTGATTATTTATATTAATAAGAGAAATAAATATGCATTGTAAAACCGGTCGGCAAGTAATAAATAGATTAATATTATCAAGGATATATTCGAATTATTCCAACTACGATAAATATATTACTGCTTACTTTTCTTTATATCCTAGAAATAAAATAATTGTGTAAAAATTCTATTATTAAAATAAGATTTTTAATTTTTAAGGGGTTTTATATAATTTTACTATCTTGTTTATATTACGAAATTATGAAATGTGCGAAAAATTATTCATCCATAAGCAGCGTTTTTTCTAAATACAAAATTTAGCACATATATTTGATTTGTTTGAAATAATATAAAAAAGAAAAATGTGTTTTATAACGTCTAAAGTATTCTTGTATTATTGAAAATAGTATATGCATAAAATCTGTTAAAAAAATTTTTATTACAATTTTTATTACAGAGAATATTATTATTGATTATAATCGTACAGATTATAATAGTACTCCCACCTCTCTTTTTCTTTTAAAGTATCGTGAACTAGTCTTGTATCTTTTTTTATATTAATTTCATTTATAAAGAAAAATGAATAGATACATAAATTGTCTCTCGGCATGGCTCATCGTTACTGCCAATAATGTATATTCATAACGTTACGGACATTACTTCTTCTACACCAATCTTCTTCAGTTTTTAAAAATATATGCGGTCACTATAAATTATAAATTTTCTTTTCATTTTATGGATCTAAAAAATAATATATTTTTTAAATATTTATGAATTTTTATGTGACACTATTTTAAGTATAAAAATATTGCTAAATTAAAAATCATCACAATAATTATTATTTTGGATTTAATAAAGTTATTTTTTTTATATAGCCATTGCACCATTCAAATACCTTAAATAACTATATAACTTCATCTAATATGCTAGTACTATTATACCTAGAAAGTTAAAAATGGTATTAATAAGATAAAAACATTATTATATGTAGTATGTAGTATGTAGTATAGTACAATTATATGTAGTAATTATAAACTATAAGCCACGCGCAAGCGATTATTTCTTGTTAAGTTTATATATATTCTACAAGTCTAGTAAGTTTATTAATAAAGTTAACAATAATATTAGTCCAATATTTTGCTTAAATATCTCTTAACCACATGCATGTTTTGTTGTGAAGCTTTTATATAAATATAAGGATGGAATCGCGGAATAAACGGAACGATCGTGGCGTAATTTATTACGATATTCGTACTGTCTCGGATTGCAAATCATAGACTGTGTTGTCCATTGATATTTGAACTTATGTTCCTTTGCTCTTTGTTTACTAATATTTGCTCTTTTCTTTTTCACCTGTCTGTAATCATTTTGAGAAATTATGTATCAAGTGCCAATATATTATTTGTATTAATTTTTGATTATTTATTAGTGAAATTGATTATTTGTAAAAGTAAACAATATGTTAATAAATCTAATAAGTATGCAAGTATTTAAAAAGAAATTGCAGCTGATCAGCTATTATAGGACTATATACACGAGAAACTAGGAAGAATCAGCTTAATAATTGTAGCATTTCTATAAACCATGAATTTTTAGACTCGTTGCAAAATATGACGAGAAAACTTCCTTCACGACCTCCTTAGTATTGTCCTGATGTATTGGGCGGAGCACAAAACGTGAGCAGGCAGCTCATTCCTTGTTTTCACCGACTTTCTCATCACTGAACCCTTCGGCTTCTTACTATCCTTGCTTACCACATTCCCCTTCTACCGCTAGGCCCGCGCTATAATTAGAAAAGAATTCATAAGTCTCTATGGAATGTGCTCGAAATCGTTCGACTGCCTTCCTTTGTATTTGGTGCGCTTAATTTGTTTGATGCTGTTCAACTCATTTTTACGAGTTAACCCGAGCATGAATACACAGTAATACTGATATCTTCTAAGTCTTAAGTCGTCTTCTATTTTATTCTTTGGAGTAATTCTTCATAAATCCAATACAGTAAGTCTTTTCACAGCCAGTGAATAATGATTCTCTGGGTTGATCATTTCCAATAGATTTGAACTTTTCTAGGATTTATAATTGACCAGCTGAACGAAACTTAATTGAATATTTCGTTGAAATATTCAAAATGTCTATTTTATATAAAATTTTTTAATGATATACAAAGTTTATTGATAAAATAAAACAATTTCACTAACAAAAAAACTATTTAACTTTTGATCTAACATTCATTAACTTTATTAAATAAATTTTTTAATATTTTATGAGAATCATTTTTCTTTTAATACGATACTATATAATACTGTAATAGAAACCTGCCTATAACAAATTTTGTATTAACTACGTATGTGAAAATTAATGAAGTTTCTTATGACACTCAAATTTATATATTACGGATATTAATAAAATAAATAACATGTAACAGACGGGTTTAAGTAAAATAAAGCACTTTATAAAATTATGTACCGTTATATGGAACTTTACTATTTCCCGACAAACATTTATGGGGACAAGTTGATGCTCGCAGCCAGCTAAGCAAATGCTACTACACAGTACTAACTGTGATAGATGTTTATTCACAACAAATATCTGGCCTTTCTAATTACAAAATGGCTTCATCATTGCCCATTCCTAAAAGAAATCCGAGATCTTCACAACATAATTATACGAAAATTTTTGTGATTAGTGGGTAAGAAATAATATTGAACTTGATAATAGTCTTAAAAACAGCGTTATTGTTGATTGAACCGGTAAAATTAGCGGTTCTCAAATACAAAAAATTGATGTCTTAAATATTTATAAATATAAATAAAGATTTCAATCAATAAAGATCATTATTCAGATTAATCATGTGAAACAGCAGATCAATATTAAATTTAAACGAAGCAAGTTATCTGTCATCAAAATATCATTTTTTCTATTCTTCCATTGATTTCAAAATTATCGACATTCTACTACTAATTTATTTGTATAAGCGTTCTCTAGAAGACAATGAAAGTAATGTCTAACACGCAGTTTTTTCGCATTCTGTCACTCTGTAATGAATTACAACTAAAAACTGATAAGATTACGCAGGAACAAAATCCGGTCTCTGATAACCAGTTTATTGTACCATGTTCTAAAATTGTCTCCTACTACTCCCCATATTGTAACGACTCCCTCTCTTTTTTATATATTTTCGTGGTTCATACTTTGAAAGTTATAGGAATTTTCAAACTTAGAAAGCAAAGTGTTCCATTTTTTTATAAAAAAAGATTGATCTTCTATTAAAAAAATAAATAAAAAATATCGCGCTTAAATTTTATTGCAACCTATTAACCTTAATATTTAATACAATTTTATTTTATATTTATCTTAATTAAAACTGAATTTATTAAACTTATATCAGAAAGGTGTTTAAGATAAGCAGAAAATAAAAACAATGAAAATTATGTAAAATATTATTTTTATTATTTAATTAATATTGTTAGATAAGGTATTTTAAAAGATTTTTTTTAATTATTATAATACGTGTAAATTTATAAAATATCAAGAATGTGTGTCTCTCTCTCTCTCTCTCTCTCTCTCTCTCTCTCTCTGTGTACATCAAAATAGAAATTTTTATAAGAAATAATAAAGATAGTTTTTTGTTTCTGTATCAAGTTATTGTATATCGTAGAATATACATCTTAGAAATTTATTTAGTACTTTTTACTAGTTGTTTTATATTATATAAGAAAGTGAGAAATTTAAATTAATGGTATTGTTAGAAATATAATAAATATCATTTTCTCCATGCAGTTGCATTCTCTTTGAAATCATGGTTCGATTTAAAAGGCAACTAAAACATAGCTTACAGCCTTTTTATTGCATATCCACTGATCATACTGATAAAGTTATCGAAGTTTTTGTCACCGTTTGACAATTCTTCCCTTGTTTCGAATCATCATATTTTTACAATTTTTCTTTAATTAAATTAAATACTCAAAATACAGATATTTATAAAAAAGCAAAATCAAAATACATCTTAAAATCTATGCTATTTTTTTCATTAGACTTTGAATTTAGCTAAAGATATAACATAGTTTTCCAGTATATATTTTGTTTTAAAAATGAATTCTTGCGAACAAATATTATAATATGCCAATTGTTATATGCCGATAGTCTTAAAACAAGTGATAAAGGTATTTAAATTTGTCAAATCATACTGTATGCTAATTTATGTGTCGTTAATTTATATATTTAAAAAATGTATGTACACTTGATGAAGTGTAAAAAAATCGTTACACATTTCTTATAAAAATTTCATTATAAATTTAAAAGCTGCTGATGATTTAAAAGTACTTATGTCTTATGCTAATTTAAACGTATTCTATTATCTAATTTATAAAGTATCTAATTTGTATATTTATATATTTGTAACTTTATATTTATTAAAATGAAAATAAGTTAAAAGAAAATAAAGATTATTATAAAAAATAATAATCTTCGTTTTTTACAAAAAATAAATTATCCATTGCATTCATAATGAATAAAACATAATGAAAAATAATTATTATTAAAGTTGTTTAAATAAATAGTCCTAATTTATATTTTATTAATGCGTCTTTTATATACCTAATACATTTTTTTTTTAAATTGATAATTAATTTTCTGAATAAAAATAATAAGTTAGCTAAAATAACGTATGTTAAATAGTACTACAATTCCTTATTCAATATCCTCATAATTTTATTTAAACTATAAATCTCTTTAGCAATTACTTAGAAAAATTACAAAATTAAATTCATTAATTAGAAAATTCATAAAATTAGATGAAGTTATACTTGGAGTTTGATGATTTTGTAATTTGAAAAATCGAAATAGCAGTCGGACAAAATATCATGCCAGATCATTATCGAACTCTAGTGCTATGTATGAAAAGCCCTAACTGATGAGGTATTTAATAACAGATAAAAAAAAAATAAGGGCAAATAGTTAGCCGTAAATAGCATTAACAGAAATTTCTATTTTCAAAAAGGAAAAAACTAAAGGAGAACAGTTCGGAAGCCGTAGATCGGTCGTATGCCTCTACAACTTAATGAGATTCCCGTGCATGAAAATGGCGATAGAATTCGATTTTTTTATTACAACAGCATTCAGTCTCACGGATAGTACATACAAACTTCTTATTTTTTTTAAGCTAAACGTACATTTTTATTTTTAATTCTTTCGAAGATGCTTCTTTATTTTTACAATCCATTTATATTCTTAGATATATCTTGGTTTTTATCAACTTATTTTTTCAAATAAAATTTACTTTATTATCTTTCGCTACATTTATTACAAATCACAATTATAGAGTAAAAATTAAACACTGAAAGTAGTGTTGGAAGTTAAACATTGTAATTCATTGTTAGGATTAATAATCGATAGCTGATAACAAAATGATCATTTAATTATAAACTTTTCATCATAATCTAATTGCATAAAGTTTATTTTGCAACTATTCATTACAACTTTATAGTTTGATAGGTTACAATCCACATCTAAAATATTTCTTTAATCTGAATAACTCTATCCTCATATATTGTAAAACACCTCATGCTGCTCGTAAATTATGTGCAACCAAATATTTTTACAAAAAAATAAGACCTACTGTGTGCAAAGTGCGGGGATAACCAACCGAATTATCGATAACGACAACGGCGAAGTTGAAATTGAGGATGAAATTGACATCAATAAAAGGGCACAGCTATTCGCAAAGTCGCCCAAACAAAGAAAAAGTAGGGTTTTCGCAATCCGTTGGCTATCGTTATTCGAGGAGTGGACCAAGAAAAATGAGAATTTAGTCATCAAGAGTTACGCGGAGCTTTTGCTTAACTAAATTAAAGAGCCTTTTTCAGTTAGTCATTTAAAAATTGACCGGATTTGAAGTGTACCTCGAACTATATCACCCATTTCTAATTCATTCACCATTTAAAATTACTCGTTTGACGGATATTTAATATCCTAAAACTCACTCGAGTGCGCGAAATTACTCGCTTCATATTGGGATAAGCTAACGTGCCAATGTGACTGTAACGGCATTTCGCCAGGTTTTCATCCTTGCTTATTTCATTATTACTACTATGAGCACCAATTTAAATAAATAACTGTTTGCATGTAAATAATGCGCATCTCTAGCATTTCATCGATTTTTTTTTATATTAAATATAAAAAGTTTTATATTAAAAAAAAATTAGAATAATGAACATTAAAGGTCGAGTTTATTGCAATAGTCTTTTTTGCTCTAGATTCTTACGTGTAACCAAGACATCATACCATTCATCCGCCATTTGAAATTGCATTACGTAGCTATACTCTCGTGAAATACATATTTTTTATAATTCTACTACACTCAAATATCTTTTATGTGTGCATGTGTTATATTACATGCATGTCGTAAAGACTTAGAATATCAAGAATCATGAAATTGTGGTGTTTGTTTTATTTTTTCACGGCCGTTTTCATAAGATTTTTAATAAAAATTAGTTATAAATATTTTATTTATTAGCCTGCACTTTGAATTACAACATGTATCTTACTTGGTTCCTTATATTTATCCATTAAAATATCTCACTATATATTCAAATAGATAATAATGGAATATTTTGAGAAAAATGTATAATTTTAAATAATCTTTATTGTGTAATCACAAATAAAATAAGATACCAATACATAAATATAGCGTTTGCACTTTTACATAAGAATTATTACCATTTATTTTATAAATTATACAGTGTTTATATGTTTGTATAGTAATTAAATAAAGCATCAAATAAAATTAAATTTTTTATTTAAAATTCTAACATACCTTATTATGTTTACGAAAAAATTTCAAATACTCTTTTGAAATAAATAATAAAACACAATGAATCACAATGAATCATTAGTTAAACGTCTGATAAGCGGTTGCTATAATAATTGATCAGCCTCCTTATATATAAAGAGAAGCCATTTAGAGGAATTACCTCAAGCTCGCATATAGATACAATAAATTTTCAGTATATTCAGTATAAATTAAAGTAATTTAAGCAACATCAAAGATCCTATAATCCATTAGATTTCACTTTTTTCTGAATTTTTTATTCGACTCACGACATATCACGTGGATATTATTCATTAGCATATTTTTATCTTTTAAATTCATTATTGGAGGTGGAAAGAAATAGATTATTTTTCAGAATATAAATTCTCGGAGGACAAGTGAAGAAGCGTAAAAAGATTTGTGAACAATATTGTAATTATACAGATAACACATCAGGTGATGCTCAATATTAAAGACTCTTTAATCTATTGCTTTATTTGATTCGCTTAAGTAATTAATGCATTACTACTGTACAAAAATCAAAATAGAAAATAATATTTTTCTTTGTATGACAAATGACTATAAAATATATGAAAAGCATCAAAATTATGCTATCAGAAGATATTAAAATGACTTATTAAATTCGTAAAAAAATTATATTATGATTAATATAATAAAGTATATAAAAAAAGGCTTCTTATCTTGATAACATTCAAAGTGTTATCGGTTCTAAAAATATTTTTTGCATTTCAATATATTTTAAAACCGTTCTGTTAAGAGGAAAAAAATAAAAATTGAATATCAGCACTTATTGGTATTAGTAGATTGTTAATGCTAGTAAATTATCACATTATTTTAATAAAATTTATTTTAAGTAAAACAATGACTTCCTTGAATATATATATCTCTACCAAAAGAATGTTATAAAAGTGAATAAAGATTTAAAAATATGATATACGACTTATAAATAGTTTAAATATAATGTTATCAAATAAAGCAATATATTTTTTATTTTATTTATTTATTTTTTTTTTCTATATCGGATATTTGAATAACACTTTTATGCTATCATTTCAATATAATCATTTCAATGGCTATAGATCATCAATTGCAACAAGACATCTCCTTTGAATGTATTATACTTATTCTTAATGGGCAGCTTTTCTTGTGTAATTGCTAAATTCTTGTACTTGTGAGATATGCATTATATAATTATTTTTATTAATTTATTTGCTTATTTTTAAAGCAAGCGATCTAATTACAATTTAATTTAATGACTTAATTTACTTGATTATAAAATCATTCAGAATTGATTATTTATTACTTTTTCTTATAGCAAATAAAACATTATTGTTATAAATATCTTAAAAGAAATAATTAATCAATTACCTTATAATGTGTATTTAAAACTTAACAAAACAATAACATAATTCATATTTTTATAGAAATATGAAAACGAAAATTGTTATAAAAAATATTATAAGATAGTTATAAAATAAATTTCATAATTAAACTGAAGTAGAAATAAGTTTTATTAACTGGAATAAATAAATATATACATATATACATATATATACATATATATTCTAAGAAATTAAAAAGAAAAAAATTATTGGAATGTTCGTGAGAAAATTTTATAGTCGATACTAAATGAAGTAAAATGTAAATGACTTAGAAATATAAATAATATACTTTTGTCTTTAAGTGTTTGGTATAAAATATAGTAAATTATAAATATTTATAAGAATTTCAAAGGTTCAATGACACTAAAAGTATTCGGTATTAACAGTAGAATTCTTAAAAAATAGTACCAGCCAATGCCTAGTGTCCATACTTTCTTTTTTGTTCAGTTACATAATTACCATGTATCCATGGCCATGTACAATTTTTTATCCGTTATCAGTCACTTTTTCTTGCAAAGCAGACTTAGATCTCTTTTCTCCTTTTTCTAAAAGTCCGAGAGTAGAAAAACTTGCTATTAAACGCACCGTTGTAAAAGATAACCAGTACCTTTGCGAATATTTATGGCCGTTGCAAGAAAAATAATTCCGGAATATCTCCCTTTTACTATGATTGTTCAGTATTTATAAAACATGTGGTTATTCAAAATTTAAACATTTTTATTATTAAAATTAAATACAGATTTGAGTTAACTCTTTTCAAGTAATAACATTTATATATATTAAAAATGCCTTTTTTAGTTTAATTAAAATGAGTATTTCTTAACATGAGACTATTTAATATATGTATTATCTTTTATAATTTTCTTCTTCGAATTCATTTATATAAGAATAGTAAAACAATTTTAAAGGTCATATGAACGATATTTCAATATCAGGAAAATCATAGGTCTAGAATATCGTTATTTTATTTACTTGAAGTTTACATGATAATACTATTAACATGGATGTTACATATTTCGGTCACTGTAACACTTTGTATGCTATTTACCATATGCGTGAATTCTTAAAGGAAGATGGGATAGAGGGAAGTAAATTAAAAGTCATTGATGGTTGATTTACTTATAATATTGCTATTTATTTATCAATCACTAACCGTCACGAGGCTTAAAAAAAAGCCTTTGTCGGGATGGAGGAAAAAAGCTTTTGTTATGCACGCGATTGACAATATTTAAATAAATATTTATATTAATTGAATCAGTTATGCGACTCGTGTGGGAGAGAACTCGCAGATATCTTTTGAATTTAAACTTACTGCCAACTGGGCTTTTCTAACCTTCATCGTGACATTGGTGGGTCTCGAACTCCACACAGTCCGGACGACCTGGATGACCGATGCGTATGTGGGTGCGGACACCGGGTTGTGCCCAACGTCTTGGAGACCAGACCTGACCGCGAGGAACTTATTTTGTCTTTCTCTCTCTTATTGTCGTCCTTAGGATCGGTTACCTGAATCTTCTTCTCCTCTCCCAGGGAAGTCCAATTTCTTCCCCCTGGGGCTGATTCGAGGTCTCTTTGGCTCACAATCATTCAATCACAAGACATGCAACGGCGTCACCAAATGTTGGCCTATACTTATCATCACCTGACAGCGTGAAAACGCTATATTATTCGGCGGACGAAGCGTGAGGCAATAAAAAACGCGCGTACGCACTAGATCTTCACGACCTCGTGTCTTCGTACTGAGAATGACCCCGGACACCTTACCGCTAATTATCTCGAAAGGACAATTGGCGCCTTTTCTTCATTTGTTTTCTACCATATTTTCTTTATTGCGTCAACCGAAACACATCGAGCGGGAATATCCGAATATTCTCGCCATTTATTTTCCTGCATTAACGGTCTCCAACAGTCACTAATTTTGATAAAATATTTTTAAATTTTGTCTACTAAAAATAATGTAATAAAAAATATCTTTTATTATATTACGTTGTGACAATCTATTTTTACATTATTTTACTTTAATTACATACTATAGTAATTATGACATGGAGCGTTTGAACAGATGAATATGTTGGCAGCTAAGAACTTTAAACAAAATTATAGTGAATAAAAATATATTTTTAAAAAATAAATATTTTTAATTATTAATCTCATACATACATGCATTTTGCTGATGTTTGAGAAATTACCACATTCAGTGTAATTCAATATTCAATTACTGTATTTTCGAGTATTTATGAATTTCTAAAATACATACCGTGTTCTTGAATCATTGCTTTATTTTAAGGACAAAGACAAAAATAAATAGACAAAAAGTTATTTAATTTTATACTAATAGAATTATTTTTAATTCAAGTTCCATTTAAAAAAAACGTAATAATTTAACAATGAATTTTTAATATCTTATTCATATTGTATTTTTTTTTATTTTATTAGTACATTAAATTAAATAAATAATGTATTAAAAATGTACAATTTTTTTAAAAAAAAATTAAATAAAATGCATTTTTGAATAAAACAGATTTTTAACATAAACTTATATGTTTTAAATATGAATTATTACTGTTTATACTTTTATAAAGTTAAATGTTAATAAAAGTTATAATAAAAATTAATATAAAATTTCTAAAAAAGTTCATTACTAATTAACACAGTTAGATTGCATTTTATGCTTATTGAAAAGATAAAAGCTGACGCATACTAGTATTTAATAGTAATTTATTTATTTTTATATTATATTCTTGTAGAAAATATTTTTATATTTAACAGAAGTTCTCACTATTTCAAATTCTCGTAAACAGATTTACTGTTATTATATAAAAAATTTTTTCTTGCATTCCATTTATTCCAAATTTTGATATCCATTACAGTTTTGAGAAACAAAAAGAAACAAAATGTTTTAAACAGTGATTAAATATATTATACTTAGCTCACTGTGTACGTGTCGCGAAATATCATACGTTTTCTTTGAATTAGGGAGATTCATTTATTACAATTATAGGGCTAAAGAAGTATTATAGGTAAAGAAGAATTATAGAGCTATTTGAACGTAATATAACAACATAAATACTAATCAAGATATAGAGGCGATATGGAATTACAAAGTTCAAATGTAACTTATAGTTGTTTCGAAAGTGTTGCTTTCGCAATTTCAAATGGCTTCCATTGACGATTTTACTAATAAGATTTATTATTAAAACAAACATTTAAGAATTAAATAGATTTTATATTTATTTCTCTTTCTTATAACTGGCTTTTTTATATGATTTCTTTGATTGTTTTAATATCCAATCAGCAATAACAAATTTAATATAAAATGATATTTCTGTAATAAATTTATATTTCATTACATATAAATAAATAATTTATTAAACTATGTTATAAAATAAAAAAGGTTTTAGAATTTATATGAAGACATAAATTTCTAGTCAACTTGAGCCATTTATAACTTTTACTTAATGAGATTCTATATAAATAATATAAGTGAGAGTAAAATGATTTTTATATTATTTTTAAATATGTTTATTTATTCTGTGAAGGCATTTACAAAATTTTCTAGTTTATTTTCTATATTTTGTGCTTTGCCTTTTTGTATGATATACTTTTCGGATGTATACAATTCGATAGAAAATAACTAGATGTAATAATCTTTTCTAACAATATTAAATACCTGTTATAATAATGTAATTCAAAGTTGTGAACTAATGAAATAAACGTATCTTTAAAACATTTTTTCTTTAAAGGTAATTGATTTATAGATATTTATTTTTCTAGTTATACCTATTTTATTAAAAAATTACCGGTATAAGTAAAAATATTAATTAAAATAATAAAAAAATAAAATTACATTATAAAATTAACAATCGTCGAATTAAGCGGAAAAATCGTCGCTAATTAATGTTAGGTAAAATATATATATACATTCTAGAATATACAATATACAATCTGTATATAAAAATAATCTGAATTTTGTCAAATATAGATTCTATCAGTAATTTTACTAATTACGATATGTCTATAAATCTGTGGCCATATTATTAGACGAATTAATTTTAAATATCGAAAATATGATTCTTAAATATCTGATAAATTTACTGGATTAAACCAGTCGTAACAACCTTTGCTACTTTCCTTATTTTAAACAAAACCAAAATAGTCGTTGTAATTTTATGTGATATCATAACTGCTTAATATGTGAGGAAGTAGTCATAAATTATAATATATAAGTTTTTCATTTGCACTCATACACGATACACTACCATATATATAAAAATATATATATATGGTTATTATGACTTTATTATTATAAATTTTTATATCCTTAAGTAATAAAACAAACTTTTTACAGTATCAAATATAATTTTAAACATCATCTAAACATTTATGAAAAAAAAATTAGCACGAAATTAAAGTTTTTATCTAAACAATAATGTTGAAGTAAACGAAAGATATAAATTATCCATTTATGTAAAAAATTCAAATATGTAGTTTTTATAAAAATTATGAGAAAGGGTAAAGGAGAATATCGGGCTCATAAACGAAGAATAAAACATCCACCTACTCTTGGACGACCTACTGGAATGCAGCTAAAGTTGTTAACGTTCTGTCCGAATTTTCCAGTCTTTCCTGAATTTTTACTGATTTTCGTATTCTCTTCAAGAATTCTTGCCTGTATTATACAGCATTTTATTGTACAGATTAGATTTTTTTTACTTATTTTTTTTTTGCTTATATCGTATCGCTGGTTTATCGCTGTTATTTATTGTTTAATTACATAGAATCCGGTATGATTCCGGTAGAATGATTTCTTTTGGTTAGATTGAAATTGAATAAAGTTTTAAATTAAACATATATATAATAATATAACATTATGAAATCGTAACATATTAATTTCCATAAATATTAACTTAAAAAACATAAAAAACAAATGTATTAAATAAAAATAAAACTCAAAATTTGCGTAATACTATGTGCAGATGTTTGAAATTATATTAAAATATATTTGATGCCGTCGCATATAAGTTCTAAGTTCTTTCTTAACTATAAGTGTAACTAGATACTTTCACAACTTTCATAATTTAATAGTGATACGTATACATAGTCGTATGAATAATTAATGAACTTATTACGTGCTCAATAAACTTTATCAAATTATTTCAAAGCTTGGGCACGGACATTCAACATTTTTGTTAATAAATTAAAACTACCTTTCTTTTATACGGTATTATATTTATCAATATTTTTAGATACAAGCATTAATATTTTTAATAATTCCATAGCAAAACGCATGCACACCGTAATATGAATATCGATTATTCAAATTTTTTCCCCTAAAAATATAAAACAAATCTAATCGTAAGTTCGACAGGCAAAATATAACCTATCGAGGTTGTGGGATCATCTGGCTTGGCTGAAGTTTCACATTCGAGTCCTTGTTTATGCGATGGGTAGTAGGAGCTAAACGGATGCCCTTCATCGGATGTACCGTTGTATGGCCGCGTATCTTTGGCATTGCTCGATTCGAAATTCCTTGAGGTCGAGTCGGGAGGAATCGTGATTCGTTGGCGCGCGATGCGCGGGTGTCTTAGGCTCAGGGGTCATTCCCTCATTACTTCCTAAGTTCAATGTTTTCTTCTTTCTAAAAAACTGAGTTGATATTACGATACTACGGTAATCGATCTAACAGAGCTTTCCTACCTCGGATATCTCATCATAAATTTCAATCTCTTACAAGTCATTTTTTTATTATTGTTCCCTGCATTATTATTACATAGAAATTCCGCTCACAAATGTTATTGCCTATTTTCGGAAATAAAAGATTAGAATTTCGCTAAGACAAACAAGCTGACGAGATTACATTTGCACACATATTCAATAGACTCACGTGACGTATACTGTTGTCGATTCTATGTTTTTCTATATTTTTCAATCGATTTTTACATTTCAAACATGCCTTATAAATACATTTTAATGAATAAAAATTCATTGATAAAGATATTACAGTGTGGATAAGAATAAATTGTGCAATTTAAATTGTATAAAGTAGTACTTTTAAATTTATTTTACTTTTCCTTATTATACTCACGTTCCTGTTCTTTTATAACAAGAAGCTTATGAGCATATACAATATTAATATAACAATTAACATTAAGTATAAAATATATAATTAAACAAAATTTAAAGCTGTATTTATTTTTAAATATGCATGTAGACATAACCTAATATTTATTATTTTTTCTATATAATTATAATTTCAAATAGTTATGTACGGAATTCAACAGATAATATACTGCAAGGATTTTTTATTCTTAAACAAGGCAACTAAAATAGATCTCTAACGTTAATAATTAATATAGCCATACTTTCCTGCTGCATATAGAACATGCAAAGTACTGACACAATTTACGAGCAAGTAATGCATTATACGAATACATGTAGTAATAAGATACGTAAAAACTTCACCAGTAAACTGAAATAGAGGATGAATTACTTGTTCGTAAATTTTGTCATTATTTTGTACGTTCTTTATATGACGAGAAAATAATGCAGGCCAGTAAGTGAAATTTGTAATACAATTAGTTTCAGAGAAACTACTATAAAAGGCCTATAATTTCAAATAATAGCAATTTTCAAGAGCACTCATTCTTCGAGACAATCCAAGATAGATCAGGTTTCGCACTAGAATGTAGTTTAATAATTGGATTCAGGGAAGCACTTAAAAAAGTCGTTTGTGAAAGTGACTGTGGCATATGATGAAACCGTGCTTATTCTCCGAAGCTCACAAGCTCTAACAAAAGTATAGAAAAGTTTAGCACAGCGTAATCAATTACCACCTTTTCTGTTCCAGGGCGCGCGGGTATGGGTGCCGCATACAGAGAAGGTGTGGGAGGGCGCCATACTTCTCGAAGACTACAAGTCCCGAGGCAAGAGCCTCCGGCTTCTAACGCAGAATTCGCAGCAGGATACGCGGGTGGAGATCAAGTCCGACGCGGACCTCCCTCCCCTCCGCAACCCCGATATCCTCATTGGTGAGAACAACCTTACCTCCCTGTCTTTCCTCCACGAGCCGGCGGTCCTCTACAACCTCCAGGTGCGTTTCCATCGGCACAGCATATATACCTATTGCGGAATCGTTCTCGTCGCGTTCAACCCTTACAACGAGTTGCCTATTTACGGCAACGACACAATATGGGCTTATCGGGGACAAGCCATGGGCGATCTCGAGCCCCATATATTCGCCGTCGCCGAGGAGGCATACACCAAGCTAGAGAGGTAAGTTTCAACATTATCATTATTACTATGAATTATATAGTCTCTATAATATTATGTTAAATTAATGTTCAAGTTTTTTTACGTGTACCAGCTGTTAAAATTTAGATGCTCCTTGCTTTGAGAGCATGTTTTAATTGTATAATTCAAGACCTATTTTTCTATAAAAATCTTAGAGATAAAAGCCAATAGAAATTCTCTATAAATTTTCATCGCCTTGTAAAATAAAATTTATAACATTTAAGAAATCTTCATTCCATCTGTAGAATGCCTGTATAAATTATCTCTGTCATGGCTAACTATGATAGGTGGTTATAAAATATACAACGAGGTAATCAATCTTACTTATTCTATTAATATTTTAATCGTAAACATTATTTAAAAACACAATATGTAAATTATGGTCAGCTCTGTATTTATTGAAAACAATTTACATTATACATAGTGTAGGTAAATGTGTGGTAATATATATCGTTATAAAATTGTTTGCACTGCGGGTTAGGCGGGAAAACTCAGCTTGCGCAAGACGCTGCGACACTATGTATTTTGTTTGTTCTTATAAATTGAAAATAATTTATTTTATGTCCTATGAATATGAGTCTTTATATTATTTGAAAATAAGTTCAATCTTAACTAAGCAATTTTTTTCTTACGAGTCTTTTATAAAATGCAACAATTTTTAAAAACAAAGTAGGGAAAAATAAATTCATGCCTATAAAGGTATTATGAACTAACAGTAATATTGTGAATAACATATTCAAATATCATTATTCTTGTTAAAATACAAATATAATTATTTATAATGATTAAATAATCATTATAAATCAGCAATTTTTAATATACATTTATCAATATACATAATTTCTTATTTTAATAAAGAATGTAAATAAACGCATTATAATAAGTAAATAAACAATTAATTTAATGAAATTATCAACTGCACAAAGTTTAATAAGTAAATTTTTTTAAAAGCTTTATCGTTATTTTTTAAAAAAATTTTTATTTTAATTACTTTTTAATTATTCCATCATTAAAAATATTTACGGTTGATATAATTTTTAATATCATTATAATTATGAGTATAAGAGGTATAATGTAAGAAAATAATATTATGATATTAAAAAGTGTTATGAAATTATAATTGAAACATAAAAATAATAAACGTTTTTAAAAATAGTAATATCGAAAATTTAACGTATACTGTTACAATTTAAAGTTTAAGATAATACAAATAATAAAGAAAAAATAGGTTATAGAATGGCTATAGTCTAGAGTTTTTGTCGATATTCTGTAAATTTTTTTCTCTATTATAATATCTATTAATAATTTTAAACTGTGCTAAATATTTTTAAAAGTTTTGAACGTGTTATATTTTTTTCTTATTCAATCGTATTTTTTTTGTATCGAAATAAACCCACAAAATAGAGCTTCTAATTTCTCTTTCGTACTTTAATACTTGCACGATGAGCATATTTCCGTAATTCTGTATGTTTCGATAAAACGCCATATTTTTAAATAGCGGATAAATGTATTCTCATTATCGTTTTGGTAGGTTAGATGGATAAAAGCAATCGTTGATGGCGGATTATGGTCTTATGTATATTGACAGTGACCTTGATTTTGAAAACCATAATATTACAGAGAGAATCACGACCAGTCTATCATCGTCTCAGGCGAATCAGGCGCCGGCAAAACTGTCTCCGCGAAGTACGCGATGCGCTACTTCGCGACAGTCGGCGGCTCTTTGAAGGAGACCCACGTCGAGAAGAAGGTACTCGCATCGTCCCCCATATTAGAGGCCATAGGTAATGCCAAGACGACCAGAAATGATAATTCATCGCGCTTTGGCAAATTCATCCAGATACAATTCAATAAGAACTATAACATCATAGGTGCAAGCATGAGAACTTACTTATTGGAAAAATCCAGGGTCGTTTTCCAGGTGAAACCACTTTACATTTATGCCTTCTTCATTTTTTAGTATTTACTACATTTGTTCATATCATACACACATTTTTTTGTATTGAACGGAAAATTATTTCTTGTATTATGACAAGCAGTTCGTATCAAGTTGAATAAAATATAATATAAACAAAATGTAATGCAATTATATTTAAATGCATTTGAACAGGCACATGAAGAAAGAAACTATCATATATTCTACCAAATGTGTTCAGCAGCGGATTGTCTTCCACATTTATATTTAGAGAATCAGCAAAAGTTTCATTACCTAAATCAGGATAACAGTCCAAATATCGAGGGTATCAGTAATTCGAGTAGCTTCAAGGAGACTATCACTGCTCTGACAATGCTCGGATTCACCTTGAATCAACAGAATGATATGTTACGTATCTTTTCGTCTATATTGCATCTGGGTAATGTCAGACTGAAAGGCTCCGAAGGTGGTGGATCGAACGACTCTGATAGCTGTTTTATCGCAGTAAGTCCTTTCGATTAAACCGACAAATTTTAGACTCTTAAAAGAACTAATAAGCCTTCTTTTATCGATTAGACCGATGGATTTAAGTATATTTAGAGTATTCAAAAAAACCAAATGAGCTCGGTTGAGCTTATAAACATAACTTGAAATACTTGACATTAAAGATGTTATTCGTCACAGCCCGCAGACAAACACCTGCTTATTATATCGGAGCTCCTCGGTATTGATCTGCAAGCAATGCGGAAATGGCTGTGCCATCGGAAAATCATCTCAATGCGTGAAGTCATCCTCAAACCAATGAACGTGGAACAAGCAATAAGAGCTCGAGATGCTTTGGCTAAACACATTTATGCGGAACTTTTTAATTGGATAGTCACGCATATCAACACCTCACTCCAGTCCCCGACAAAGGCACTTTGCTTTATTGGTGTACTTGATATTTATGGGTTCGAAACCTTTGAGATCAACTCCTTCGAGCAGTTCTGCATTAACTATGCTAATGAAAAGCTCCAGCAACAATTCAACCAACATGTCTTCAAGCTCGAGCAAGAAGAATACCTTAAAGAGGAGATCGAATGGACTTTTATAGACTTTTACGATAATCAGCCCTGCATTGATCTAATTGAGACGAAATTGGGCATACTTGATCTTCTGGATGAAGAGTGTAGAGTAAGATGGAATTTAGTCCCAATGAGAATTTAATGTCTTTTCTTATTAATTTGACATTATTATACCAAACTTAATAGGAAAATTTGAACATGAAATATAAAGAATAAAGAATATTGAAAAAGATTTTAACTTTTTTGAAATACTTAGTTTTTGCAAACTAAAATTCATACGTTTACTACTACCATTACAACTATTAAAAGCATAATTATTAAATATTAATGACATATTTAATATTTCTTTTAATCTTTTAAAAAGTCTTTAAAGATCTTTAAAGATCTTTTAAAAAACAAAAAGTTTCGATCAATTTATAGAATTTCAAGTGATATTACTATTGTACTAACTTAAAGAAATTAAACAAATATATTCTATTAAAATTTTAATAATTTTTTTTAGATGCCTAAAGGCTCGGACAGTTCGTGGGCAGAAAAACTGTATTCTAAATGTTGGAAATCGAAACATTTTGGAAAGCCACGATTCGGTACAGCAGCTTTTCTTATCTATCATTTCGCTGATCTAGTTGAATATGAAATAACTGGATTTTTAGAAAAAAATAGAGACACAGTCGTAGAAGAACAAATCGACGTTTTAAGAAACAGTAATGTAAATATTAGTTTATAATTTGTATTACTGATTTTCTTATAAATTACAATAATAAATATTTTATATAATTTTATAGAATACACTACTAAAAAAATTATTCTCAGAAGATGATCTTAAATTATCCATTCCAAATAACAGAACAAAAGTTTTAACACAAAAACAAATTACCTTGATGCCTACAAAGAATAAAAAAACGGTTTGTAGTTAATTAATGTAATTTAATAAATTTCAAAAACCAAAATAAAAAAAGTACATACACACAATATATATATTATATATACACACATTAGAGCAGTACATTATTGTTTGAAATTATATAAAAATTTAGAAAATACATATACGATATGTATTCATAATATAAAAAATAGCAAAATCCAAAACAACTGTTTAAAAATGAGAAAACATTACTTAATTTAACTTGGAATAGAGCATTATCTGGACAAGCATAGTAATTTTAATATTTGATAAAATTATGAATGATAGCTCAAAGATCGATATCGAAACGTCTTTGCTTTTATATAAGCAGGTCGGCTCACAATTCCGTGACTCGCTCAACATGTTAATGGCAACCCTAAACGCAACAACTCCGCATTACGTGCGATGTATCAAGCCTAATGATACTAAAGAGTCTTTTGAGTACAATCCGATACGCGCAGTGCAGCAGCTACGGGCCTGTGGCGTTCTTGAGACGATACGTATATCAGCGGCCGGATTCCCCAGTCAGAGGACCTATGTCGATTTCTTCCAGCGCTACAGATGTCTGTGTCACTTCAAGGATATACGAAGGGATGATCTTCGAGAGACATGCCGCAGGATCTTAGCTACCTACATTAAGGTAAGCGACTAAGGCTTTTTAAAACGTTCTACCATCTTTTCGTTAAATGTAATTTCGTCAATACACCTGAATGGACTGGTGCTTATTAGGATAATGACAAGTTCAAATTCGGAAAGACAAAGGTCTTGTTCAGGGCGGGCCAAGTAGCTTATCTAGAAAAGCTTCGAGCAGATAAACAGCGCGATGCCTGTCTCATGATCCAGAAGACGGTGCGAGGTTTCATCGCCGCCTCGCGATATCGCAAACTAAAATGCGCCATCCACGGACTTCAGCGACATGCACGAGGTTATCTTGCTCGCAAGCGTGCACATACTATTCGGAAACAGAGAGCCGCCAGTAAGATTCAGGCCTGGACTAAAGCATGGATCGCTAGGAAACATTATCTAAGGACAAAGAAGATCATTCTTGGTCTCCAGATCCTAGCTAGAGGGATGCTAGCCAGGCAGAGGTTCAAAAAGATGCAGGATATCGCCGCAGCTATCAAGATACAGAGGTGAGAATCTTCTCCTTTTTGTCCGTTTGTATCAACAATGATTGATTTTTTCTCACTTCAAATATTTCAAAATGCATTGTCTAGTTTATCTAAAGAAAATTTTTAAAAATGCTTTAGATTCTTTCGCTTATATATTATTTATTGTATGCATTGTTTTTTTTGCGTTCTTGTGCTTATTATTGTTACTGTGTTGTCACGAGCAATTTCCATACTATTTATTCCAGATTTGTACGGGGCTATCTCGCACGCCGTTTCTGTAAGCACAGAGTACGCAATATTATAAAAGTGCAGTCATGCGTGCGTAAATTTTTGGCAAAACAAATCTTCAAACGGCTCAAAGCCGAGGCTCGTAGTGTTGAGCACGTCAAATCCCTTAATAAAGGGTTGGAAATGAAGATCATCAGTCTGCAGAATAAGATCGATGACTTAGTAAGAGTGCTCTTGTTCTACGCTTCGATGCCTTATCTTCGAATAAATACTCCCTCATTTCCTTAATTTTTTTTTTGTTATGCATTAAATCGAAACTCTCTGCTGTTTTATTATTATAATATATAGACTGATTTAACAAATCATACATTCCTAAATGCAACATCAGCTTACTGCGCCATTTTTTATTTTTATTTATACTTATTTTATAAAAATAACAAATTGAACTTTACACGCAAACACAGATAGCACACATCTTTTAATTATAATATTGTTTTAAATTATAGATCTGACTCTCTTAATATAAATTTTTGGTTATTAGAATAAACTAACACATCATTAAATAATTTGGTTTACGATTTTTATTAATAAAATATTTTGGTTTTTATTTTACATACATTTTTTTGTTCTATGGGAATTTTAACTGTAAGAAATTCTATTTTTAAATACTTAATTATTGAAGGTTACTAAAAATTTATATATAGAAAATTACTCAGCAAAATATATAGCTTGTAATTTTGATTTTTATTGATTTTTAATTATGATAAATTTATTGAAATATAGTCAGTGGCAAGCTTTAATCAATATAGATGATAATCTATATATATAATTAAATATCAATATAGATATTTAATAGATCTAATCAATAATTAGTTAAAACGAGCATAAGCTATAACAAACTTTACGCAAATAAATTTCATAAAATAATATTAAAAGGTATAAAATACGTTTGGTTCTTCAATTAGATTAAATATTTTGAGAGAGTCGGTTGAAGATAAGACATGTGTACATTAACTAAAAACGCCTAAACTTCTATACTTAATTTTTGTTTTAAAGAGAAAGTTTGCTTGTCTGTTGCACAGGCAAAGGAGAATCAGCATTATAAAGCAGCCCATGTGGAATTCGGAGGAATAAAAGCGAAACTAGAGAACTATAAAGCTATAGAAAATGAAAATAAAAAGCTGAATATGCTACTCGCTAGCAAAGAAAATGAAGTAAGGACATTGCAAAAGTCTGTAGAGAATGAACAGAATGAGAAACTAGAGCTTATACAGGTAAGCTAATCAAGCAAAAATATAACTTTTTTTTATGCAACTTGCAACGGTTATCATAAATTCCGATATAAATAACTTTTTGCCCATCTTACTAATATTTTAGTAATGTGTTCCAACTTTAATAAAGCGTAAATTATCTTGCTTTATTTATAAAAATTACAAATATTTACAATAATTATTATAAAGAACTACATTTTATTAGATAAAATAATTTAAAGAAAAACATTTTTAATTGTCGCTTGTGTTTAATGCAATGTGATATTATACCTTTAAAAATGGTTATTGATAGGCAAAGGATATAAACGCAAGCCGAAAAAATGAAGAGAACCAACGGTTCATTGAGGAGAACGAAAAACTGCGGGCAGAATTGGCTTTATCCCAGGAAATGATGCGCAGTAAAGAGCGAGGTGCTGAGGAACATTTAAAGTCTCGACTCGAGCGCGAGAAAGACTTGTTATTAATGGACCAAGATCAGGATAGAGATGCCTATCAGCGCCTTCTCAAAGAATATCATGAGCTCGAGCAACGTACCGAACTTCTGGAGCAAAAGCTTACCTTGCATGAACATGGACACTCACGTTCGTTGAGCAATGCTTCTAGCGGGAGTGGACAAATCGCATCCGCGGATCTTACCCACGACGATCAAAACATTGTGAGTATTCTTTTAAAATATATTTTTATTCAAATTATATTGGCCATCTAGAGACGTAAATAATTAATGTTTTGAAAATTTGAGAATAGTGTAATTGTAGCAAATTATAAGCTACTTACCATTTCCGTGAGTTCTGAAATAAATAAATAAAGGATAGGAAGAGGAAAAATAAAAGTCGTTGGTTGAGTGTTAAAGATAAAATTAATTTTCTTTATTTTATATTGCCCTAATCACCGCGAGGCGTAAAAAAACCTCCTTCGCCGGGAAGAAGAAAAAAAGCATTTTGACGCACGCACGCACGCAAATTTACAATAGCTAAATCAATAATTATATTAATTGAAACGGTTTCGCGATACGTGCGCGGGAGAGCTCTCGTATAGAAATTTACGTACGGTACCTGTTTGCCAGCTGGACGCTTCGCCCTACGCCGTGACACCGATGCGTCTCGAACTCCACATAATTCGGATGTCTGGATGGCCGATCTATGTGTGGGGGTATGGACACCGGGTCGTCTCCAACGTCTTGGAGACTACCTGGCTGCGAGGAACGTACTCTCTTTCCTTTTTTACCTGTCCTCTGGATCGGCCACCGGGAGTCGTTTCTCTGTTCCCAGGGAAGGTTCCCTCTCGGGTGGATTCAAGAGCTCCTTGTCACTGAATCACCCTACCACCAGCACGTGCCACGACACCACACGAATGATAACAATTATCGCTTCGCGAATCACTATTTAGGAGCTCGGCTCGTAACCTTCCGCAAGTCGCAATGCCTACCGCTTTCCTAATGTTTATAGAATCTATACTATAAACTAGGATTCTGCGAGCCGAGTGAGAAGAAGCATAAAATGCTCTATATTCTCCCTCAATATGTACGACCTCGTGTCTGTAATCAGATTCATTGCATGCGCAAATTGTTTTTCTTTAGATTATTTTCTACACGCCAACTACAACGGTCATTTCTAAATTATTTCCGCCACTGATTTCCCCGCGTCAATTAAACGGTCTCCAAAAGTAATGAATATAAGTTTATAACATTTCTATCTATTATAATTAAAAGGTATAATATTTATTCTTACATTTCGATTTTAAGGATTTTGGCTATGGTTCTGTGCGATCAACCACTTCTTCGAGTACACCGTATTCGCGTATCGAAACGATCGATTGGAGCCAACAGCAACATCAACAGTCTTCGGATAGTTCTGGGGATAATGCCAAATATCCGCGCGACAACAACGGTGTAATTCAAATACCCGTCGATGTCGGCCTCGTCCTCAAACTTCAGCAAAAACTTAAAGACGTGGAGAAGAAGAACGGCAGGCTCGTGAGGATGGTTGAGGGATTTGAGCGTAACAGCCTCGCAGACACGATGAGGACTCGAGATGTCTTCAGGGTAAAATATATTTATAACATAGTTTTTATTTATTGCTTTATTTATTCATTTTCGAGTTGCATGTAACATACGAAAATTAAATGCCGATTAAATCAAACATGTACTGCACGCTTTAATAATAAATAATATTTTATAAAATACGAAAGATTACATTTTTTTAAAAGTATTTGTTAAAGGAATAAAATTCCGATCGAATATAAAACAATGAAATATTTAATTATGTATTACGATTAGAAAAAATACAATTTTATTAAATAGTTACAGGAATTAGAAATGGAAAATTCCCAACTGAAACAAAATTTAGGCTCATTAAGAAAGAGTATAACAGATACAGACGCTTCTGCAGCAACAAAAACTCTTATTGGTAAACATAAATATGTAGTATAAAATATATGAAAATATTATATTAAAATTAAAATTTTTATTTCTAGACCACTTCGAAATACTGCAAAAGGAACTCGAACGAAGGCGCGAAGAGTGCATTCAACTTCACAGTGTTTTAGCCGATCATACATGTCGCATGAAGAGCATCGGTTCGAACTTTGGCGGTGATATCGATAACGTTAACGAGGACGAAGAGCTCGCACTTGCGTTTGAGGCACAAAAGAAAATAAACAGGCAAAATATTTTTTATCCTTCATTTTCAGCGAATTAATAATTATAATTTTTTATATTATAATTATTTATAATTTTTATATTTTTATATATAATTTTTTATATTATAAGTTTTTTATAAACTCTGTTTAAAAAGAATTTACGTATCAAATAATATTAAAAGTAATTAATGATGAATTATTACAAATATTTTGATGAATTTTTCTAGATTTTAGCATTTAACGAAGATAAAACGTCTGTTTGAAAATAGAATAGTTTTATTATATGGTAAATAAAAATTATTCTCCTATTACTAGGCAACTTGAGGACGAGCTTCAAGACAAAGAAAACAGTTGGAAGATTCAAAAAGAAGAGTGGCGCGCAGAAATTGATAGGTTGCAAGAAGATATTCTGAGACAACAAAAATTACTTTCTATTAATTTAAGCAAATCGCCACAGACACAAACAGAGGCTTACATGCAGTACGAGATTACTAGATTAACATCTGAAAATTTAGTAAGTATCATAAATAAAATTATAATAGTTAATATACGAGTCCTAACGTGAAAATTTTTCAATTCTTTCCCATAAATTCTTCTCTGATATTTTCCTCTGTAATCCTAAAATAACTTTATGATTTCTTAATATAAACTTCAAATTGCTATTTAAAAAAATAAAAAGCTATATTACCTAACTTAGCAAAAAATCGGAAATATCAAATAGAAATTAATAAAACTATAGTGATTTTTCTTAGAAGTTTATTATCAAATTATTAATTTTTGAACATCTCGAAATATGATGTTATTTTAATTAATATCAGAATTTCTTTATATATTTTTTATTTGTAAACATGTATTTGTGTGAATTGATAAATACATAATTAAAGACTGATTGATTATATTAATTATAATTAATTATAGGATCTACAAGAAAAATACGATAAAATAACAGAAGAATGTAAAAAATTCAAGAATGAAATTAGATCGTTGGCGAAGCGCATCGCAGACGCAGGATGTAAGTTTTTTATATCTTACATAAAAGGTTTAATATGTATATCACTTCTGCTAACGATACAATAGTATTGTAAAAACACAAAAATTAATCCTAATATTAACGCTCATATGACTATTAAAATCATATCCTAATAAATTAAGGTTAATAAATTATAATTTAGTAAAAACAAACACAGAGGAAGAAAGTTAAGGATCAATAGTAAAACTAGATTAATAAGTGTATACAAGTAAGGCTCGTAAAAGTTTGATTTTAGCGGTAAAACTTATTTTTATCCATGCATATTTTATAATTCAGTCAGTGAAAATTTATTACCATATTTTGATTCATATCGAAAATCATTTTTCATAGCTCGTTTATTTGAACGATACATATATTTTTCAAGGAATCACATATATAGTACAAACTCATTCTTGTTAAAAATTGATCAGAGAACACGATTTAATATGAAAATAAAACAGCCGCATATAATATGTTGAGAGGATTCGCTACTGAAATATTCTCCTGCATGGAATACTGAATATAGTATTGCTTTTCAGATTTAAGATTGGAGATATAATTAATGCTTATTTTCAGTACCAGAAAGCATAGGCTCGAATAACGAGTGCAGTGCTGTCTCGACAACCACTAATTCATCTGGTGAAAGCGGGAATATTATGCCAGCTATTCGGAAAAAGGAGCGTGACTTTGAGGGAATGTTTGATTTCAAGAAGGAAGACATAGGCATAATAATGCGTAGACTTGTTTTAGGTTAGATTTTATTTATTTGAATTTTGAATCGGTATTCCTAAATGAGTTGTTTTAACAAAAATTAATGTAGAGCAAATATTCTTTAAAAAGCTAACGCTTAACAATTTTCTTTTTCAGAGCTTAATCCTCGCGTAGCGATAACTCTACTTCCGGGTTTGCCAGCGTATATTCTTTTCATGTGCATTCGGCATACAGATTGCATAAACGATGACGACAAGGTACGCTCGCTGCTAACAAGCTTCCTTAACACGGTGAAACGTGTCATAAAAAGACGCGAAGACTTCGAGCTGAGCGTCCTATGGCTGAGTAATACATTACGACTCCTCCACAGCATGAAACAATACTCTGGCGATAAACCTTTTCAATTGGGTAAGAAGCTACTGGATTAGCCGACTGCTCCTTGATGAGGCTTCTTTCCGTGCTGTGCCGATCAGCGACAATTTATCAATAATTTCGTTTGTTCTTACTTTTTGGTTCTTTTAATAATTTTCAATTCTATTTTATTTAGTTCAAAAGTGAATATTTAATAATAACTGATAAATAAAGTTAATACCAACATTTTTAGAAAACACGCCGAGACAAAACGAACAGTGCTTAAGGAACTTTGACCTCAGCGAATATCGGGTCGTTCTGAGTAACGTATCCCTCTGGATTTTCAATAATATTGTCACGCAATTAAAAGAGCGGATCCAGGCACTTACGGTACCTGCTCTTCTCGAGCATGAGGCTATCACGGGTCTCGATGGCAACACGCGCAGACCGAATACATCCTCTGTTGGACAGGAAGCCGATTGTACACAGCAAAAACTTAATAAGCTCCTCAATGAGCTCATAGTTGTGTATAAGCAGTTACTCTATCATGGCATCGATCCGGAAATTGTCGAGCAGATCTTTAAACAACTCTTTTACTTCATGTGTGCTAGTGCTCTAAATAATCTCCTTCTCAGGAATGAGCTCTGTCATTGGACCAAAGGCATGCAGATCAGGTCAAATCTTAATCTCTTTACCAAAGCTGGATTGAATATTTCCTTATTTTGTATATTGCTTTGCTGATATCTCTTTATTTATAGAAAACTTACTTAGTGATTGTTATTTTATCCAATTTATATGGCTGTATAGTTCTTTATAAGCGGATAAAAGTTAGAGTTTTTTTAGAACATTCAATAATTATAGTTTTTCATTCGAAGGATGATTTTATGGTATTCCTCCGAGGCAATACCCTTACAATGTATAAAGTTAAATTTGGTTAGGTTCGAGAGAGAATAATTAAGAATTGGTACGTAGGTATAACTTGAGTCACTTGGAACAATGGGCGAGAGGCGAACGACTCACGTCGGCAACCGAAGCCTTGCAACCGATTATTCAGGCAGCTCAACTTCTCCAGGCACGGAAGCAAGACGAAGACGTCACCTCTGTTTGCGAGATGTGCAACAAGCTCACCGCTAACCAAATCATCAAGATCCTCAATCTATATACCCCCGCAGATGAATTCGAAACCCGAGTGCCTGTATCATTCATCAGAAAAGTCCAGGCAAAACTGCAGGAACGCGGCGAAAACCACGAACAGGTACAATATCAAACCTAAGGGCTTGAATTTTCTTCTCTTTTTATTTATTTATAGTCGTTGTAGCATTTATTCGCTACTTTACTTTAGTCTTAAGTTCTTATATAATTCTATAGGATAGAGGGAAGAAATTAAAAATCATTGATTATAAAAAATCATCTACTTATAATATTGCTATTTATTTATCAATCACTGACCGTCACGAGGCTTAATAGAACCTCCTTTGCCGCGAAAGAGGAAAAAAACAACCAAGCACGCAATTTACAATATAGAGCTCTCGCAAATAATTTTAAATCTAGTTACTGCCAACTGAACTTTTGCAAGTCTCGTCTTGGCACCGGTGCTTCTCAAACTCCACACAGTTCGGACGTCTGGATGGCCGATCCGTGTGTGGATGCCGACACCTAGTTATCTCCAACGCTAGACCAGACCTGGGTGCCGGGAATTTACTCTCTCTCTCTCTCTCTCTTCCTTAGGATTGACTATCGCGAATTTCTAATTCCCTTCCAGAGAAGCCCAAGTTCTTCCACTGGAGTTGATGTGAAGATTTTTACTCTCATAAATAGTCCAATCACCAATACATGCTATAACATCACAATCATTGGCCAACACTTACTTCACGATTAACAAGATGGGCTTTAAAGCGTAGTATTTAAATCTCAGCCTTTCAAATCCACGACATTCGCATGCGAGAAAGATCACACCTTTTTTATTGCTTCGTCTATTTCTTTAACAAAGGCTTTATCCTGCTGAAGCTTGAGAAGCATGTTCTCTTTTATATTCCCCTATACCTGAACTTTTATAGGCTAACCCTGCTGACGAGCAGAGCCGTACCATTGCTTAATTCTCTATTTAAAGCACAAGGCTCAAACAGCGATGTAATAATGATTTGTTCTTATTCGTTTTCAGTTACTCATGGACCTCAAGTACTCATATCCAATAAGATTTCCATTCCATCCATCAAATATCCGGTTAGAGGACATCGATGTACCAGATGTACTTAATTTGCCTCTGTTGAAGAAAGTCTGAAGTACTTCATGCTTTCTTATTTATTTAATAGAGGAAATTTCTATTTGTGTGATATTTAAATAAAAATAAAAAAAGCAAAGAGTTTTTAGAAGAATAATTGGATTCGTATTATATTTATAATATATATATTATGATGTTCGTTTAACGACAATAATACTTGCTATTATCGATTACAGCATGTCTAGCTAACGGGAATATTGTAGTTCATACATTGATGTAAGTAGGTAGGTAGATAAAGGATAGAAAAGCTTTACACAGAATATATACGAAGATTATTAAAATTTCTTTTTTATATGTTTTTTATTTGAACAACTTGTATTTTACTATGTACAATGAATTTTTTTTGTTTTTTAAAGTTAACTAACAAAAAAACGTTGCTTGCTACCATACAATCGTTCAAAAAAACCGTTTTCTTTGTTTAAATGTACAGCTTTCTGCAATATTTTATAGCCTTTTCTTTAACTTTATAATTTAAATATAATAAATATAATAAAATTAATAAAGTAAAAGATTTAATATAGTATTTATAACTAAATTCTTTATATAAAGCTAAAAATGAAATAACCATACATTTTCACATACACACACTATTAATTTATTTATTTCTTTAAATGTTAACGTAGATAAATTTATGGATTATTGTTTAAAACTACCGTACGTTACATTTTTAGTATTCTAAATATTTATTAAAAATTTTTTATTTTTTTTCACGATCATATATAAATTTTGTAAATTAAACAATTAAATTTTTCGTTGAAAATGTTTAAATATTTATTTAAGAATATTATATTAATACTAAATTTATACATTTCAATCAATTAATTAAAAAACTTTTTTTTATATCGTAAGTTAAAATTGGATTTGAAATTATAAATATGAGTAATAAGGTAACATCATAAAAATATATTTAAATTAAAAATGAGGCATTTTTAATATAATTAACTATTTTTAAAAATTTTAGTCATATGTTTATATTTTTATATATATCCCTAAATAATATAACATTTATTAGGCGAATTTAAAATTTTTACGACCGGAAATAACGGATAAAAAACTTTTAGATATATCGTTGTATAAAAGACCACCAAATAGACAGAATCGTACAATGTATTTAAAAAACAAAATTAATATAATAAATAACTGTAAAGAGAACAACTTATGAAGAAAATTTTTTTTTTTTAATAATCGTGTGACTTAATAGAGATCATGAAAATAAATTATTTAGTAAAAAATTTGTTCTCTCCATTTAAGTATTATTTCTTTTTTTACTTTCTTGGACTATTTACACGATCTATACTTATTATAGATATAAAAATATGATTATTACAAGGAAAAACTTGCTTTTTTCCTAAAACAAAAATATCTTTTAAAATCATCGACTTTTGCCAGTCAATGTAACTGGTTGTGTTTCTAAATATAATATACATATAACATAACTTGTTTTTTTCTGGTTTCCTATAAACAATATTAATTTTTGAGTATTTATTATTTTATTAATTAGTTATTTATGAAAATATTTCTCTGGTTGACTCTATTATAAAAATATATTTAAAAAGCAATTAACTTAAATTCTATCAGTGAATATTTATAGCATTAATATTTGGTAAGTTTATGATATTTATTCGAAAGGGAGGTAATTTATTATTTAAAAGAAAACTCAAATAATTTCTTGATAAAATACAAAATGATATATTTAATAAATTAATAAAATAAAAATATAACTTTGATTTTTAAATAACATAATTTCGTAAAATGGATATTAGTTTAATTCAAGGTATAAAATACAATGATAAATCTTCTCAATTACATATTTTTATTTATATATAAATAAATTTTTGCCGAATTAGATGTGACGATAGAAATACCTATTTTGATTTGCAATTTGTTTTATATACTTAAGGTTCTGTATGTTTTAGTAATTAAAAATAGAAAAGATGCATATAATAGTGATGCTAAAAATGCGTAATTTTATTTCTGAACTGTTTAATGACTTCATATTTGTAATCAATAAAAAAAGAAAAAAAAAGAATTACACATTAATAACCAGCTGCATCAGCTGGTGAACGAATATCATCGATCTTCAAGATCATCTTGACCAATTGCGTCGCCAATACTATTTGCTGTATTTTACTTTTCAATGATTCAATAACATTTTGTTCCCGCATGTCTGCGAAATAAAAATATTTGAATTAAAAAAGGTGCTATGCTTTGTATTACGTATTTATTTCTGAAGTATTTACGATGTATATATTAAATAACTTATTTTCAAAAGGTAAGTAAGTCTTTAAAAAAAAGGTTCATTACAAATTAATGCATCTTTTATAAAAATTCACTATGGTCAAAAAACAGAAACGTAAATCTGGAACCTTGTACGATATTAATGAAGAGCATAGAAAATAAGAAGTGAGGACATACCATAGGTACCACAGTTCATACAGTCAATTCCGAGGGCCGGATTATTTTCGGCAATCTGCCGGGATTTTATCTCTGAGAGAGCATTCACTGGTGAAAGTCCACTGTTCTCAGCAAGAGCCATCGGTATAGCTTCAAGGGCGTCCGCAAATGCCCGAAAGGCATATTGCTCAAGAGAACTGATATTCACCGCACTGGCGGCGCAAGCAAGAGAGCAAGCAATCTCAGCGGCACCACCTCCGTAAACGATCTTCTCGTTGGTTACAAGATTGCGTACCGTGCAGAGAGCGTCGTGAATCGAACGTTTTGCTTCTTCTACAATCTACATTAAAAGTAACATTTTCAAATTTCCTTATCGACGCCTTTCAAAGGATGAGCGCCTCTCTTTAGTTCAATATTTTTAATGTAAAAGTATGTTATAAGAGACGTGTATGCAAGACATTTTTTAATAAAATATCTATCTAATTATAGTAAATCTTCTCATTTTAAATTTCAATAACTTATATTAAATAACTTTTTTTAATTATAGAACCGCTAATATGCTTAATAATAATTATATTATTAAAATTAATAAAAAGCAGTTTCTTTTATATTGCAAGGCGTCTGAACAGCTAATATATAGTAATATCATTGTAATTCTCCTTGCAATCAGCGTAATAATAACAGAATTCCGATTCTTACCATTTTGTTACCACCTCGAATAAAAATTGTAACAGCTCGTGAATTCTTACACTCTTCTATTACTAACATTCTGTCTTTAGTAGTACCAAAAGTCATTTCTCTAACTATTCCTGCATAACCCAACTTTTCCTGTGACAATTCTTCGAATCGAGGTACGATACGACCGCCGGTAGCAATTGCTATAAGCTAATAAAAAATAAAACTCATTATGGTTGATATTAAAGACTCAATGAGCATACGATTAGGTGCAAAAAAATTAAGAAGAAACCCTCATATCTCATAATCTTTGAATCATTAGAACCATGGTCAAAGTAGTTTCCTTATAATACTTTATGAATTAAACTTTTATTTTTACAACACAGTTGAAATAAAATCTCATCCAATGTTTAAAAATAGAAGTTTTTAACACAAGGTAAAATAATTTTTACAACTTCCTGTTCCTCTAGGTAAGTATTCATCATTGGGCAAATACAATAAATTAAATTGGAAAATAAAATAAATTTATGTAGTTAAAAATAACAAGAACATTACATAATAAATAAAAAAATGATGAATCAATATTATAGTAAGATTTACGAATTTATGTAAATTTAATGATAAAATAAAAATAGAAAAATAATTAATTCAAATAAAACATATATATTTACTTCAATTTCAGGGCCTCCAACCCATCTAACAGCCGGTAGTTCTTTTTGTAAAAGTAAATGATTGGCTTCATCATCAAAACCCCATTGACAAATAGCTAATGTAGCTCCAGCATCCTTAACCTTTGTCACCATATCAACAAATTTTTCTCGCTCATAAGCTCTTAATGCCTTATAATCTTCAACAGAAGTGACATCGAGTTTATATTTCGTTTTTGGCTTGGGTGGCTCAAATGGACATGTTAAGATAGCTAATTTGACTTTTTCTAAGCGCTAAAAAATAAAATAAAAAAATATTCTAAATAAAATAATTTTAAATATATATATAAATCAATATATTTCAAATAATCCTGATAAAAAATTGTAATAAATTATAATTGTAGTAAATTGTACCTTAGGCATTTGTGGATGACTAAAATCTTTATCAAAAACAACTCCACGAACTAATACAGTATCTTCCAAACGCCCACCTACTTTTCCTTCAACTTTGATCAGCTCAAAATTTACATCTCTAGTTTTCAAATCTGCTACTGCCATAACAGCGTTAACTGCTATTTCTGCCATTTGTCTGTGGCATTTATTAACACTATAAATAAAAATTAAATAACACATTAATAATTATTTACATTACTTAAAATATAAAAACAGCAGTATAAATAAATGTCCTTAGAGCTTTTACAATTTTAAATCATTGGAATGACTGAGAAGAACTACTTATTAAAACAAATATTTTATTATTTTTTAATCCTAAAAATTAAAAAAATCTAAATAACCAAAACATAAAAGTAAAAAAAAATCTCTGACAATTTGTTATTATTAGATATTATTATTAATTTAAGATTTTACAGGCACACAATTTATAAAATGTGAAGTTCTCATAAAAGTTAAATTTATTTTATTTCCTCTAACAAATGTATATTATTTATATTAGAAATTATAAAACTAGCTTATTATTAATAACTATATTATTCAATGTTAAAATTAAATTCATTTTGTAATTAATTTTGTTGTTATTCAATATTTCTAAATTTATGTTGAAATGAACAAAAAATTATAAACATGTATTTACATTTTTGAACCAAGAGTAGTCATAGCAACTTTGATCAATGGCTCAAGATTATCTGGACTAACAGGAAAAGGTTCTGCAATTTTATTCAAATATTCAGTAGCACACTGGGCTGCTAATTCAAATCCATCTGCTATCCTAATTGGATGGATGCCCTTATCTAATAGTAATTCTGCTTGCTCTAAAAGAGCCCCAGCTAATACTACAACACCTGTGGTACCATCTCCAATTTCATCATCCTGTGATTGAGATAACTGCACCATTAATTTGGCTATTTCATGATCTACATCCATATTTTTCAATATTGTAGCGCCATCATTAGTGACAGTGACATCACCATCACTGCTAACCATTAATTTATCCAATCCCTTCGGACCCAAGGAAGTTTTAAGAGTACTGGCAATAGCTCTTGCAGCAGTAATATGTGACTATATATAAAATCAAATAAGATAGATTTATAAAAAATTAAAAATATATTTCAATTACAATGAAATTTTTTTCTTTCAGTATTTTTTATATAAATTATATTTTGTTTTCAAACTGAATAACTCAAAAAATGTAAATTTCTCTAATCTGCATTTAAAAATTACATGCAAGCATGTATAGGTACACACATCCATAATTAAATAAAATCTAATCAAATTTTTAATACTGAATAAATGTACTATTATGAAAATTACAATATATAAATTATTATTATTTATTTATTATTGTGTTAAATTAATTAATTATTTAATAATTTAATTTCTTTTACATATGTTTATTAATTTAATTTGCTTTACTGATGATTTAGTAATATAGATTGATAAATTTATTGCTAGTAAATTATTAATAACTCTTAAATAAATTACATATCATGTGTACAGGATGATAATAAGGTTTAATTAAAATAATATTGACTAGTGTAAAGTTACTTTTGTACATTGTAGATAGATTATATAATTTCAATGATCTTTTGAATACCTTTTATTATTAAAGATAATTACTTTTAAGAATAATCGAATTGTTCTATGCAAAAATAGATTTTTTTGTTTTAACATAAAATTGATGAATGTAAATAAAAATTTTATTTAAAGATTTAAAATGTAATAATTTCATAATTTCCCTTTTTATGCAAAAAATTGTTAATTTATGAATCCCTAAGTAAAATATAACCATCATTAAAAATAACAATGATTCCTACAAAATTTTATTATAATCAATATCGACTAGATTCCTAAATTAATCGTGAAAGCGGCCATTTTATTTTATCACGTGTTTTAAAATGATATTAAAACAATTATTCATTAAGTAAAGAATATAACTATTAAATAAGAAAAAAAGAAAGATACATTATATAGATCGTTAATTAAAAAAGAATAGTGAAGGCAATATAAAATTAATGGATAAATAAAAAGAAAGGGAGTTTAGATTATAAGAATACCTTGATAGCATCGTTGCCGGTTAGTCGTTTTTGAGTCTCTTGGTTACGAAGTATGAGAAAAGGATTACCAAACTCATCGAAATGAATCGATCCAGGTATCGCGGTCATCTTCCTCTGATTTCTTATTTAAATTGAATGCTTCTCTAAAAAGCTTTACCAAATTTATCAAGTAATTTACAGTTCTTCGTTAACGTTTCAGGAGCGAGCAAATTAAGTAATTATTTCAAGATAGTCCATTGAATATTGGTTGTTAGATAGGTCGAATCGAGAAAACGGAAGCCGAGTTTTTCGAGTTCTAAAATCTTATCCTTAGGACTAGCTCTTACGCATGCGCAACTCCGAAATACAAATAACATCTTCATTTAAGTTTAAATTTTCTTTACCTGCTTTCGATCTCATTACTTTAGATTTCTTTTAATAAGCACCTATGGCTCTAATAAACTAACTTTTTTATTTAAATTATTTTAAAATCAACGACTAGGATTTATAAAAATTCTAATTCTACAATCCGTAATGATTTTTTATGTTAGTATATTAATTTTTAAATACTAAGAAAATTCTTAATTAGATACATAACGTAGCTAATGTAATAAATCAATAACATTATTTTTTTAATTACCTAAAAGTAATTAAAACTATTTATCGGTATTAATAAAAGTCATTTTTCGAATAATAAAAAAAATATTTATTATGAATATATTAAATATAAAATTTTTTGATTTTTCTTGAAACTTATAATTATGTTCAGCTCGTTTTAATTCTATGTATGTACTACTAAAAGATACTATTAAGTATAAATTGTGCAAAACAGTACATATTATAAAACTTTGATAAAAATTGTATATTAACTACAATTATTTCTTATTAATTCTGAATACATTTTTACACAACATAACATAAATATTTAATATAATAAAATTATTCGGGAATAAGTTAGGTAAATATACAAAATACTTTATTTACGTTTATTAATTATTAACATAAAGTTTTTTTTGTCATAGACAAATTTAACTGTATTGTATGTAAGAGCTCATAAAGTTACCTTAATACCGTAATTTACTAGCGGAAGAACTAAGTGACAATAACTATATTCAAACAATATTAATTACGATACAGTTAGTTCTATCACTATAAATATGTATACATACATTGATTATTACAAATAAAACACGTACAGCAATACGTGGCACATTTATTATTCTTTATCTTCTTTATCTTCTCTAAAAACTAAATATAGTTATTACATCGAATCAAAATTAATATAAAAGCCTTTATTGAAATTATTAAACTATGAATATAACAGAAACGGTAGAACAAGTTGCATGGATTCATAAATAAAACAAATTGTTTTTTTCTTCACTTGTTTGAGATCGACTAGGTTTTAAATCATTTTATTTTGTATTAAATAATAATTAAAATTTTTCTTTCATGAATAGTTTTGTATTTACATTGTTTATAAGCACTGTATGCTTCAATTTTATTAAAGCAATTGATTTAAACAGGTACAGTTGACATTAATTCTAATGAGGATGATAAATTATATATCATAGTATTTTTATTTCGTTAATTTTGAATCCTTTATAGTTTTATACTGTAAGAAAAATTTTAAAAAATTTTATTGATTGATAAAAAGTTTTTAGGAACCTTATTATCTTAAAACCAGTCTTATTGACATTCACAGAAAATGTTCAACCTTACATAGTAAAATTAAAATTTTTTTGTTCTATTAGACTTCATTCTCAAATTCATCACCTTCGAATTTTCTGGCTTAGAAAATCTATAAGTGATAAAAACAAAAGATTAAAAGTGACTATTTAAATAACCCCCTATTAATTTTTAAATCATAACATTCCTTTTTTTATTAATTATAAATAAAAATACATTTTAAATGCAACTGTAACACATAGAAATGAAATTTAAAAACAATTTTAATTAAAAGTTGACATATTGAAAATTAACATTTTAATAAAAATTATAATCTTTAAATGAAATTCTTTTAAATTTTTTTTACTGCTTATACAACTTTATTATAAATTTATGATTAGTTTAGAACACTTATCAAAATTTATAATAGCAACATTCAATAGTTTTTATCATTTATTTTTTCCTCTTATTTTATAGATCATGTAAAGAAATACTATGCAAGCTGTATTATAAGAAATAGTATAAAATGGATGTTTTGTTTTTACTTCAGACTTAGACGGCAGATCAAAATCCCCTGCTATATTTATTCTACTCTTACATAAAAAATTTTTTAAAACCTTCCACTCACTCGCTCACTCACTCATTCTCTCTCTCTCTCTCTCTCTCTCTCTCTCTCTCTCTCTCTCTTGTTACTTACGTTTTTCTATCTTTTCTTATATATAATTTTTGTTGTTTACTTATTTATACACGTTCTTTCTTATTGAATGAAAACTTACACAAATGTTTAAGTCATTAGCGCTTAATTGAATGGCATTAGCTTTATAATAATACGGCATTACGGAAACATTAAAATAAAGAATATATCGATTCGAACTTATGGAAACTTGTACGTGTATTCGTAATATACTTTTGTACAATATTGTTGCACGAACATGTGTATCGCGAGTTTATTGGTCGTTGGTTCGTTTATACGGTGTATTTGTATTTATATTTTTGCATGTGCATTTTTTTTTGTTTTGATAAATTTATTATAGAGATTATTTATGCTTATTTATGTTTGTAATTTTGTGCGCATTTTATCGAGGATTGTTTATACTTTAAATTGTTTCTTTCTACCATATCGCACAGTCTTTCGTCTAAATGTATAAATATGATGCAATCGTTTTATCCTGCTTAGACACCTAGATGTTCTGGCTGCTCATTTCTGTCTTTCTTCTCCGTTATATGCATTCCGTTGAGAGCAGCCTCTTGATTTCAATCGATGGTCACGCGTGAAACCATCAATCCTCGTCTGGTCAACCACACTCTGTAATAGATAGTTCGATTGCTTTATTATTTTTAGCCGGCAGCTTATACAATATTTTCATTATTATTTTAATATTTAAATATTTTATAGTTCAAAATAATCAAATAATCATAGCTAATTATCGATGAGCGGAAAGTTAAAAAAAAATAAAATAAAATTGTAGTTCTTTAAATTTTAGTTAAAATTCTAAAGTAAGGAAATTCTAAAGTAAATTCTATAAGTTAAAATTCTATGGTTAATTATGATTCCCGTATGTTTAGTTATATATAAGTAAATGTTAGGTCATACAAATTTCATTGATTTACAATACATTCATTCTATTTACAATATTACACACCATTACACATATGATTCCTTAATAAGTATAATCTCAGAGTACCTACAGTGAATGTTTAATTCGAGGGTATTCGAATTTACGCTATTTATAATAAAGATTATTTCAACTCGTAGTCATATTAATAATAATATTTATGACTACCACATTAATTGTAGATTTTTCGAAATCTTGAACAATGAATAATCTCAGAGTACTACCCTATTAATACCTCAGGTATTTATAGAATATTCACAAAAAATAGTAAAGAAGATAAATTGTTTAATTATCAGTTAAATATATAAAATTATTTATAGTATTCTTTAAGAACATGAGAAAAATCACGATTTGCTTTAGCGTTGAGAAGATAATTTGTATATTTATATCAATGCATTTTAATTTTAATTAATTATTTAATAAGGTAACTTACCCGATGCCAGTTCCAATGAGCAATGACAGTATATTTGTCAAAAACAGCGTATAAAGAACCTCTTTAGAGAAGAGGCCGTTTTTTCCAACCTTTGCTGTTCTTATACTGTACGTTTTCCGTCTACCCATTCCCAGCTGATGCTTCAACTTCCAATCTCTGCATACATATATAGAAAAATAAATATACTTACTCTGTATCATGTATGAGCACGTAAAAAAATAAAGAATTAAAAAAGAAAAGAGAGAAAGGTGACTATGATTTATTTTATTTATGTAAATACGATTTATACAATCTCCAATTGTCTGGATGCTCTATTCTCGTGCTTCTTCCTACTTTTTAAAAGGCAATTTAATTTTATTATCTTACAAGAGCATAATCGAGAATTATCAGTCGACAATTAAAAATATGCTCCCGATAATAAGAAAACATCCAATATTGAAACTCGTTAATCTTTTATCATTTTTTAATTCGCTTTATGAATAATGATTGAATTCAGAAACATTTCAGATTAGTGTAATAATAATTTGTAGCTTTAGGTATTTTTATGACATATTATAATATGTATTAGTACGAAAGTTATGAAAACTAATATTTATATAAAAATTCTGAATGAAGATTGTTTATTGGGTATGATAATGCTCAAACAAATTTTGGTAACATTCTAAATGAACTCTGTTATTAATGATAGAAATTGAAACAGTTTATTTTCTAACTAATCTTTTATAAATTCTCAGATGCTATTAAAAAAAAAAAAAAAAAAAACAGAAATACTAGTGACGAAATAAACTATCAAATAGATTGATAGAAAGAGGACGCGATTCATAATCGTTATATAGAATAGCTGAAATTTTCATCTCTGTGAATGTGTGTTCGAGAATTCGACCCAGTTATGAATATCACGGATGTTTAAGAATATTCGATCCCACGCAAACGCGTAGACTGGTAAAATGATCGAATCATGAAATCTGACATTTTATTCGCGTTCCAACTTTAGCCTCCAGCAGTTCCAAGATGCAACATTGTTAACGGTGCGAACAGCCTCTCCTAAATATAATAGTGATATTTTTAAAACACGATGTCGGTACCTGCTCATACTTACCGTTCACTCCACTTCTCGATAAGTGAATTAACAAATGTCATACGGTCAAATGCATGTGAAGGTATTGTGATTATTCGGAATGATAATTGCTCTGTGAAACACGGAAAGTTCATGAAATACCATTTTTGAAGTTTATCTCTTTTACAGGAAAAGATTTTACAATGACAGCCCATTTCCGACATTCGATTGCAGACATCGAATTGACAATATTTCAAATTCTATTAGACTATATTATTTATTTAGGCGGTTGATTTATATCGTATTTGGTTATGCTTGTATAGTAAAAATAATATTTTCTTATCAAGTATCTTATTTATAAAATTCTTTCATAAAATATTTACTCTTTAAGTTTTTAAAGGGTTTTAAGGTAAATTTCTTACGTTTAAAAAACTTAATTTTCTTACTTGGGTCCAAGCTGTTCCGGCTTGGTATTCCACTCGTAAATCCAATCCGAGCTTTTGTCATGCTCAATATCCTGAAACAGAAAGAAAAGTATCGAATATTAATAATATAAAAAGAAAGCGTTTTCAGTTTTAGAAATTATATTGTTCCTGTAAATATAATGTACAATTTGAGATGGTTCGCATAAAAGAAATAACGGACTCCTATCGGACTGAAAATAAATATAATTGATTATTCACGCAATAACTGAAAAAGCAAAGTGACCAAGCGGATAGCCTTTCAACCCACTCCAATAATATTGTGAATTGTCATACCTGTACTTCATAACTTCTTACACATAGAATTCTTATTTTTATAAATACATTCAAAAGTATTCAACATTATTTATACCTGTTTACGGTTATTATTTTAGGTTTGTAACATTTTACAAGAATACATTCTCAGAAACATAATTATTTGTTACTTTATTACCAAAATAATTTATTATTACGCCTTGTTACTCCTTTTATTTGTTAAATTTAATATATTGTATTGTCTTTTTTTTTATTTTCCTCTTTAACGTAAGAGTTCAAATTAAAAAAACATTAATAATGATATATATCTTAAAATTATAAAATGAAGTTTTATAAATATCTTTAATCGTATATACTCATTGATCAAAAAAATAAAATTTAGGAAATAATTAAAATGTAAGAATGATGACTAAATATAATCTAAATAATGTAAAATTTTAATAGCAATATGACTTGATGATCTTCAATGTTCACTCAGGCTTAGCTTTCAATAGCTTTAATCGGAATCATTAGAAAACCGAATATCACGTATTTCATCTCAACAATGTGCACGAATTACACGATTAATTATATTAAATCAGGAACAAATAATTAAAACAAAACTTTAATAAATAATAAAAAATTTTATTATACAATAATTTATTCTGAACTTCTATTAGAAAAGAATTTATGAAAATTCAGAACATAGATTTCATAAGAGAAAAGTTTATGCCAATATTTTAACGAAAAGTTCAACATAATAATCAATATTAACTACACAATGTACTCTTTTCATTTTCAGGAAAGTTCGTGAGAATGCATTATTATTTCAGCATTTCACAAAAGAAATAAAATTATATACAAGTATTATTATATATTCTTATAACAATGTCGATTATATATATTTTCAATTTTCTGTTTAACAAACAGTATATCTATACATTAAGATAAAACGATGATCAATTTCCAGTTATTATTTCGAAAGAAATTTTGATTCGAAAGCTTTATTACTTATGTACGTTAGGTTATTTCATAAAATATTTTGATAAATTTGTCAAATTTAGAACTATTATATTAGTAGTTTAAATTAAATATAAATTTTTTTATTAAAAGAATTGCAATTTTTCGTTTTACATTAAATTTACATTTAATATTTTTATTAAGCTAAGTTTATATTCTGTAAAATATATGTTGACATAGATTGAGCGGTTCATAAGATTATACAGGCTTGTATTTACTTTTTAATGACAGAACATTTAAAGTATTAAATTAAATTATCCTTTGCATTTTGATTCTCTTTAGTATCCTAATTTTAATTAAAAATTGTAGTAAAATAAAATTTAATTTTTTGAAAAAGTAGTTTAATGCTTTATACACTTACGCACCTTATGCACTAATGACTTATTATAATTAATTATAATTAGTAGTAATAATTACATAAAATATATGGACCATTTTTACGTAATATAATTTGTCCAATATTGTATTAGGCAAAATAAGGATAGTATAAAGCTGAAAAGAATCAGATTCACGTATAGAAAGAAAAGTTATCGACCGAAAATGAAAAGTAAATTTAAATACAATTAATAAAAGTCGTCAATGATAATATTTACAATATTCATAATTGTAAAAATAATTTGGAAAGCTTGTCTACATAAATGAAAATTGGAAACATTAAAATTTTATAAAATATAAACCACATGTATAATAAAATTTAAAATATTTTCTAATAATGTACGCATACGTTTCACATACGTTTTTTATTTACAGATTCACTTACTAAATTTATAATTTCCCGTTATAGGACAGGTATACGTATCAGGAAACAAGTGAAATACTTGCGAAATGTATGTGCGACATATTCGCGTTTTTCTAGGAAAATAATTGAATTTATATACCATAAACTCCATTGTCCCGACTTTATAAGTTAAGGGGTTGTAGCTAAAAAATGAAATGAAGAAGAAACTTTGTGTGTAAATGAATGTAAAATTTAAATGGTTTCGAACTCCGGTTGTCACGATCTTAATTTTTTTCCATTATACTTAATTATGAAAAAACTAAATTTATATTTTTTATCGTTCACAATGAAAAAAAAAACAAACAAAAAAACTAAATAACGAATACCAAATAATTTAAATTAAATACCATTAATAAACGAGATGATCGAGCAAATATCTGATCGACAATTCCTTCATTATTTGTTCGCAGTATAAAAATGTTTTCCTTATAAAAATGAAATGTATAAAATGCAGAGACTTATTCAATCATAACGTTTAGGCGTGAATAAGTTGACATTATTATCGTATAAGTTCCTGACAGGAATACTAATAATACCTATGACTTCAGAATCAACGATTTAGAATAGCCACTTGCATAAGTAGTTTAAGAAATGGATAGGGAAAACGCGTTATTTGAATCTGTAGCTTCTTGAGAGTACGACTCTGTCAAGGTTGCAATTCACAATTGACAGGAAGTTACATTTTTCCCCTCGAATGACACGTTGTACATACATGCAAGCGAGCTTAACACTGATTCGTTCATCAATAAATAATATATAATAATAAAAATTTGTTGATCCTCCTATTTACCGAGATGCGATTTTCAGAACTGAAAATGAGCATTTAAGCCAACAACAACTAAAAGCGTCCATCTATAATTTAGAGCCAAATAAAATTATCTACTTATCAACATAATAGAAAATTGCAATAGCTCAATCCGAAAATAAATTTGTAGATATTATAGCTTTTTCATCAAATTTTTAATAATTCAACTTAATCTTAATATCATTGCTATATTTGGCTATACACTTTGCTCATTTACATTTACTAAATGAATATAAACAACGGGTATAACAAAACAAACAGTTGCTTTAAGAAAATTCTCATTCATGAAATATAAATCTTAATCATGAATATTTTCAATTATCAACTCAATATATAAAGCCTAATGTATTTTGTAGTAAACAATAATTGTAACTAATTAGTTTTAAGTAGACATATTTTCATAAATAAAATAGCTTTTATTAAAGCTTTACATCTTAATTTATTTCCATGTTTACTCAAAATAATTATTCAAGCTGACAATTATAAAATTAAAAATTTTTATAATCAATCCATTAAAATTTATTTATGGATTTTATTTATTTAACATCATCTATTATTCTGAAAATTCAAAATAGTTATCATTAAAGAATTGAATTGTGATTAGTATTATATTTATAATATTATTACAATATACAGATTGAATTAAAACTTAAAATAAAATATTTTTAAAAAAGAAAAATTGTAATTTTGATCAATTTTTTTAATATCTTTATTTTACAATTTACTTGACTCTATTACACATACAGCATAAATAAGTAAGTCACACTTATTTATAATTTTATCCATTTGGGTCTTCTATATTCACGTTTTGTATTTAATTACGTAAAATAACAAGTGATTTTCTTATAAATTTGGAATTTTATCAATAGTAGCGATTACTGATGTGAGTTATAATGAAATTTAATAGTATCAATGCATAGCGAAAGCTAAATTTATCAAATTTTCAGCACGAGCCATTTAGCCCGCACTGATTATTGATACAATTTCATTTTGAAGTCGAAGTGAACTCAGTTTTTTCGAAATCGAACATCTAATTTTCATTATAAGTTCATTCTAGACTTAAGTACGAGCCATCGAGTGCAATTGTGTGTCATAAAGCAATGAAATTGATTTCACGTGAAAAGTCTATTTGGCGTTGGTAATTAGCATTATTATATGATATTATCTAAAATTAGAATTATATTTGTGATATATCAGAATAGATTTGTGTCATTTATATTTTCTTTTTTATGTATTTATTTATATCTTTTTATCTTATAAAATATAGAGGATTACCGTTAAACAAAAGTCTAATATAAATAAATAACAACTAATAGTTTGATGAAAATGGTAATCTCAAAAAAATATACTATAATTAATTTCAACGATGCTATTTAATAAATATCTATGCGATTCATAGGAATTAGTAAGATAATTTAAATTTTATTTAAAACATTTTTAATGAATTTTGTATTCATTTTTAAATTGTCTGTGTTATGTAATATATTAAGCATAAATGTCAATAATAAGTAATATTCGATGTGTTTATATACTAGTGCAATCTTAAACTTATTATAACTTAACTTTTATAAATGTTAAATAAAATATTATATAAGAAATATGAGAATAGGGAAATAAAGAAGACTTGTAATTGACATGTATTTCGAACATTTATTTCCAACGACATAACGACATGCATTTCGAACATTATCTTTGAAATTTCTAAAAAATTATTTTAATTAAAATACGTATAGAGAAGCATTATAATTGCAGCAAAAATTGAAGTAAGACGTCCATCTGGAAACCTGAAAGATCCAACGAATCATGAAAGCTTATAAAAAGGGTGGTCATGTTTTGAGCGTCACGACATACATATATAAATAACTAAGTCGTGGTATTTATTTTTCATTTCTTTATTTGCTATTTATCATTGAATCAAGTTAAAAGTATACTGAATCAGAAAAATAAATAAATTATAGAAATTAAACATTGATCTTATGTTCATCCTGCTCTTATATTTTACAAAAATATTAATTACAACTTTGGTATTATTTAAATGAAAAGCTTTTTGGTTTCAGATCAATCGAATCCTTTGTTATTTATTATATTTAACAGTTCTAAAAGCTAATATATATATTTTGAGGGATACTTGAAATGCATTTTGTAATCTTCATTATTCGCCAGTTATTGACGCCGTGCTTACGCAACGTGATTTAGGGTAAATTTGACCGAAGACGCTCGAGATGAGATAAAATCAGGATAATTCCATGGTTTCGCTCACTTTCTTCACAACTCTACTTGGCAGAAAAGGGAGAGTTAAGAGTGATCGAAAAGCCCGATCATTGAAGTGAAGTCTCTACGACAGGTCTCCAGATATCTTTCTGCGAACGCGAAAACAAACAAATCTCAGAAGTCGATGAAGAGAGTTTGATAAAAGATCAAGAGACGATTCAATTTTTCTTGTACGTTGATCGCATAATATGACAGCTTTGCGTTTCATTTACTTTGTCTTATTACTCTCGAATATTAATACTCCGAAAGGATCTCGTTAATTAGATATTTTTGACCGACTTCGTCTCTTTCCCAGCCGTTGATGAAACGATCGCCCTTTTCTAGGAAATGCATTGATTTCATCAATAGAGCGAAAATTGCTTTAACTTTGTCATGTGGCTTTTCTCATTTGCATGCATCGATGCTATACTATTAGACTAGAACACACTATTAACTTCTTATAAATAGCATTTAGTTTCAGTGTCTTTAGTTTTATCTTCATTCGGCAAGTGATTTTTTGAAAAACATTAATTATATCTCTCATTAAGAAAAATACTTTATTACAATATATATACTTACATACTTTATATAATAATACTTTCTATATCTTATATATTTTTTATACAATATTTCTACTTCATTCTCTATCAGAGCTAATCTAATAAACAAATACAATTTTCAAAATTTCTAAAACAAGAGAAAGTAAATTGTGTCTAGAAAATGTTATATACATAATTTTATTTCAATAGTTTAATTAATATTTTATAATTAAAAAAATAATGTCATTTTATAATAGGCATTAATATGATCTCGTAACTTATTTTTCATTATCTATTTAAATTTTTAAATATATTTTCTTAAAATTTTAATCAATACAAATAAAACATTACAAATGTTAAAGTCAAGTAATCTTATCAAAGTCAAAATCGAAAATATATTGATAAAGATAAGCACGAATAATAGAGACAAAAAATACTTATATATATTCTCTTTTAATAATTTCAACAGATTTACAATGATTGATTATCATTCATTTTTATAGTATAAAATATTTTATGTCATAAATATTATAAAATATTTATGTTATTAATTAATACTATATAAGCATTAATGGAAATTATACGTATAACATTAATATATTTATTTTTAAATGTTTAAATTAAAAAAAAAACTGAAAATAAAAATAAAAATAAAATAAAATATAGCAAAACAAATTTTGTTCATCCATTCAATGAACCGTTCATCCAGTGAAATAAACCTGTAACTGTTTGATGATAACAGCCAATTTACTATTTATAGACCTTATAGGCTTTAATATTTCATAGAAAAAAACCACAAAATCGAAAAATAATCGTCTCAAGCTTCTTTGTAAAGGGCACATAAAAAAATTATGGTCTCATTTTATAAACAATGAAATGAAGTTTAAATCAATGGAGTACACCCATCCATTGTTTCTCTGTTTAAAATTCGGATGAACAAAGAACTTATTGGCAAATTATCTTATATGTACATATCACTAATAAAATAACGTCATCGATATAATAATCATTATATATACTAACATTTTTATAATTAATGGTTTATCAAATAATTCATAATATCAAAGAATGAGTAACTAAATGCACATGCGAATAGTTAATAATAATTTTTAAAACAATATAATATTAAAAAGCAATTTTAATAATACCAATTTAATAAAGACTTGAATTAACAAAGTAGAAAAAATTAAATTATACGTTGGTTATATTGTTATATCAATATACAAATGAAAAAAATGATATTTAATTACAAAAATCCTGATTCTATATTGCAGTATTAATGTATAAAAATATATTTTCCTGTTATAGGTACGTTCATATATATATGTTTGTCGAATTATTTTATTTGCTTTTAATGCTTTGTTATATTGGATAGTCATATAAAAGTCACACATGTAAGTTATGAAGTAAATGAATCGCAAAATAAGAATATTATATTTACGTGTAATATATTAATGGATAATTTTATTGTTGACAATTGATTTATTATCATAAAAGTAAGTATAAAATGTTATTGTAAATATTACAAATATATTAGAATTATTACGAATGATTTATTAATGATAAAGCAAATAATTGCATCTTATTCAACTTAAATTGTTAGTTATAGACGATAAATATATATTATAAAAACGTCATAATTTTAAATTTTTTATACAGATGAATATTCAAAATTAAATATTACAACGAACAAAGAATGTAATTCGTATTTACAACAAATATTGTAGATAATATAAATGAATTAAATATACATAAGTCTTATCTAATTTAAATAATGAGAGGCAGATCATTGTATTGAGTTTGACCCAAATACAATACAAACCTCATTTATAATTTGAATATCAATTATTAAAAATTTTTATTTATTTTTGTATTTCACTGATTTATTAACAATATTGAATTAAAAACAATCATACGAAGTTCATTAATTAGCCTTAAAAAGTTATTGTTTGATTATTAAAGTTTAAAAAAAAATTTATATTATCAAACTTTATAGAATTTTATTTTAATATTTTAGAAAATTAAAAAATTTTTTAAATACTCTTTTAAAATAAATACTCCATGTTATTTCATACAAATACTTTACATACGAATTCATAGACATAAAAGTTAAGTTTTAAATATTACTTTCATACATGTATATAAAAAAAATTAGATGAAAAATTTTTTTCTTTAATTGCAATAAATAAATTGACTATAAAAATAATTTAAATATAATTCTGTATTTTTAGAAGTTCTATAACGACTATATTATAAAATTACTTAATACATTTGTCATTTTAAATTACAAAAAAATTTAGTGATTAATATTTTTGTTTTACTTCTAAATTAAATTTAAAACTTATATATTAAAAATATACAAAAAGCATCAAACAAACCTTTTGAGAAGTGTGATTAATATAAACTCCTTTCAGTTCATCTTCGGTCGATAATTCCGTATTTGGACTATTCGGAGGACTTTTGGGACTGAAACATTAAGATTTGATTTATCATCATCGTCGTCGTCATCATCGTCATCACCATTATTGTGGTTATTATTATTATTATTATTGTTGTTGTTATTATTATTATTATTGTTGTTGTTGTTGTTGATGATGTTTTTGATTTGTTCCTTCTGATAAAAAGATCTTTACTCGGTTTTAATTATGTTAATTATTAACACATGATACTTTAGTGCAAAGCGTTACTTTTAGAATAAAAAAGTGTATGATAACTAATCTATTTAATCTGATCTAATTTTAAATGACCATTTAATCAATACATATATGCACTGGTTACATTAAACATTTAATCTGAAAAATATTTTTAAACTAATTATAATATTTTAATGATTCTACAATTTGTAACAAAATTTAAATATTAAATAAAAAATGTATTAATATCGATTTTTAATATAGATCTAATTAGTTACCTTTTTAATATTAAATTCATAATAATTAGACAATATTCAAAAAATTTCAAAATGTTCATTTTATATTAATAGACAATATGTATAATTGTCTTAAACGAACCCAGGGACATTTTTTGTACACGAATTCACACATAAGAATATAATTTCATAATGTTACTGTCGCGGCTTTACTATCATTATTGTATACTGTATCACTAAAGAAGTTAGTACTGAACTCGTAATAGTTATGCCATAATGTTGTGAGTAATTATTCCATTGAATATCTGTTGCAGCGTTTATTACTATTATAAATGTTTTAGGAAGGGATGAGGTGGCGGGTAAATAATTGGCACATTTAAATAAGGCTGAATAAAAGAAGATCTTTATTGTAATGGTCCCTATAGGCATAAAAAACCTTCTTCTGTGCGGAAGGAGGGAAAAGCCGTCCTAGGCGTAAAAAAACTTCTTTTGTAGGATAGAAGGAAAAAGCCGGGTACAATGATTGCTCAACTTAATATCTAGTTTCTATAATTAATATTGGTACGCATATTCCTACGCACGCATTATTACAGATATATTAGCAATTCCTACTTTACTTTACCTAATTGGCACACACACAAAGGTGCCGCTGCCCTCACACGGGAACCAGCGTTTGGCACATACACAAAGATGCCGCTGCCCTCACACGGGAACCAGCGATTAGCACATACACAAAGATGCCGCTGCCCTCACACGGGAACCAGCGACTGGCACATACACAAGGTGCTGCTGCACCACTCACGGGGTCCAGCAATCGGTTGATACACGCACAAAGTGTACAGCTTTCCACACAGGGGGCAGGCAATCGACACACGTGAACTCACCCTGAGATTCACACTCTGCCTCTTAGGGCAATGACAGATACACGTTCTAATTCCGATACTCAACCTATGAATGCGTATAACTAAACTATAATAACTACTATTCTAACTAATTAAAATACTTATTATTCGGATACACTGCAACGAGAAATCTCACGATGTTCTCTCCTAACAGTCTAAATAAGTATTGACTCTCTCTGGAAAATTCTCATTGCCTTTTCCCCACATGGGTCTTGCCCGTACCGAGCCTAAAGTATCGGGTGTCCGATCCATGTTGACTCGAAGGCACACAGACCTTTTACCTTTGTTTATTGCTTTTCTTTTTTCTAAGGGGCTTTTGAAAGAATGGTCTCGAACAATATCAATAAAATGAAATCATTAAGAAATTAAAATAAACGAAAAAGTAAAATTAAAGGGAAGAGCTCGGTATCTTTATACCCCTAAGTTAACATTTTATAAGAATATTTCAAAATATTTGTAATCGGAATGGGTTCGTGAGTATATGTTGCTCAGCTTTTATTGATCGCCAGAAAAATTCAGTTGCTCGCATATTTTAAGCAAGCGAAAACATACATTTCGGAATTAAAACATTGTCCAGTTACATAGGCAATACAAGTACGTACTCATGCATTGGTCTAATTATAAAACGAAGTCTCCGACTTAAATCTTGACAGCCAAAGGGGAAATCATGAGTATCGATCATACTCATAATAGACAAAAATCTCCAGTTTGTTTATTATATTAGTTCAACATTCATTAAAAATATCGTAAAGATTCGTAAAATATTAAACAATGAGAGAAACTGAAACAGATTTTAGGAGTGTAAACATTGATTTATGCCATTTTATTACTCAGTTATACGGAAGCTTATGTATATTTCATGCATAAAGTCATCTGAATAAGTGGCCTGAATAGAAAATTTGTAGTACAGCCAGGGTAACCGTTTTATTCTACCCCGTTACTTTTATACAAAACATAAGATTTTTCCAAATTTTAACGAAAGTACCATCTATCATATGTAAAATTTCATATCCTCATTAATAAAATCATACATTGAATCATCCAACATTTTAATAATATTACAAATTTAAATCTCTTAAAATATTGTAATGATTGATAAAATGATTACAATATATATAGTTTGAATTAAGTATATCTCCTAGCACTTCTATCATAGTAAAATTCAATCATTTTAGCGATTATTTGCAGATTAAAAATTTATTAACATATTTTTAATTTTTCTAATTTTTAACAAATTTAAAATTTTTATATTAAAAATTTTTTTAAAATATTTTAAAAGTTTGTCGAAAACTGTTGACGTATTAATAAAATTTTATATACACTTAATTAAAAGCCTTAAAAAGTTTGTCAAGATTTTATAAACTTTCCATATTTATTTTAAATATAAAGTTTCAAATAAATATTGCAGTGTTTAATTAATAATTTATTAAAAAACCGTTCAGATACATTACCTCATTACGCTATATTTATTAACGTATCCAAATATAATTTCTTATGAATACAATATAACTATGTCCAAGCTTTATAAAACGTAGAAAATTCATGATTCATAATTTTATTTTCGTTTATCAATTTTAAGATTAAACAATATCAGTTATGTTGGTTAATAGTATAAAGTTTTTAATGTTTTTTAAAATTTTATGCAAATTAATTAACATATGAAAATTTATATATTAGTTACTCTATGGAATGGCACCAATCTTGGTAATACTATTATTCCCTTTCGTTAATTCCGCAGGTATTAATGAGTATTTTTGTAATAAGGCGTAGTATATGGTAGAGAAGGTGTAAAATCTAGAGGCATTAATGAGTTACATTTCATCTGACGTATGCACTAAAATATCTACCATTTTCGAACATCGCTACTTAATTATTATAATTATAAAGGTATCCAGTTCAGTAGGGGATGGAAGGCCTTGATTATTGATACAAGAAGCCAAGAAAATTCTGAAAAATGATCTCACCTGTCTCGAGGAGTATCACGCCGAGAAGAGGCGAGGGAGTGTCTAGCCGAGGAATGAGCCGAATCCCTCTGGGCATCCCTCAAGAGTCGCAGAAACTCTTCGCCACCGCTGCCAAAGGGCAACGGGGTAATTCGGTCAACTGGTGTCGGGCATAATACCCATGATTCTGCAAAAACAAGCAAACGCAGTCGGTTGATTCATCGTAACATTTGATTGTCGGTTTTCTAGTTTCGTCTACTAAAACACTTAGTAATATATGTATAAGAATAACGGTACGGCTTGTGAAATTTATGCAACAACTATTAAAATTCTGGTTAGTTGATGATATTATGTCCTTGGAAACTCAAAGTTTCCAATAACTCATCGTTAAATGTTTTATATTTAAGAGATTCCATAAATGTTTTCAGCTAACTGCTTTAGATTCCATAAAGTAAGTTGTGCGCAAAGAAATCGATTTGTTGTGTGATTTCATTCTAATACCCTTGAGATCTTAGATTTAAAAAGCCACTCTTAAAAATATTTATAATTCTTCATTTGCAGAGAAATTATATGCTGAAAAGTATATGTAATATGAAAATTTGAATTTATTAATTGCAACTAAAAATTTTAATTACATATTAGAATAACAATTCGTAATTACAGGAGATATTAAGACATTTGACATCAAAATATTTTCTTTTAAAAAAATGTTTTTACTTTTTATTATACAGATACACATATTAAGAGTACTAAATACATATTCAAGTCTATTTATACAATTTTTCAAGACTTTATTAAACAGTTATTATATTGATTGAAATTATTTTGGTAAATTTAAAATAATTTTACATGTTTTTGTAATTAATAATTGATAAAAATATATTGCACAATATAGTCTATGAATATAGTAATTTGCTATAATTAACGAATATAGTCTATAAACAACTAACGAAAAGTAATTTACTTATTGTAGCATATTAAAATTTAATATAGATAGACTACGTATGAATAAAGCTTATTATTTTTATTTAATATAAAAACACTTTATATCAGTTTACAAATTATACATTAAATATAATATATATATGCATACAGACATACCATTTACTTATCCGATAATTAATGATAGTGTTTCATATTAGCGCTCAAAATAATCGGACTTTTTTCACAAATGACAGTTTGTTTTCAATTAGCCTATACTAGTAAATAAATTCAAATGATTATAAAGTTTACTTTTTTAAAGTTAAGCAAAATAGAAACAGTAAATTTATATGTACTAAATAATTTATTTCATGACAACATAACAGAAAGAAATTTTCACTATGACAAAAAATTCTATGGTATAACAAATTATTAGTCTTAATTTATTTATTTTTCTCAATATTTACTTTAGAATTCTTATTATAATTATTCACAGTCATCTATATTAATATAGTCTTATTTAATTCATTTAATATTTTATTTATAAATGCTGCCATCAAAAGCATTATTCAGAAAAATGCTAAGAAATGATGTTAATATTTAACAAGTAATCTGAAATTGATCGTTATGTATGAATAGAAATTTTCTACAATATTGTGTTAACTCAATTTTTAAATATAAAAGGCATTTAAACGTATAGACAAAATCTTGTCTAATCAAAAATATTGAATTGAAAAAATTAATTTATTTATGCTTATATAATTAAAGTTATTGTAGAAATGCGACTTTTTGCATGAGAAGATTGATATATAATACTGTGATACATCCTGTGACTAATTTCATTATTGCAACTATGTTTTTGTTCAACTTATAATTATTAATTAAGTAACTTACTTTCAAATTACTCTACAAGTTTGTTATAAACAGTGAGTTTATAAACTACATAGTAAAGGATACCAGTGAAAATATTTTTACTTTAAAGTAATAATTGTATGTATAAATATGCTATTAATAATTCTAAAATTAATTTTTCAAGAAATTTTATATTGAAATCTGTTTGAAAATTAAAATTTATGAACTATTTTAAATTTTTCAATATAAATACGTTATTTTATTATTATTTTATGAATCGCATCATCATAAAAATTTTCATTATGCATTGTTGGTTTTGTTACAAGTATTTATTTCTATTACGTACATATTTTGAATTAAAGACAATTAGTATTCTCATTTTTTCAAGACGAGTTTAGTCCATGGAGTTCACATAACAGTATTTTACTTTCAGAAAAATGAAATAATATATATAGAAGGTTTAAAAATTATGTATTGACATTCTTTGAATATACTTTAATGAAGCATGAACGAAAAATTATCATCAAAGTCGAGGACGTTCAGTAGCGCGTATTAATCATGAGTTCATTGAATCTACGAGTACCGTAACTCCAATTAATCAAATTATCCAATAAACTTGCTCGTACGAAAATAGCTGAGTACTCGGATAAAAAGAAAAATGGTCATTTTTATATAAGCGACAGTGTATATTGAACTTTGAAATAATCATTTCAATTTATATTTAATAATCTACTCTTAAAGCTAATCAATTTCTTGAATAAAAGTATCACTTAAAAAAAAATCTTTTTTATTTGTAGATCAATTTACTCGGAGATACCATAAGGTGTCTAAAAGCCTCTTTAGATTTTATTTTTCGACCTTCGCAGTGTTTTCGTTCGGTAAATTCATTTCTTTCGAATTGGGTATAAAAATTATTGCTACCAGCTAACAATTTTTTATACGCGCAATGCACCAGAAGACCGAAGCTGAAGTTTTGAGGAATAAGATTTCCAAAGAAACTAATGAGAGCAAGCAACGAATTCATCGGACAAGACGTTAGCATTTCAAGAGATAAAGTTAAAGGGAAAATGTGAAAGCAAATCAGTCCAAGAAAAGTAAAAGGATGACAAACACTAGCTTATGCGCAGTCGCTACGAAGAAAGTAAGAGCTTAAAAGGTAAGATTGTTGTAACGCCGAGCTTTGGATAGAGTCGAGAAACGATCCTGGTGATCATCACGTAAATTCTCTGAAGTCTTATAAAGCAACATTAGATACTAATGAGGAGCGGCTAATGAGTACACGTATAATGAATGGAAAAACTTTAACACAGCCTTCAGCTTGAAAAAAAATTAATCGAAAGTCATGTGCTAATGCATTTCCGATTAATTGAAATCCGGATGGAAGTCGCTACGGTCGCTTACCGATATTTTTCATTGTCTAATTGCTCGTTAAGTGTTAAGATGCTTAACTTAACTAATCGTGAGATCTCGAATTTTACTTATTAATTACGTTGGATATCAACAGATCTTTTTTAAGAATGATTAACTGACTTGCTTGATTTTTTAATACTTAAAATAAATTTAAACATGTGAGGCGGAACATTAAGAATAATTTTACTGTACTTCTGTATTCTTTTTAAGTTAGCTATAAATTATAGATGTGTAACTTTGTATACAATAAATGTTCTTAGTCACACGAATGCATTTCATTATATTTGATAGTTACTTAAAGACTAACTGTTGGTGTCGATTGAGCAAAGCTTATTATTGTTAAGAATTACTATATTATTATTAAAAACAGACTATAGATTTTCTATTTTTAGAAAAATCTTCGTGACGCTTTGATCATTTAATCTTTTAAATTCGTTATTGTCAATTATATTGCGTATTAATATAGTATAGCAAGGTTATATTTGGTATAAGTTTGTACTTGTTACAAAAAGTAAAAATGATAGCATATTGTATTTTTAATTTTATTCATGTTTTGAATCATTCGTCAAAACTTAATAATATTGTTAAAACACGTGGGAGGTTATTGTAACTTAAAACCGTGAATGCTTACGTACAACAAATGTAGATTAATACTTAATTTATATAACTGAGTTATTGAACAGTTTTTATCCTACTCGGTTCATGAAAAGTAAAAAGATTTTATATATATCCATATATACATATATATGGACACACACACAACATACGCACATATATTTTTTATTAAGTTTTTAATTAGAAAGATGAATAAATATTAAAGTTAGATTTTGTTTCAAAATTGAGAATATTAATTAATATTAATATTAATATTGGCAAGTCAGTGGAAAAAAATGGTGAAGTCTTATAAAGTTCAAAAGTCGAGCTAGCAAATTCTACAAAGGAAAATTTCCAAGAATAATTTATGGTTAAATAAAGCAGCTTGTCCAACTAACAAGTCACCATTTGTACAACTGCTTTTAAACCCAGTAGGGGTGATTAATAAGACCTCTGGGATTGTGAACCCTATTAGAAAAGAGACCAAAATTAATTAATTCCTGCGTAACTATAGAGTTCCAGGGACACAATAGGATGTACTGGATGAGAAGGCTGGAGGCAGCGCCAACATAAGAGTAACCTTAGAGATAGCGATCACCGATGTTGCCGCTGTTCGCTTAAAGAAATGAAAAAACGGCGACTCGAGGTGAAGGTCACCGAAGGACTGACACTGCGCCACTTACGGTACGCTTTCCTTCAGCGTCGTTAAATACCATTAATTCTGCTAATCCTTTCTCTCGCTTTTCTTTGTTCACTACCTAGGATGAAGTCTCTCCTCCTAATGTAATATTTCTATTACATTACCAACTCGTTTTTAAATTTTTTTCCATCAATTACCTAATTCTTCAGGCGATATTTATCGTAAATTATCTGTCTAATAAATTTTTGAAATTTCATTTTTCTTTGTAAAAGGCTAATAAATTTGAAATATTAACTATCAAATAAAATACTTAAATAATCACAAAATAAATATAATATTTTCAAACATTTTCTCATAACACACCGGAATCTTTTAATCCTGGTGATTTACAACACAATAGCTAGTAATTTCATTTTAAATGCTCGAATCTAGATTTAATTTACCTAATTATTTTTCGCTGCCGCATTGTTCAACATTTAAATGAAAATTAAAAACAATTAAGATAAAACTATGTGTATAATTATGTATAGTTGAGACTCTAAATAATAACTATTTCAATGTTACAGTACGCTTAACAAAATGCAAATATTAGATCTGCTCTAGAAATGGAAGGGAAACAGTTTGTCAAACAGATCCTTCAGTATCAATTTCATTTGAAAAAAAAGAGATGTTCTCTCAGTAAAATTAGCTGTGGCATACAAGACTTTAAAAAATATTCTTTAGTACAGGATATTTACAAACGGTTTCATGATCATAAAAAATGAATTTAAAAAAAATTCGTTAGTTAAATAATTAATAAGAAAGAGTATACAACTTTGCCTTTATGTTCCCAAATATAACTTTCTAAGAATCGATATTGTCTTCAATGTAATCGACAATATTTTTTGAAAACATGAAACTTCAACTATGGATTTCTCTAATAAAAAGAAATTTTTTTGACACAGTAAAAAAAAGAAGCTTTGCATTGTGGCGGACGAAGCGGGGAGATATAACTTCCCCAGCTTACCCAAAATATGCGTGCGCTCAACAGCGATAGTTTTAAGATCTAATTACTCGCAGTGCACGCGCGCTGTAACTGTAAACGCACTCGAAGGCCGCCTCTCCCCATTTTGGGTCATCGGAAGGAAAAGCGACCTTTGCCCTCCCGAAGTGGATGCTCGGCCAACAAAAAGGCAGTAAGCCTGGAGTCGTCTGCCTATGTACTTCGCCTAATAAACAGCAAACAAAAATACACGACTCGCGAATAGAAAGTTTTTTTTCTTCACATACCAAAAAAAAAAAGTTATGAACACGAGGAGTAAAACGACGGACTCAACGCCAGCGGGCGAAAACATAAGTGCAGCAACAACGTGGACGATCCGCATGCCTCCACTGCAGTCCACAAGTACGAACAACTGGTTCCTAACTCTGGAATCGCATATGACTATCGTCAACGTCACGAAGGACGACCACAAATATTGTACTCTAATTACAAATCTCGACCTAAATATACTGGATCGTGTCGGACACATACTGTGCGAACCGCCAGCGGAAGGCAAATACGACGCCTTAAAAACAGCGATCCTGAAACAATTCTCCGTCTCGAACCAAGACCGTGTCGTGAAACTGCTGCGTACAGAAGAACTCGGCGACCGCAAACCATCAACGTTCTGGAACCATCTTCAAGACACCGCGGGCGACCTGGTGGAACACGATTTTTTAATCGAATTATGGCTGCAACGACTGCCGCCGCACATCTGTCATATCCTTGTTTCCATACCGAACAAGGATATGCCACGATTAGCAGAGGTCGCAGACAACATCCACGCCGTCGCGATCGACAGAAACTGCACCGCCGTCACCACACCCACAGCGGATGCATGTCAGCCACGACCCCGTTCGCCGCCGAAAACATCTCGGCCGTCGCAGCTACTAATAGCGGCCTATCCCAGGACACAGTCACCCTGGACGTATCGAGACGACACGACCAGAGCCGCGGACATGCCAAACCGCGAAGTCCCTCGCGCAGCCATGACACCAAGGACATATGCTGGTACCACGCGAAATTCGGGGCCAGTGCAACGAGGTGCACGTCCCCCTGCAAATGGTCGACTGCGGGAAACGAGCAGACCTGTTGAGCGACACGGCTACACTCAACGGCCCCGGGAGCAGCCGAATATTCGCCAGAGACAAGAACACGAACAGGTGGTTCCTCGTCGACACTGGTGCGGATGTCTGCGTCTTCCCGAAATCGTGTACTTCGGACAATCCTCACGAGAGTGAATACACGCTATATGCCGCCAACGGGACAAGGATCAAAACGTACGGCGACAAGATATTCACGCTTAATCTTAATTTACGCTGCTTCTTCCCTTGTCGGTTTATTATAGCAGACGTGAATGTGCTCATAATTGGTATGGACTTCCTCGCCCATTATAACATTCTTGTAGACGTGAGAAATAAAAAACTAATTGACCGCGTAACGAAACTCTCGTGTGTCGTGCAATCAGCTCCAAAAAGCGTCACCCCAGTGATAAAAACGATAGTAGGGGATTGCCAATATAAAAAAACTACTAGCAGATTTCCCCGACCTGATAAGACCTCCAGTGTTTCGCCGGTCCCAGGTCAAAAACTCCATACAGCACTACATAAAGACTACGCCCGGTCCACCCATGCACAGCAAGAAGAGGAGGCTCGCACCCGCTCGCCTCAAGATCGCCAAGTATGAAATCGAGCTGATGCTTCAACAAGGAGTAATCCAGCCCTCCAAGAGTCCTTGGTCTTCGCCAATTCACCTAGCTCACAAAAAGGACGGAAAAATGAGACTCTGTGGCGACTATCGCGCACTCAACGCACGCACCAAACCCGACAGGTATTCGCCTCGCCTCTTCGAAGATTTTACGCAAAATCTTCAAGGGAAAACAATTTTCTCAAAAATAGACTCATTCGCGCCTACAACCAAATCCCTGTCGCCCCCGAGTCGGTCGAAAAGACGGTCATAATCACTCCGTTCGGCTTATTCGAATATTTATTTACCCGTCTCGGCGTGCGAAACGCTGGCCAAAACTGCCAACGATTTGTCGACGAAATTACGCGGGGGTTAGATTTCGTTTTCGCGTACATTCATGACTTCTTCGTCAACTCGAAGGATGAAGAAGAATATATCGGGCACTTAAAAAAATTATTCCAACAGCTCAGCGAATACGAAGTGATTATAAATGTTTCGAAGTCCGTCTTCGGGCAGAATGAGATCGATTTTCTCGGACACACCGTAAATTTCAAAGGAATAAAACCAACCCCCGACAGAACGGACACAATCACCAACTTCCCGATATCTCTGACCGCTCGAGAATTGCGGAGGTGCCTGGGAATGATAAATTTTTACAGGCGATTCATACCTGCTGCGGCCAAACAACTGGAGCCCCTGATCAAAATGCTCAAAGATGCCAAAAATGGTAATACTCCGGTCCCCTGGGACGAGGAGGCGGACAAGGCCTTCATAAACATTAAAGCGAGTCTAACAAAGGCGACGATGCTCGTGCACCTATAAGCATAGCCGTAGACGCGTCCGATCACGCAATCGGCGCCGTACTACAACAAAAAACAAAAGAAATATGGCAGCCACTGTCCTTCTTTACGAAGACCTTGCCCCCCCCCCTCAAAGAAAATATAGCGCATACGACCGCGAACTCCTCGCGATCTACGCATCCGTCAAGCGGTTTAGGCATTGGGTAGATGGTCGGATCTTCACCATCTACACGGACCATAAACCGCTAACATTCGCGTTCAGCCAAAGCCTGGAGAAGTGCTCGCCGAGACAGTTCCGACACCTCGACTTCATCGCCCAATTCACCACCGACATTAAGCACATCAAGGGCAGCGAGAACGACGTCGCAGACTGTCTCTCACGAATCGAAGCAATTTCTCCAGCGCCAGACCACGATGCTCTTTGCAACGAGCAAAACATCGATAATGAGCTACAGAACTCGATAAAGTCTCCAAATTGATCCTCACTAAAACTTAAAAAAATCACCCTCCCCGGAACACAATCTGAGGTATATTGTGACATCGCGGGCGATACGATCCGACCATACGTCCCTAAAACGCTACGTCGGGCGCCGTATTCGTTTAGCTGCACAATATATCTCACCCCGGAATCCGGGCAACCCAAAAACTTATTACCGGTAGGTACATTTGGCCTTCAATTAACAAAGACTGTCTACAATGGGCGCGGCATTGCATCCAATGCCAAAGATCGAAAATCACGCGGCACGTGAGCAGCCCGTTGGAAAACTTCGGCACACCCAGCGACAGGTTCGAACATATCCACGTGAATATCGTCGGACCACTGCCCCCATCAAAAGGCTTCAGGTATCTTTTAACGTGCGTCGACCGATTCACACGTTGGCCCGAAGCCGCACCCATTGCCGACATCGAAGCGAAAACCGTCGCCCGAGCTCTTCTGGACACGTGGGTCTCGCGATACGGCGTCCCCTTAAGAATAACAACAGATCGCGGACGACAATTCGAATCGACGATCTTCCGCGAACTAACCGAAATAATCGGCTCGAACACCTGCGAACGACTGCGTACCATCCTCAGGCGAACGGTTCCATAGGCAGCTAAAATCGGCGATCAGATGCCACGAAACCGAAAACTGGGCTGATATTTTGCCAATAACACTCCTCGGAATTCGGACAGCAATCAAAGAAGACCTGAAAGCCTCGTCTTCCGAGCTTGTTTTCGGATTAGGCATACGATTGCTAGGAGACTTCTTCGCGACAAGCGCATCAAAATGCGAACCCGATACAGAATACGCGAAAACCTTCAAACAATACATGCAAAATGTCAGGCTAGTCCCCGCATCGCACCATGGAAAACCAAAGTCTTTTATCTTTAAAGAGTTAGAATCGTCAACACACGTATTTATAAGACATGACGCGGTGAAAGGACCATTACAATCCCCATACGACGGTCCCTTCGAAATAAAATCCCGAAACAACAAGACATTTACCATAAAAATAAACAATAAAGACGCTACGATCTCAATAGCCAGAATAAAACCCGCATTTATCCTGTCTGATGAGAACAGCGAACAATCGGATCGTCCGAACCCCGTAACGATTAACGTACAAACTCCAGAAGAGCCATTTAAATCACGTTCAGGTAGAAAACTCAAATTTTCGGAAAGACTGCAAGCCGGATTCAACTAGGCAGACACATAAACATAAAAATACATCGTCTCATAAACTACAAGTATTATATAAATCATCAACCGCATCCTCTAAAAATAAAAAAAAAAAAAAAAAAAAAAATAAAAAATAACATCTCTGTAACACATGCGCTTCATTATAATTATTAAAACATATTTAAATTGTAAGCACTGCTTAAGCCCTCATAAAAAAAACTATAAGAAATATATCCCATTACGTTTGTCACTGGAAAGGGGGTGATGTGGCGGACGAAGCGGGGAAATATAACTTCCCCAGCTTACCCAAAATATGCGTGCGCTCAACAGCGATAGTTTTAAGATCTAATTACTCGCAGTGCACGCGCGCTGTAACTGTAAACGCACTCGAAGGCCGCCTCTCCCCATTTTGGGTCATCGGAAGGAAAAGCGACCTTTGCCCTCCCGAAGTGGATGCTCGGCCAACACAAAAAAAAATCAGTAAGCCACGAGGCGCCCGGCTATGTGCCTCGCCCAATAAACAGAAAATAGAAAAGCAACCGCACTTATTTCTTTCGCCTTCCCGATTCCCGTCTCCTCGTCTCCCTCGCGCTCACTTCGGTCCACGAGGCAACGAGCACGCTAAAGCATTGTATGGAAAATGGCGACTTACACATATTTTCAATTTCGAGTAGAATGTATGCATTTTTGTTCTAATATTATTCCGCATTTATTTTCAATATCCCAGAGCATAGCGAGATGTAAAAGGCTCTCGCTCTATTCAATAAAATTTCATCTTATTTTAATGTAACAAAGGAATGGAACATTTTAATTGCGTTAGTCTTTTACATATAACGTATTTCTACTCAAATTATATATATATATATATATATCAAATCATATGTTACTAAATTTCTAAATCTCTGAGACTATCATTTCTTTAAGATTACCACAAACAATATTGTGTATTATAATAGGTATATTTCAAAATGATTGATTGGATAATAACAGATATATCAAAATACCTAATATTAAAGTGGTCCAATAAAAGCTTTTAAGATTCATGTATCCTTCAAAAAAATACGAACTGAATGTCTTTTTAATTTTGATGAATGGTTAATTATAATTCTTCGGATCGTTATGATGATTTCAAATTTGTGAATTTGTTGTACTTAAACAATATTCTGTTACTATTAAATATTTTTAAAAAAAATTATTACACTTCTTATTTATATGAGTCTATCTTTAGTTTATTCATCACAAATTAATCTCACAGAATGTTGTCTTTTTCATTTTGTTATCTATCTTGCATCCTAATATATTTTGACAATTTGAACATGTGACAATTAACGAATAATTGAAAAGAACAAAGCAAAAAAATTATAAATAAATATATTGCAACAATTTATATATAAGTTAAATACCATTTAACTCAAGACTTAAAATAATTTGAGCTCTCGATTCATAAATTTGAAAATATTAATACTTCAAACATCCTTTCTAAATCTTTGAATTCATTTGTTAGTTTTAATTCACGTAAAATAAATATAGATATTCGTGCTTATATAACCTTTAATCTATTCAATGTTCGTTAAACATAAAATGTAGGTGTAAGGAAATATAGTAGGATCATTATATTATTATATGCATAAGGTTATACATTCAAAAGAAAGAAAAAATTTTTTTTAAACATTGTATATATAACTTAATATTTATGAATAATATACATTAATTACAAAATTTAATAAATGTATCATTTTTAATATTACGATTGTTTCTGTATATAAAATTCAATTTTTATTTATTATACTACGAGTAATGTATAAATTATTTTAGACTTCGTAATATATTGATGATTTTTCAATTTTATTAATTCAGTGTAATTAAATTATTCCTGAACATATGATTCAGGTATATTTCATGTATACAAGGTGCGAGTATTTGTATACGTGTACGCAAATTAAAATTACAAAAATAACACTAAAAAAGCAATATTTGTACACATTTTTATAAAGTGAAATAGTATCATTTTGTAATAAAAATGGAAAATCTTTCGTTAATAGTCAAAAGACTAAAAGTATTTTACTAAAAATTTCAAAAATAAAACATTTATTTGTATAAAAAACAGAAACGGCTAATTTAATACCGCGCTGAGACTTTTTTTGTAAATATTTAAGTTTAAAAATATATTTGCAGTTACTTCGAAGAACTGATAGAGTAAAATAGGATTAAAATCAAATAAATTCTTGAGGATCTCAGAATTTCGATTATGTTGTAAATGTAAAGTCAATGACTTATGAAAAATATTATAATTTTAAAAACATAAAAATAACTAATTACATATAAAATTTATTAAAATAGTTACAAATTAATTTAATAGTTAAATACAGTTCATAAGATGTTAATGTTTATATATTATGGACTTTAGATGAAAAATAATGTCATTAATATCTCATTTAAGATAAGTTTTATTCTGCTTACGTTTTACTTAATTATTAATTAATTATTTGATCAAGTAAATTGTTAGATTAAAAATATAAGTAATATTTTTACACAGAAATAAAAAATCATGTTAATTAAATTTAGTATAACTTTAAAAATATGATCCAATTTATCACTGGAAAAATATGTATATAAATAGATATAAAGTAAATATAAATTTTTTACAATTTCGTTATCGGCTGGGTCATTTAATTTTATTTCAATAATAATTATAATAATAAAATTGTTAGCAGACAGACTACGTGTATTAAAAAAATGTTTTTAGTTTATAGCATCTAACCTAAAAATAAATTTAACGCTTTCTAACAACTTTGATCTGTCTGTCTCTCTGTCTCTCTGTTTGTTTGTCTCTCTCTCTCTCTCTCTCTCTCTCTCTCTCTCTCTCTTTCTCTCAACGATATCCTTTACTCTTCTGTTTTTTCTAGCTGTTTGTACTCTTTATTACGTTGTGATACCTGACCGACTCTTGACCAATATTACATTGCTGATTCTTCGTCACTGTTTCGTATTTAAAACATTAATTTTTAAAGCTTTCGTTTAAATTGTATTGTCATTGTACTTTTTCATGAAAAAACATCTACACGAAACTTATAGTAGTGTGCATAAAGATTTTGAAATTATAAAAATGTAAAAATGCATATATTGCAATACATTGTAAGACAAAGGTCCAATTAATTCGTGATATATGAGTATATAAAAGTGTTGGTATAACGAGATAATGAAATGCAATACTTTTTACAGCCTAAGATTTATGATAAAAATATGGCTATTTTATATTTTAAAATAAAAATAGTATTACAGATTTCTAAAAGTAATGTTATTTTTTTTCAAAAATGGTAATTATGATTATTGAAAAAGACTGCTTAATTTTTCCTCATATAAATGTATTGCATTATATTTAAAAAAAATTTTTATAATGATAAAAGCTAATTTTTATTTGAATAAATATTAACGTCGTAAGAATGTGAAGTAGAAACAAAACAAGCGATATTTATCATTGAACAGGCGGATGCGAAAAGAAAAAAAAAAGGATAGTAAAAGTCTTTATTGACTAGTTGTTATTTTTTCAAATTGGGAAATTTAATAAATAAAAAACTTATAATGAATTATGGAGCTAGCATAATGATGATGCGACCGACAAATATATACTTCTCTACATTAAGTGACACAGATAATAATAGTTTTATCAAAATGTAAATAAAAACTACATTAATTCTTTGCTTCTAATAATCGCCTAGCGTAAAACGTAACTTATCCCTCGTACCTTTTCAACTTAAAAATTAATGCGTATTTGTGTGCACATACGCATATGTATGAGTTCTTATCTGTGCGTATGCATAGATGTACATACATATGCACTAGTAAATATAAGATGCGTAGAGGGACATATAAAATCAATCTTCTCGAAATAGAAAATCGAACGTCTGTCGGCAGTATAATACAATATAAATATTGTGCCAGGCGTCGTTACTTGGATCGAGTAGGCAATATTGGTATAGTTTGTATCAATACAATATATAATCGTTTGGAGAATTTTTAAAAGGCACGCGATAGGTACTTTTATGTCCGTGGCACGATTATAATTGTGATCCTGTTCAACGAGTTAGAAATCAGTTTAACGAAGACAGGAATGTCACGTAAATGGCTTGCTAGCTTGATTTCCGACGAGTGGCCTCAAAAAACGTATGTCGATTAGCGCGCGAGCGGAAGAATAATAAATAAAGAGGTTTGGCCATGAAGTACTCTAAGGAATAATAAACAGATCCCGAGAAGTCTTATGAAAAAGTCGAGTAAACATCACAGTGGCTGTTCCTCGTTCGAAAACAAAAGATTCGAGAATGCCGTTGGATCGTCGCAGGCTCGATAAAGGTCCAGATCGCGAGCCTCCAAGAAACTGGCGCACTCAATACGAGCAGAAGAGAAGTTAGTATGAGGACGGCGACGGAGCAGTGAGCCGCGCGCCGATGGAAACAAAAGACAGCTGTTTCGGAGCTGACGAGCCGCGGGAGGGCATCTGCAGGCGCGCATTCGGATGCGCGGCCATGGCCGTCAAGTCAGACGAAACTCACCTCCGAGGGACTCATCGGCGGAGGCCGGCTTTCCTACAGTCGAGGACGATGTCATCCTGGCAGCGAGGCCGTCCCAGGCTCCTTCTTACCTCGGCCGGAAACAAAGGAATTACGCGCGTCGTATAAACTGGACGAGTATTGCAGCTCGTCTTAGAACTCCGTTGGTCGGACTGCGGGAGGTTGGAAGGGATTCGAAGAAGAGTGACCAGACAGAAGGGTCGGATAAAAACAACGTACCTCTCGCGATACTAACTCGACCGAATCTTGCGAGCGAGTGGCGTTTCGACGGCTGCGCTTTGTTTTGATGTTGGGGCTTGAACCGAGGCCGTGACGAGCCGACCCCCACCTCCCGGGATGCCGTGGACGTCAACAGATTGGTCTCGCGCAGCGGTCTGCGCACACCACCGCGCGAGTCAACGAAGAAACCCGACGACGCGGCGACTTTACAAATCCCAATCCTGCCTTTCTGTTGGTCACACCATCTCGAGTTAAGTCAAAAACTCCTAGGTACATGAACTCGTCATTCTGATCCCGAGTTCGCTTCTTTTAATGGGACTGGCGCTCTCAGCTTACTTCCTTCCTCAGACTCACTAGCTGTAAAAATTATTTCAAACTAAGGACCGTGGCTGGTGATAAATTTCTTTACACCTTTGTACCCACATCAATTCTTTCTCGTTTATCGATCACCGTCCATCAACACGTCATCCTTAACATTTATTTTTCAGTTTTTATTTTTTGTTATACCACTTATTAATTACCCTATTTTTGTTTTTTTATTATTTACATGCTTTGCGAATACGATGACCACAGCTCCCTCGCAAAGTTAAGTATTAATTTTGCTATTAAAAAAATTTTATATTTGCAGTTTTTCATTTTTTAATATATATATGTATTTATATATATATATATATATATCTATACATACAACTGTGAATAAGTCAGTTGAAAAGCTACCCTGTACTATGGATTTATGATTTAAACTAAGTTTCTATTAAATATATAAATTCAAGGTTGATCAAAATTAAATGTCATCTATAGTTTTTCATGAATAAATAATGTTTACAATGATAGGATATAAATATTTAAAAAGTTCTTAATTTACGTTGCGGTTCCAAACAAAATTATTTTATTAAGAACACATTGACCTTAGTCTTATCTTTGTTAAAATGCAGCAAATTGATGTGCACTATTTAATTAAAAATTCAATGAATAAATATGACACTAATTTTTCTATTCATTAATAAAAATCTATTGTTTGGTTCAGTTTTATAACCATTGAGTAAGAGTAATGATGTCTTAAAATAAGCTTCCTTTTGTTTCATATATAATTTACCTTAAATACTTAAACTTAAACCAATAAATACTTATGTACTTTACAAAGGATTTTAATTAATTTCAATAGATTAACAAACACAATAGATAACTAAATAACGGCTTATAATCGATTTAAGCGATTCAGTTCACTTTTTAGATATACTATAAAGATTATATTCACACTGCATATATTATTAACCTACAAAAACATACGCACGCGCATATAAATACATTAATTGTAAGCAATAAATGTATGAATTAATATAATAAATAATAAATTTAAAATAACTTTCTTCTTACTTAATTTATTGCTTTTTTAAAATATTAATTATTACGAGAAATAATTTAGAAAGAATAGTTAATTTTAAATATTTTCAACATTCCTAAGTTTTACTCAAATAGTTTTTTTAAACATTTGCTATCTTTAAATTGCTTAAATGGTAGTCAATATTTTTTTAAAAAATATAAAAAAATGATTTATCTTTCACCAATCAAAAAATATATATAAGATTAAAAAAGCCAGTAAAATTTTTACAATAAAGATATGTTTTTCGTTATCTTAAATATAGTTGTTTTTTAAAAATTGTCAACTCAGACGTATGATTCAAGGTTAAAACTCGACGCTTTAATGGAATGCGTTAAAATGTTTGAAAGAGCACAGCATCAATCCATCATCCATTTAGGAATAAATAAAAGTATTATTGTGATGAAATTGAGACAAAAAAGTAATTACTGTAATCATTAATAGAAATATTTTAAAGGTTTTCATAAAACCAAATAAAACGTGATTGTTTTCTATTTATGGTCTTAGTCAATTATAATTATCATATTTCATATAATTATTTTCTCTGAATAAAGGAAAAAATGTTAGAATATACATTTTTTACTGTTTTACAGAAATATGTGTGTAATTGAAGATAGAGACATATACTTGATTGTATGTACATTTTTTATTAATGTATAATTAGAAATATTAGTTTTATTAAAATTTATTAAAAATTGTAATATTATGTAAGTGGTAAAATAAAACAGTTTTCTTTTATAATATAATTTTTATTTGTTTAAGCATTCTACATATATAATATACATATGTGATTAAGATTTTTGAATATAAAATAAAAAATATAATAAAGAATATTTTAATTTAAATATTATTTCGTTATTAAATTCAAAATTTTGAGGATAGTGTAAAATCTTTTATAAGCAAATGGAAACTATAAAATTGTTATTAATCTATTTCAATAATTTAGTTCAAAGATAAAAAAGTATATAGATATTGCATTAATAAAACATTTAGAAATAAATGAATGAAATTAATTTTGAAGACCATAAATTAAATGAACATTTTTAAAAACGCATCGATAGATGGTAGCACAAGTTAGTGGATGATGCCGATGAAAGTGAACGTTGCAAGACAGTAGTAACAAAATTACTGACGAGAATTTAACGTAAACAAGCAATGTTCTATACAGAACTACAAACTCATAGAGCTTGTAATTTTTACATTCAATAATTAATACATAAAAAATTAATCTCAATCGTTGTTCATAAAAATGTAAGCTTTTGAGATCATGACAATTTATAATTAAGACTTAATCTTTCTTATGGTTTTATTATTCAGTTAATTTTCGTCAAATATTATTAAATAATTATTGATTTAAGTTTAGGTTTAACTAGTTGGAAAGAATATTAAAAGGGAAATAAATATCTGAAACATTTATTACATTTTCGGTTTATGGAAATTACAACGGAATGTTTTGAAAAAATTTCTCGTTTTATAAAATTGTGAGAAAATAATTTTTAAATAATTGTAAAAAAAAAATTATTTAATATATTATTTTATAAATAATTGATTTTATTGAAGATTAATTTAATAAATATTTCACTTATCTAAACTTTATTTATTATTTCAATATAAAAACGTAATAAATATAAATAATTGAAAAAACGTATTCATTTTTATTTGTCAGTTAATCAGAAAATCTTTAATACTAAATTGAACGAAGACTGAAGTTTAATAACGTATGATTTCAATTGAATAAAAATAATCAGATTTATTGATCGAAGTATATTTTATTATTAGTGGTTATAGAAGTCAATGTAATTATTGTTGCTAATAGAAAAAGATGAGTAAAAAAAGGAAAAACGTCTGTAATTTTGGGAGTTTAAATTATGTCTTTGCGATACGGCCTGACATCTGACGCTTTTGACCGTTAAACTGGTAAGCGTACTACCATGAAACAGAAAACAGAAAGAACGAGAGAAAGAGAGAGTATTGAAGAACGAGTGTAAGTTAGCATGAGTGAGAGAGATCGTAAAAGTATGTTTTAGAGGGGGGGGGGTCGACAACAAAGCGAATAGTGGGAAAGGGGCCAGGGCGAGTGAGGGAGCAAAGGGGCGAACGGTCGGAGGCGCACAGAAGAAAGAGCGAATTCAGTGAGAAGCTAAGCAACGCGGTGCAGTAAAGTGTGGTAGTAAAAAGCCTAGTTCGGCTCGTGTTAAAAAAAACTCTGTGTCACACCTACATTGGCAACTCCCACATCGTGGATCTGAGTTTAGATCAAGTTCGTCCGGAGTGTCGAAGTTGTGTCAAAGTCAGCCTAGGCGTTATTGGAATAAGCTACGTTTTGTAACATAATCACCGTTGGAGACTTTTGCCCTTTTTTGCGTAACTAGGTAAGTTGTGGGTGGCAGAACAGGCATGTTTTAATTGTGATTTAGCACAAGAGGCAGGAAAATAACAAGATAGAAGAACTTTCTCGTTCTTCATAGAAATTCTTCACTTGAAATATCTGCATCTCTCTCCTCCCCCTCTCTCTTACTCTCTTACTCTCTTACTCTCTTATTGAGCAACCAAAAGCGAAACAAGGCCTGAACCGCCAAAAAATTAACGGCTGTTGTCATTGCGCTGGTGGAGGACCGTCGAAAACTCGCTCCTGATTCTTGACGACGTCCATGCAACGTTATTGCGCACATCAGTGAGGCAAAAATTGATAGGTCGAATGGATTCCGTAGACTTGACAAAGCCGCGCATCGATTCTTGTTTTTCGTCGTCGTCCTCTCGTTTTTTTTTCTCTCTGGAGGCTTAGTCTAGCCTTATACATTCCAGATGTCAGCTGCTTTCGTTCCAATATTTATGTATTGCCTGTTCGGGTCGAAATATTAGAAATATGAGCATTCGTCTTGACTGAAGTTCACCATAATTGTGAACAGGTGATGCGAGCTGCTGAGAAAGCCCGATTTTTTTCAACGAGTAGGAAATGAAATTCGGTGTTGAGGAGCGGGTCCAGCAAATTATACGGCGTATCAGCACTCGCATCGGCATTTTCACATCGGCATTTAAAGCCGACGTTGCTTTCTGGCCTTTGTAATCGACCTGAAAGTACAGTCAAAGGCACCTAACCGCCAGTTTCTACACTTGACCACAATCGTATACGTGTCGCATGTATAGAGGAGAGCTCGGTCCTCTATCCGACATCTGATGTCTGCTTATCTATCTGCCTAGTTTATTTGTTTATAACTGTTTGATACTTGCCTTGAGTCTTAATAGATTTACATGTATTTTTTCTTATTTCTCTCAACCATCATATACCTTAATTTTACTATAGAATTCAGCTATAGTCACGAACGATCCAATAACTATTTCATTATAATTATTTTAAGATCTTGTTTATTATCCATGGGATATTTTACTAGCTCTTCAATCGTAACCATTGAAGTTGATATACATAGTCTAGAATAGTCGGCTAATTTTTATTAGTATAGAAGCAAATTCATATCGACGAGCCTTAACTTACAATATCTTAAATTGAGGAAATTGCACTAGGTAGTCTCACCGATTTTAAATTAGGTTATAAAATTAAATAAATTGGTTAAGAATGGCAGAGGTTGCGCACCCCGGCACAAAATACATAAAATATATTTCATTGCATTACAATTAGCTGCGAAATTCACATTGCGAAACATGATATTCTGCCAAGATTTCGCCAAGCATATTTTATACATCTTCTAATAATTTGATACAGTTCTTAAGAATAGTCTCAAATTAAGAATAGAAAGAGAGCTAAGATTAAATTTATTTACAGAGAAGTACTTGAGATTCAAATATTAATTCAACACGACAAATTTGATATAATTTTGCAACCTATCGTCTGTTGACATATACATTTCTTAAATAATGTTTTAATAAATACTGATTCATAATTCTAGAACATTATACTCTCACTAGGCCATGCATAAAATAATATTGACATACGTAAATATTTGTTTTTATTTCGAACATCACATAATTTGTCTCTGATAATAATTATATTTCTGTTACCTACTGTAAACAAAAATAATCAAGAGTAAGTTATCCCCTAATTCGCTTAAAAGTTGATAAATACAATATATCGAAAACCTCGTAAAAAAAATGAAAAGAAAAACAAAAACATATCTAGGTAGGGAAAATATTGTAAAATGATTGAAGTAAACTTGAATAAAATGACATATAATGGAACGATTACAGACATGGATGTTCTAAACTAGATTTGGTCATTTTTTTTCAAAATTCTCAGTATTTTACATCTAATCTCTTCATTCATCAATTAAAATGACAAATTACGAGGTAGTGTAGATGCACTTACAACAACGAAAATAGAAAGTATAATTACAAAGTTATAATACGTATTTATTTATAAAATTGAAATGGTGTACAAGTGAGTCAAAATTATCTACTTTTTATCTAAATTACATTACAATTGTTCTTGTTTATTCGAAATCTCTAGTATGTATCTCAAGTATTTTGTTATGCTATGATTCCAAAATAAATTTATTTTATAGAAAATTAGAATTCATAATTACTCTAACCTATTTGATAATATAACCGATAGTGAAGATTTGAAAAATGAGTATAATTTTGACATTTGGTAGTTTTTTTAGATAAATAAATAGTATTAATTAAGTATTAGTTTAAATTAGTATTTTAACTAATTAGCACTTAAACAATTTTTGCAATAAGTTAAAAAGACATTAATTAGTCATATTTATTTAATATGAAAATTAAAAATAGAACGGAAATTGCGCAAATGCCAGATATAAGGATATAAGGTGAAGTTTGATAAATTATATTTATTTATTTTAATATCCTTGTATTTAAAAAGTAATTATATATTTTTTATATGTTAAACAATGTTATTAAAAACGATTGTATTATAGTAAAAAATATTGTCGCAGGAGAAAAGGGTATTGAAAATTGTAATGTTTTAATATGTTGACTTTTGTGATTAATCTCTTTTAAAGTAGTTGGTTAAAAAATTATTGATTATTACTTTTTAAAAGCCTTTAATCTGAATCTCGAACAAATTTAAATTAATATTCTTGTAATTATGATACAATAAAATAAATGCATTTAATAAAACCATTGCGGCAGAACTGTCAGTCTTTAATGTATTTGGTATTAGATTCAAATATAAAATAAAAAATGTATTTTTACATTATCCATAAAATTTCTGATATTTAACATGAAACCGAAAATAAGAACAAGATAAATAACAATAAAAAGTACATAATTAAATATTCATAAAATTGAAGCAAATTCTAAGCGTAACAATAAAATAACGTATTATTTTTAATTATTTTATGAGTTTATAAACTTTGTTGTATTATGTCATATTACATAGCAATCCAATAATCGAATATCCACAATAAAAAAAAAAAATTTGTAGGGCTTAAAGCGTGGTTAAGGATTAATCTATGTGTGTACTAAATACTTTCGAGGTGTGGTTCGCATTTACGCATGCACTTACATTCATTTTCATATGCGCATTTAAGGAGAGAGAATAAGAGATTATTCGCTGCTGGCGCGCCAAGTCGAAAAGTGGGAGGACACCAAGGTTGAGTCTGGTCAGCAACCTTCGATCTCTCTCTCTCTCTCTCTCTCTTCCTCTCTCTCTCAACCACACATTCGTTTTTGTGAATTTTCTTTTTCTCTTTTTGATCTTCCGTAAATAATTTCAATTTCACTTTGTTCCGGATTATCTCAACTATTTGTTAGACTATAATATAATAATATGGTTAAGTACGGTAAAGTTTAAAAACATTTCGTCCTCGATTTTCATGATAGTGTGTTGCCGAGTTTCGTTTCAAGCATATACGATTTTTAATGTACTATTCCAAAATTTATTAATTATATTCTTAAAGTCGTGGGATATTTGATTTTAATTACGTATTTTATTTACAGTTTTTTTTTGTATTTTAGTCGTGAGCTCAATTCGGCGAATTAAAAAATCTAAAATTCCATTTATCCAATCGGTGTACTTTTTATTTATTGCTTTGTATGAAAAAGATGTAAGTTTTTTTTTTTAAGAAAAATATTTAATTCTTTTAACAGTGTTGCGCAAATATTCTTATTTATCTATAGTATGTCAATGTGTGCAATTTGCTTGCTAATCATTTTAAATTTCTTTCATAAAATACTTAATTAAGTTAATATTAGTTAAGTTAATTAGTTAAAGATAGTTTTCTTAAAAATTATTATAACTCTGTATATTATTGTTTTATGATTTATAATTTATAATGTTACAGTTTAATAAAAAATGTGTGTGTGTGTATATATATAATTTAAAAATGTTGATAATTGTTTTTTTAGTACTGAATATAAATCTGGTATGAAAATGAAGATTCCAAATGCTGGTTCTGGCAATGGATATTATGGTCATGAAAGCAGCGTCATTTCATATTTGGATAACATACAATCAGACACTGATGTTCCAGCAACAACCGAGGATGATTTCTCAGAATATATGTGGATGGAGAATGAAGAAGAGTTTGATAAACAGGCAAAAAAATATTTAATAATAAGTTTTATAGAACATTTATAAAAAATTGAAATATTTTAAATTTACGAAAGTGATATTTTTGTTATATGTAGGTACTCCAACAGTTGGAAGAGGAAGAACTAATGGAGGAATGTTTGGAAGCGATGTTGGAAGAAGAAAGACAACATGAAAGAAATCAAACTTCCAGTGCTTGGTGTACAGCTACTAGTACAGAAAATAATGGAGCTGAATTGTGCCAACAGCTCAATAGTTTACGAGTTCATGATGACATTGCTAAACAAGTATTTCTTTAAAAATTTAATTATTTTAATTTTTAATGATCATAAGCATTTTTTATAATGTAGTCAATTTCAATTGATAAATATAAATTAATTTGTTTAAAAAAATATAAAATTTAAAACAAATTTTAAATATACAGTATATATTTAAATACATTAGAAATATGATTTTATATGTGTATATTAATTATTAGAAAGAATAATTGTATAAATTCTTAGGAAGGGCTAAGAGAAAATAAAGTAATAATTCAATTTATAAATGTTTTCTTAAGATAAAATTAAAATTATATATGAGCAATAGGTCCATAAAATTTAATATTTTTGTTTTAGAGCACGTTAAACCCTAATGCAGCAGAATTTGTCCCAACCTTCAAATTGAGTGCACCACCAGAAATCAGTGCAAAATCATCGTAGAGGTTCTTCAATTTAATTCCTACTTTTACAGAATAACATATTTAGGCTATTAAAATGTCCAGAATCCTTTACTTCTTTTACTCAAGGTCAAATGATTTTCTTAAAGAATTTTAGTAGGCGTTGAAAGTAAATAATTATAAATGTAAGATTATGAATGTAAAATTAGATGAAAAAAAGATGTCCAGTCTAGCTATATTTTAAATCGTAATGCGAAATCAGGTTTTATGCTGTCCAATTTTTAAAGCTGTTAATTGTCAAAAAAGTGAGTAAGAAAGCACGTGTTTGTTTATATATTCACAAAATTTATTACACAGGAATTTTATCATAGTTTATCATAGATTATTAAGTTTCTATAATTATTTTATTTAATGAAGTCTCCTGCCTGAAACAGATTATTTTATATTATTTCAGTTTAAGTTGTTCATTTATTTATTAATAAATATTTATATGTTGTTATAATGGCAAATCATTCAAACAGGTACTTACATAAAAATCATAGGAGAATTTATTGTCTTTGTATTATAAAATAAAAATTATTGTTGTCATTTTTGCTAAACTTATGAGCCTCGCTTATAACTAGTCCAGTCATTGAGTTTTTTCTTAAAGACTTTCTGGTTTAGTTGATTACATCACAATTTGAACGTAATTTCTTTGATCTTATCTTTACTTTCTCTCTAAAGCTTAAAGTAAGGCATAATAAAACACGTGCAACAAAAATAGAAATATATAGTCAAATAATAATTGTATCAAAAATTAATCAAACTAATACGTTTAAATATTTACATATTTAGATACTTTGCAAATATGTTAAATATTTAAATATTTAAATATTAAGACGAATCTAATTAAATTTGTCTCCCTTAAATGAAAGTGTCTCAATCAAACAGTCAATATATGGATTCTGGGCTCTCCACTGGCTCACTCTCTTTCACTTTTTCTGTTCCTGTAATTTTACTAAGTGAAATTAGAATGATCTTAATTGAAAGTAATTAAGATTATGAGAGACTTTTACGTTCTAACAGTAAGAGTCTACACACGCTTACATAATTTGTAAAAGGTTTTCTATTTAAAAAAAAAGAAAAAAAAGTATCTTTGAAAATGTTGATAGATTTTAAACGATAAATATAAATTTGCTACGATCTAATTACATTATATAAATAGTCGTATAAATGGTGAGTGTATTTTGAGCATTTTTTGTTGTTTATCTGTATTACTGCGAAAGGAAAAAGAAATATGTAGATTGATGAAAAAATACTCAAATTTTTGTTATTCGTGATTTATAAAACAATGATTTTATTTACATTAACGTATATTTGTTTTTAATTTAATATATACTCCAGGTAATATTCATATTTTTATTTTTACATAAAACTAAGAAAATTGTTTAAGTATTTTAATTTCTTAAAGTAAATATTTAAAATAATTTTTCAGTTATTTATTAGATTAATATGAGTGACATTATTTAGTTTTGGTTTTGTTTATTTTTTATTTTTTTGATATCTACTATTTGAAATAATTTGAATATACAAAAATTTGAGAAAAAGAACATAAGTATTTCTTTTTTATTTTTAATTTTAAGTAGCAATATGAATCAAATCCATGATACAAAGAATTTGTTAAACTTAGAAATATCTTTAATTTTCCAATTGTAATTTGTAATCTTCTATTTGTAGTTTATAAACTTAATAGATCTAAATTAATGCTGGCTTCAAATTTTTTACTTATATTAATAGCGTTGTTAATTAACTTGTAATGCTTGTTATTAGAAATCATTTTTTTTGTTGGTCAAAATAATACTAACTTTATAATGTAAAATATGCCTCTAGATAATATAAATTTATTATTGTCGAAATTAAGTATTTAATATTAAGAAGAATAATTTATCAGCATTTACAAAATCATGGATTAACTAATTTAACACGAGTAATAAGCTTTAATGTATTCATAAAAAATTTATACTGAAATTAAATCTGCAAAAATGGTATAAATTAAAAATTGTTTTTATTACAAAGTGTTTTTATACAGATTCTTATGAAAAGCCAGTGACATAAATGTTTTTGTGTGAATTTAAGTAAATTGAATTAATGAACAAAATAATTAGCATTGAATTACAACAGGTTGATAGAAAAATGATGTAATATTATAAGTATATAATTTAACTAATGCAATCAATCAATAATATTGAGTTAAACATACTGCAAAGGTAGTCATAGACTGTCTATAAATTAGCACCATTTTGGATGATTGTATAAAAATAACTTTGCAATGATTTATGTTTCAGATAGAATTTAGTGCCGTCTTTTATTATTTATATTTTCAATCCAAAAATGAAAATGTAAAAAAATTAAAAATCGAAAATGTTAATATGGCGATTATAGAAAATAAATTTTCAAGACTAGCTAAATATTACCGTGAAAATAGTTAATAATTGTAGAAAAGGACTACATGTTTATTTTTATTATTTATTAGTGCAAGTCTATTTATGTGATTCAAATAGAAAAATTAATTCTTCAGCAGATAAAACCGGTATTAATCTTGTAAACAAATAGATAAAAATAAGAACATGTAAGAAAATAAGTAACGGATGGAATTTTCATAATAGTGGCAAATTGCTTTTTGACAGTTTTTTTGCATTAAACAAAGATACTGGTTGAGTCGCGCTTTGAAATACCAAAATCAAGTTTTAATCGAAAAAATAACTAAGTTCCATATTATATATAATTTTTGAACTTGCATTTGCGGTTTTATAAGTGGCGTAGATATTGATCTATATCGTTGAAATTATTTCTAATGGTCGATATATCCATTATAATTAGATGATTCTGAATTGAAGCTTTTGAGCGCACGATTATTTCTTTCTGTGTAAAGCTAAGAACTGGAATAATAACGATTTATTGTTTGAGAGAAATGCATTTCTCGTTTCTAGGCGGTCTTCCAGTCATTCAAATGGCTCAAGAAAACGAAACTGCAATCGAAGACTCGACAACACGCACACAAACCAATAAGATATAACGTAGGGCGGAAGGATTCAAATTCTTAATGTTTAATTTTTAAATGTACAAATCATACCTGTATGTATAAAGTATTTTACAGAAACGTATATGCTATGTATATTTTTTATGTTAAATATAAAAAGAAAATTCGTAAAAAAAAGCTTGTGATTAGTGTAAATTATTTTCGGTTAAAGAAAAATTGCTTATGATTTTTTAAGAGTGAAATTTTTCGTCTAAAAATTTAGATAAGAGTATAGCGCCCTTATAAAACTTATAAAACTTGCCTTATAACTTGTAGAATTTTTATTTATCCATTTTTGTATTTTTATTATATAATTCATAAGAGAATGCGTTTCTCAAGCAAATAAAAATTATATTTATATAATGAAATATTCTATTATTTTTTCATCAAAGTTGGCTATTCAAATAAATATTTATCATCATTTATATGGTTAATTCTAATTAAATGCATAATAACGTATATAATTGTATAATATAATATATTTGCTTAATCTTTCAAATTCTATTACATAGTTGTGCTATTATTACTAATTCAGGACAAAACATTGTCTTTTTCTTATAATAAAGAAGCCGAGAGAAAACATTAACGGTAGAGAGAGAGAGAGAGAGAGAGAGAGAGAGAGAGAGAGAAATATGTAAATTTATAATTTAAAATCATTCTCGACTTATTTTTTACTATAAATTTTTTAAATTATAATTTGACAAATGAAAACGATTGATTTGCTTCAATTTTGTAATATAATATTATTTTTTTCAACCATTAGGAGTCGAATATAAATGCGTGATATTATTCTATTTTTTTAGCGAAGTGAATTTTACTAGAATACGTGTAAAATGTTTCTACGGTATTTCGCTTAATGATTAGTTTTAAGAATGAAATATTATCGCGAGACCCTTTTAGTTGTACAATACCAGAAATGTATTTTTGATTGTTTTTTTTTCAACGGAATAAACATAAAATCTCATCATTTTAACTGTTTGCTCGTGAAGGATCACACATACTTTATTATGTAATTATGTGATGTTTTATATTATTTTAAATATCAATACAAACAAATTTTAACATTTGCGAATTTTCATTTTATTTTCATTATTGTTTATTATAGCATTTATCAAGTAGCATTAAAAAAAATATATTATGTATGTAAAATACCAAAAATTGTGTACTCTCATTTATTTAAATATTCCTGTGCCTTAAAATTTATTACTTCGATTAAAATACTGTTAATAATTCCTTAAATAATTATAACATAGTATTCATAATTAATCTTTTTTTGTAATATCACATACACTTCATTAGTTTTAATTTTATTATTGTTTAATAATATATTTCATTTGTAAAATACTTTTATCCATAAATTATAGTATTTACAATTATCAAAAAAATTTAAATATATAAATCTGCATCCAGCTATTTAAAAGCTAATAGTTCATGTTGTAAAATCTATATTTTCATGTATATAAAAAAATTATTTTAATTCATTTAAAATTATTGAAATAGGGATCATCGGGGGGGCCCTCTCTCTCTCTCTCTATATATATATATATATATATATATATATATATATATATATATAAACAATCTGTTCGATTATTCGAAATTTTTAAATTAAGGCATTGGTATTTACTATAAAAAAATTTAACTCGCTGTGAAAAATAATTACTAATTTTAATAATAATTTTGACTTATAATAAAATGTATTAGTCATCATTTTGTCACCAGCTATTAACTCGAACACGGTTAAATAAAGAAATATTCTTTGATTTTAGATGATTTTCGATAATTTGAAATAATTTTAATATTTTTTTACTTCAGTTTAAAGAAGAATATTTATTTCATACTTAAAAAAAAAAAAAAAAAAAAAAAAAATTATAACTCGCTTCAATAAACTTACTTATCTGGATTTATTGTTGTGCTTTTAAGAATTGAATTAGTTAATAAAAGGATAAATAAATTAAATGAAATTATTTATAAAATTTTTATTTTCGTTTTCAATGTAAATGTTTTAGATATACTGAGAATGTTGTACATTATTGAAAATAAAGAATTTGTATAATTTTTTATAAAACCAAATTTTTAAATAAATATAATTATATACTATATTATAAATAATACATAATTTATACAATGGATACTCTGAATATAAATATAAAAAATATAATCGTAGAAAATAATATTAATTATAATTGTAAAGAATTTTTTATCGCTTAATTAAATTCTTTTAAACAGTTTGATTTGACTCAAAAAATACACCGTGCTATTGGGTACTGAGCGATATTCTATTTCTTTATGGAAGGTACGACCCTACACAAGTATGAAATTTTCATGTTTATTTTATTTTATATTTAAATGCTTAACATTAAATGTTATATTTTCTATTTATTCTACAATCCGATTAATTTATATTAATTTTGTATATCTGTTATTATTATTATTATTATAATAATAATAATTATTATTAATAATGTATAAATAATAAAATGTTTTTGCTTCAATTATGTTTTTTTTCGTATTTTTTTGGTAATATTTGATACGCCTTAAATTAGCTTAAAGAAGCTTAAATTTTTTAAGATGAAATCACAACTATTATAATATTTAAATGTAAAAATTGTATATAAAACTTTGCAAATATTTATTATGCATTAATTATTCATTGAAGATTTGAAAAGTTATTAAAATTGTTATTTTAAATATTGTTATATTTGATGCAATATGATTATAAAATATTAAACAATTATTTATATAGAATTTATTTTAGAATCTAGTTCGTCATAAGTATTTGTGCCAAAATTTATGTATATAAATATTTAAATGTATATAATTTGTATTTATAATTAAAATTATGTGTAATTTATAAATGTATAAAGTATAATATATTGAAATCAATTATGTATTAAATAAAATTATATAAAATTAACTATAATATCATATTAATATAGCAAAAATGAAATTATTATTTGATTATAAGTAATTCAACGTGAAAAATATTTATAATAAAATTTAAAAATATAATTTATACTACTAAACAATTTTTATTTCAAGAAAATAGGTAAAAAAATTTTATATATATATATGTATGTATATAATTTAATTAATTCTACTTATAGTTAAATGTATATATATCGGAAAACATAGTAAATGTATCGTATAGTGGATCATAAATAGGCTAAACACATTACCAACTTAAAATCGCCTGCAACATCATTTCTGAGTTTTATTTAAAATACTGTCTTTTTATTCTATTTTTCTCTCAATCTGAAGCAACGTCAAATTATTTTAATTAGTTTTAATAACAATGGGGGTATATATTTAATACATCATCTAATATTTTAATACTTTTACAAAGATATGATTAAATTGCTTATGTCAACTTTGTTTTTCGTAAGAAAAAAGTTATAACGCACCCTATGTATTGAAAGCGTTTTATTGTTTTACGTAAAATATAACATGATAAATAAAACTACTTTAATACGATTATCGGAATAAGATTCTTAATTTACAGTAAATTTGAAATAGAAATTTTTATTTTTTATTCATTTTAATATAAGTGCCTACAGTTGTATCAGGCTAAAGTGATTTCAATCTGGTAATGCTATATTTATACTTATATTTTAATTAATATAAATTGTTGCAGAATTTATTATTTAAGTTTTAATAATAATTAAATGTTTTGGTTTTTAAAATAATGTTCTAATATTTAAGAATGAAAAATTGTATTTATTTATTTCTTATTTATATTTATTATATTAAATATTCTTATTTATTTCTTATAAACTGAATTATAAAATTGATTATAGCAATATTTTTCAAATAGAAGGTATTCGTAAATAATTAGAAGGAAGATAATTTCAAACTAATTAATTTAACTTATAAAATGATATTATTATTACTAAAGTCAATGTGAAAGATAAACTAAACCTGTTATTCATTATATAATTCTTTAGTTTAATTATTTCAATTTCAAAATTTTTATTGAAAATTTCTGATAATGTACTCGACCAATATACTTTTATATTTATACCTTTTTTAACCGTAGTTTTTGCTGACATTTATGCTATTATTTTTTTTAAATTTTTAAATTTTGTAATTAAATAAAACATTTCTATTATTTATAAGTTTTATTTTATAAAATAAAAATTACTTTATAATTTAGATTCCAATATAATATATTCTCATTATATTTCTTATTTTTGATCCACTGTATTTATATTATGATTATAAATCTTTTATGTTTATAATCACCAATAAAATATATATAACGAAATAAATAATAATATAATGAATCGTCACTATAGTTCCATATTATAAGCTTTTAATTTCAATGTAGAAGAAAATTTTTAAAATTTTTCGAACTTACGGTATATTTTTTTCACACAGTATAATTATATATACGTTAAACAATTATGTATGAAAATTGAAAAAAAAAAAAAATTCTATTGACAATGAATGTAAAATTGTCGCTATCCTACACAATTTAACTTGTTCCAATATTCGAAATCTTCTCTTTGATGTATCAACAAATATTAAATAAACAATTCTTTCTCAAATATTGGCGATTATATTAAGTATTAATTTTCTTAGAATCAAACTTGGAAAATGTTTTTAGGTTGAAAAGTAAAAATTTTCCATTTTTTATGTATTTTCAAATATATAATAAAATGGTCCAAATTTAATATAAAAAGAAAGAAATGTTCTGGATTAACCATTTGAAATATATTAGCAATATTAAAATATCCAATATGTAACATATAATTACATGCATATTCTTATATAGCCAACAAGCACCAGTAAAATTACTATGTTTAATTATTCAGGAAGTTATATTAAGCCTACATGTAGCATTGGATGTGTCCGTTATTTTTTTAGCAAAATTGACATCCAACGTCAATGTGATTATACAAGATTATGTTTAGTAATTGAATAGGATATAGAACTAAATAAAATAGTAAGGATAGCAACGGTTCATTTTGATAGAATATAAATGAAAATTTTTAATACTTGAATTGTTTAATTATATTGTATATAGTATAATTATATTGTTAAAAAAAATCCATATTTTTTAAATTTTAGGTACAGAAATTCTACAGTTTTAAAAAAGATATACCTGGCAAACAGAACTAGATTATTAAAAGGTACTAATACCGAATCCAGTAAGTTCAATTCCGTATACACTAATTTTTTTTCTAGTATATACATCAAACTTCAAATTCGTTCAATTAATTTTGTTTGATGATATTAAGCTCTTTTTAATAAAGTAATTGTAATTGAATTAAAATTAACTATTTCGGTGCTTGTCTCTCAACGCACTAAACATATTACTTCACTTTAACAAAAAGTAATTGGATATGAGACAAGGCTATAATTTATTTAATATAATTCAATTTTCAAAAAGAAATAATGTTATTGTTTATTTCAATAATTATAAGAATTTAATGAATATAAACTTAAGGAGACGAAATAATAATAAATTACTCTGTTCTCTAATTAACATATTTATATAAATATTTTATTCTGTAATACATTATAATTAATAAAGTAATATGAAGATACTGGATTATTTATGTAATATTAATTAAAAATTATTTGAAAATTTATATTACAAAAATTAAAACTTAAAAAGTTATTCATAAATCTCATAGTAAGAAAATAATTTATGAATATAGTTTATCATGGAATGAAAATACAATCTTTAAATTTGCTTAATATGAAATCGCGTAAACAAAAGGCAACTAAAATAAAGATTTAGATTATCATATTTAAAAAATATCAGCAAATTTGGTATAAAAATTCTTTATAATGATGCTATTAAATTATTAACATATTTACGTTTTCATTAAAAAAAAAAATAAAAAAAAAATAATAAAAATTTTATAAATATTAGTAAATTTATATGATTCAATTTATATAACATTGATTAATATTTATAATTAACATTCATAATATAAGTTCAATTTTTTTTATTTTTCCTTCATTCAACTTTAGTTATGGATATTTTAATAAGTTCTTCTGTTTATTATAAAAAAGTGAATGTTTAATCGACTACTCCGAAAAATGTAAAGAAAAATAATTAAACCATTAAGCACTAACATAAATATATAATTAATAAAAATATATAACTACGTTAACATAATGATAAAATAGTAATTTTAATGTTTATTTCTATCTAATCTTTATTACTAATGTTTCACAATTTAAAGTTTTTTTTCCAACCATGTTGTTTTCCTTAATAGAATAATACATTTTATGCTCAGTGGCATACAAGTTTTAAATTGATTTATATAGTACGTGACCACTTATAATGTAATCGTAGTCGAAAAATAGACATAAAAAATACATCGCGATAGTCTATTATTACAACAATGTCCTATTTAAGTAAATGATTATTGTATTGTTCTTCTTTCAACATATCAACTAAAAAAGTAGTTTTGTAATTATTCGTTTTCATACTTTCAATCTTAATTATTTTCCTTAATTTATTACGAATAGTATTTTTTGAAGTATTGATTTAATTACAAAAATTTGAACAGTTACATCCGAATTTAGCAATAGTTAGCAATACTAATATAAATGTAAAATATAAAAAATAGCGAAATTATCGCTAATTAATTTCATAGTTTAGAAATTGATAAAAACAAAATTTTTCTTTAAAATTTGATCAGAAATAAAGAAACCACAAATACTTTTTTGAAAAAAATTACTAAATACTTATTAGGATTATGAGCAGTGCTTTTGAGTTTATGTGTTTCAAGAAAACTTGGTTTCAATTCATTCAAATGTATGAAATACTTTTAAATTTTAGTCAAACCAATGAATATTTGTTATTTTACAGACCTTTATCTGTTTCTGACACACAGACAAACGCAATAAGGATTTTTATAGAAATCAATATTTAATTTTATAAATAGTCAAATATTGTCAAACTTAAAAAAAAAGAATTTATTATGGATTGAACTTTGTAATTAGTAGAAACTTTTCAAAAAATTGTAGAAACACTATAATACAAAATAAATATTGGATAGATACAATTTTTCATGAAGTATTGTCAGATATTATTTATATACAGAAAAGAATAAAAAATTTCACTGTATTTTATTAAATGAAAATAGTTATTATATCACAAAATAATAATAATTCAGGTGATTATTTAAAAAAAATAGATTCTTTTTTTTTAATACTTAAAATCATTGACAGGTAATATAGGATTGGTCATTTGAAAATAGGCCTTTACAGATATCATCGTTTCAGAAAACTGATATTCATTATTCTTTTTATGAAGTAACTTCGTGAATTATGTAAAAAAAGTATAACAATTGTTTTTTATTTCACTTTTACCACTGCACATAATCCTTAAAACTATCTTAAACGCTCTCAGTGGGACTTTGAAATTCGGATAATGCGTGAATAGGATTTTGAATTTTTTTCTGGGAACCTTTGCGCACCTTTGCACGAACCTCTTCGGGTCTCTCTGGACGTACAAGTGGCTTCTTTTCTGGAGCTTTCATCTTCCACACAACGATTGGAGACTGCAATGAAAATATGTATTTTTGATTATATTTTATTTGAAATATATGTATTTGAGGGTTTAAAATCATGCGAGGTTACTATATAATTAATAAATCATATACAATATATAATTAATAAATCATATCGATAAATTATTTCAAAATGAGTTTCAAAGTCGTTCTTAAGTACTTGAGTTCACTACGTTATATTTGTTTTCATCGATTTAGCATTATAAAAGCTATATTTAAAAATTTTTGTAAATTTTTCTATAAAAGAATATTATTTTTCAAAAACAATTTTACGTAGTAAAAAAATAATATCGTTTCTTTGTAAATTTTTGAATTCCAGTATTAATTAGAATTTTTTTACAAATTATAATCAATAACAGCCTATGTTTAGAATATTCAATTTAAACAAAAATTGATTAACCTACAGTATATAATACTAAATAATAATTTGTAATTTTTAATTTTATTAAATTTTTTTAATACATTTTAATACAATTTACAAACATTGATTTAGTAAGATTCTATCTGATTCTTTATGATTTCAATTATATTATTATATTATTTATATTATTATTTTAAGTTTGTTTACTATTTTAAGATTGTATATTATTATTTGTAAGATTGTTGAATAAAATTTATTAAATTTTTGTAATAAATTTTTTATAACATGCTACAAAGTTAATTTTCATAAAAATACTTACATACTATTTTATCCAAAAGTAAGTAGTATATAGTAAAAAATTAATTTATTAGTCGTAATATATATAAACAGAAACAAATAGAAATTTTTTTTTTTAGCATATAACTAAAGGCAATAAATCAGAAAACTTGATTGAATGACTTAATTAAATTGTACATTAATGTACCTGTGTATTTATTATTTTATTTTATAAATAAATTATTTATTGAATAAGCTTATCTTATTGGTGCTATAATTTATACTTAAAAATAAGATAAAAAATATTTAATATAATATTTATAAATCGAATCCAAAGGAATTCAGATGCTAAATTAAAATTTTAATAATGATTAATTTATCTAAAAAGTATAATCAATGAAATAACATCAAAAGATCTTTTTCATCCCCATTTGCGTGTGAAAAAAGTATTAGTAAAGCCAGTGTTGTATAAATGTCGTTTGCGTCTAAATTCAGTAACGGCCATCACGAAACGAAAAGAACAAATTAATCTATTTTCTTAATTATCTATGAGAAAATTAAAAATATGTTTATAATGACACGTCAAAATAAGTCATTTTATAATGCCAGTGAAATAGAGTAAATAATAGATAATTTGTATGATACGGGTAAGTAGAGCGGGAGTGGTTCTCGCGGCCATTGTTTCTCACTTCCGTTGTTTTCAATGGTCTATAAACATCTAAGTCCAAAATCATATTGCTTAAATAATAATTCATTCGGCTATTGCTAGTTAAGTATTATAATGTATATTATAATATTAATTTATATTGTAATCTATTGACTTATACATTATTAGACAGCTTAAGCTCTTAATACTAATTGAAGGATCAATAATAAGATTGATCGAAATAAAAGTCATATACTTCTTAGCAAAAGAAAATTATTTTATAGTTTTAATTTTTTTCATTGTTAATATTAACATTGAATTCTTAAAATTTATTGACTTTTATAAGGAATCTATTTATATGTATTTGTATAAAACCATTACAAAATTCACAATTTATAAAAAAATATATGATTTTATTCATTTCTATGGCTTATTGATATGATAACTTTTATCATCTTTAGTTAAAATAGCAAATGAATTATTATACTTTATTTAACAAATATTTACTTCGTATAAGTTTATATAATATAAATCACTGAATACCGTCAGTTGATGGTAAATAAAAATTACTTAGATATTGTAGATTTTTGTTTAAAGTGTATCAGCTAAATAATCGATAAAAAATGAATTTTTTTTATCTTAGATTAAAAATATACACTTTATTATTTCAGGAAGGTGAATCCAAACTTGGAATAAACTGAATGGTAGACGTGGAATAGAGGTAAACTCACTGTGACGGTAGATTGTCGTGGATACTTAGTACTGGCGACGTAAGATGCTTTGACGGTCAAGACGACTGCATTCATCAGGTTCTTTGCAGCCTGAATGAGAGAGGTGGCACTATCAAGTCCTGAGACTATAAGTTCTCCACTGATATTTTGTACGTCGGCCTTGACCTTGCTAGTGATGTTCATCTGATGACAATAAAGGGCGATTCGCTGGAGGTAGGCCAGCAAATCCTTCTTGGTAGAGCTTTCGGGACATTGGTCAGCAATCTGCCTCGTGAGTTTGTCCAGTTTCGTGCCGTATTCTGAGATTTTTTTAGCTGCATTGATAACATCCATAGTCGTTTTGAGGGGTCCACGGCCCCGAGTGAAGTCGGTCATCTCCATCATAATCATGCACATGTGCTTCGCGAGAACAATAATGTCATTGCCAGCGTCGTCCCATTTGGCCACTTCCCGATCGAACTTTAGTTTCTCGCTCTTAAAGTGCTCGACCTGTTGTAAGATTTTCTGTTTGTCCTCTTCTGTCATTTTGCGCATGGCCTCCCGAGCCGTGGTTATTCCACTAATCTCCGGGTATTCGTCCACCCCGTGCTCCCCAGTTTGAGCACTTGACTTACTACGCGTCTCGAGAGTATAGTGTTCATCCAACTCCACATCCTCCGGATCCAAATCCTCATCCGCCTACATATGTAGGATTTAAGATTTTTCTTAGAAATAAAAATTCAACAGTCATGCCTTATAAATACAATATAATATTATTTATTTTAATTTTAAATTTATAAATATTTATTTTTTAAAACAATTGCACAAGATTTTCAAAATATTAAAATTTTTATAAACAATTTATAATTTTAATAATATTAAATATAAATCTTACAATAATTTCTTTTGCAGTTAGCATTTACATAAAAAAAATTATTAGCAACTAAGTTTTTTTCGTGCATTTCCATAAAAAAAAAAACAAGGAAAGGAAATTAAATTTTTTAATTACTATTGATAAAGCACTTCCTCTTTATTTACTTTTTTTACTTATAACTTACAGTTATAATAGCATCCGTGTAGATAACATGTTAGTTATTCGCAATTATTTGCTTATTATTCAAAAAGATGATTTAAAAACGTACCCTATTCATAAGAACTGCACGTCGAATTTCTCTGACACCATCGTACACGAGCCTAGATGCATCAATAAAGTCATTCTCGTCAACATCTTTACATGGTGTGCTACCGAGAGCGTCTACGGCAACCTCAACTCTTTGAGCAAACTTTGGCATTACTTGTTCACGTAAGACTTTAACAGCCTCAAGGACTCGTTTCGTGTAGATGCAGGGCTCGTAGTTATCCATCTCAGCCTGCACCACATTGCAAACACGGGCGGACCTACCTCTAATCGCTCCGGCGGTTCTATCAAGTGTGTCCGCGTCGCCTTCTTGCAGTGCAAGTACGCATTTATTTACATCCTCGAGGATGTGATTCTCGGAGACAGCGAGGAAATCGTCAATGGTCGTTATATCGTCAACGGCCTCGGTCAGGACGCGCACCTGGTTCTCCCAAGCCTGACGGAAAACGTCCATGTTGTCTTGGGCGACCTTAGAACGGGAACGGGCAGCAAGGACCCGTGCCGCGTTGATCACCTGGGGGCACAGGTTCTCAATTTGGGCTGCCGCATATCGAACCATCTTCACCCCATCTTCATTACCTGACATGCTGCATACTAAATTTGCGACCTACGAGATTAAAGGCTTTCATCTAAATAATATACTTTGTAGTATTATTAAATTAACATTAATTGTTGTTGCAAAAGTATTTTAACATAATATACGTCGATTTATGTATATATATTTTATCAATATTACAATAATGAGCGAACATACCTCTACCAGTTTATTTGCGTGTTCTGTAAAAACGAGAGCATATTCCTCGACCTCCTTGTCTTTGCCATTTCGAGCAGCTTCGATAAGAATCAGAAGTGGTACGCTGGTCTCCAGAAAACTATCAGATACATGATCGACTACTGCTTTACGCAATTGCCTTCGTAGATCTCGTGTTTTTCTACACATATGATCTATAGCTCTCTCTAGTCCTTCTGATTGTTCCTTCACCCCTATCTACATTATTGTTTATAATTTGTTAAAATTTTTTTTTTTATTATATAACTTTAATATAAAACATTAATGTTAATCTAAGATTATAATTTTTCTGAAAGAATATAAATCATTTCATGTAAAATCAATAGCGTAATAATAGCTTGTGCGAATTATATTATTAGAAAATTAATGCAAACAATTAAAATAAGTTTTCTTATTTATTCTAAGTACGTATTTCAAAAGTTAGTTTGAAATTTTCATAAATAAGTAATATTAAAGTGCTGACTACATAGTCTAAAATGCATAATTCATTAAAAATATTAGGATTGTTTAAGAAAATATAATACATTTTATTTAACACTCTTAAGTTTCTTAAAGAAATTATTATATATATATATATATATATTATACACAAACAAATAAATATAGAAACAAAATTTTATTTTATAATAAACTTCTTAGCAGCTCATCTTTAATTAATATAATTAAAACAAAACACTCACTCTTGAACAGTGACAAATGTATTTTATTAGTTATATTATGAAAAATGAAAATAAAAACTATGTAATTAGTAAAATTCAACAATTTAATCCATTCCAAAGGAAACAGAATTAAAGATGGAGATTATCTTATTGCAAAAGAAAGCTTCTTTAAAAAAAATTACTTTTGTTATAATTTACAACGCATTTATAAATGCATAATATACATAAATTAACTTTAAAATGAAAACGATTTAATTTTTCTCTAAAATTTAATACAACAAAAATTTATTTTTTTATATAACGATACAATATTTATGTAAATATTAATAATGAAAGATATAATACATATTGTATTATATCTTCATAACTGATAAAAATGTGAAATCATTATCAACAACTGCATTTTCGCAAATTTGATAAACTTTAATTATGCATAAACTCGTAATGTAAAGAACACATAGGGTGACTTAATATTTACCCTTTTATTAGCTCGAGCGAGTTGTAACTGCTCTCATTATCCAAAAACAAATTATAATAATGTCAATAATAAAACGAAATTGGAAAATATAATTATGTATATAATAAAACGCTATTTAAATTTCGATGAAGATGTAAAAAATTATATTATTTCGCTGAACGAATTAAATTGTTTGATTTATTTAAAAAAGGCATGTAACTTATTAAGTTCTGCAAAAAATTTGGTGTTTGGGGTGTATTTAAATGCTATTTTTGTTTTTCTTTTATTAAATTGTATTGATTAATGATTTATAATCAATTACTTTTAAAAAATTACTCAAATCTCAATGAATCGAAAAATAATGTTCGAAAATATAAAAATAAAAATGAAAATATAATATGCAGAACGAAAGCATTTATTTCAAATTTCTTTTATTGTTACTAAAAAATATTGTTTTTTTGTAATATTTTCTTAATTTATCATATCGATTTTTAGAAATAATTAAAGGATATCTAATTATATCTCAGCTACATTTTTCTGAGGATAAAATAAAATTTAGAAATAAAATAAAATAACATTAATATTGAAGAAAATGGTTATTTCTAAGTGGTGATGTTTCCCTATAGGTTTTAATATAATTTTTTGAAGGATTAAGCGATAAAATTCTCTTCTTAAGAAATTAAATGATCTAGTTTATGGATTAAATAATTTATGAACAGTTTTTTTTAGTTCAATGAATTTCGTAATTCCTTTTGATGCGTTCGTAGGAGCTCAAGAAAATAATAATAATAATACAAGCCTGCGTGAAGGAATTGACGAGTTGGGAATGAAGTAAAGGTTGGAAAGTGAAATCCGACCGCATAATCGTATAAAAGTTTCAAAATGTCATATATATGTGTATATAGTCAAACTAGCCGCATTAAAATTCATATGTCTAGTATGGTATGCATCACCAGCAATCTTTTTCCCAAATCAACATAACGAATAAAATAATATCGAGCTAATCAATAGCGTCACAAAAATATTGATAAAAAATATCGATAAATAAAAAAAAAATTGAAAATATTGATAAATGATATAGAATAAGAAGTCGCTTATAAATAAATGCTACTCACGTTATTCATGTACTCGCTGAGAAGATCTTGTAATGCTTGCCTGACCGCATTGCACTCGGCAACGATCCGTTCTCGGCGTTCGTCTCGCGTGCACGAAGAGTCGGCCATCAGGGCAGCCCCGCTGATAATGCTCTCGAGACGCTCTTCTAGGCTTGGTCGTGTGCGCACCTCATTGTACGCTAAAGGCGACATTACCATGCGCTCGTCAAAATCGTCGAGAGCTGCAGCGAGCTCGCCTGGGCCGTCGTAAGGATGTTGATTATCACCTGGTGTCTTGCCTTGCGCTACGTCGTTTATAGTGTTCACAGCTTCGCAAACCTATTTGAAATATCCATTAATTATATGTTTCTTTATTCCTTATTAATTTTGTAGCTGAATTTAAAATTACGACTTATTTTATAATCATTATCCTCGAAAGTAACTATTACGCATTCGCTCGCCAATACATTATTAATATTAATCATTTTGCAAATTTATTGTAATATTTATATATAATAAAATCTTTTAATAATACATATTTTAAATGGAATCACAAGTACACATCGATAGTATATACAAAGGAGTACTTATTAGATAATAATCAATGCTCTTCTTCGGATAGTATTCACAGAATGACAAACCTGCTTCAGAACATAATCTCGATTAGCTTTTGCAGCAGCCAGTTCTGGATGTCGCACATAGACTTTTGAAGCTGTTAATAACATGGTTGAATGCTTTTTAAGAACAGCTCTTGCAGCAGCCAAATCGTCTCGTAATTGTGGATCTTTTAATTCTTGCTGCCGCTTTGCTGCTTGATTCATTAATTCTGAAGCATTTCTACCAAATTGCTTTATATTGTCTAAAAGTTCTCCTTGTGAAGAGGCATTCTTCAATTTTTTTAAGTCATCTTCAACCACATGAAGAGATTTTAATAATAAATGAACATCTACCATGTCTGCTAATATGAGTAATCGTGTTACAGCTGATAGTAAGTTTCTAGATGCCCGAACCATGTTTCCTCTTTTTAACGATGAGCAAGGATCTTCGGAAAATTCTCTATAATACAATGAATTTATGTAAATTTATAAATGCAATAAATATATAGTACAATACTAATATATTTTGTAAATTATTTTATTGCATCCAACTACTCTCAATATTTACAGACTTCTTTATTAAGTATATTTAGCATACAATTTTTAATATTTAATTACTTACCTAGCAGCAATACTCATTGCAGAACCAGTTTTTCTGACTTCTTCCACAGCACTCAACATTTCAGCTGTGATATCTGGATTTTCATATGCAATTTGTTCTCCTTTTTCAATAAAATTTGTTGTTGCTTTTTCAACAGCAGCAACTAAAGCACTAGCTCTCTTTGATTTACCTTTTTTCTTTTTACTGGGTCCTTTTGTGCTGACTAGTGTAGTCACTTGAAGAACAAGTGGCTCCAATGTCTTCTCAACCGACATAGTTCTTATTTCTAAATTTTTGGGATCCCATTTTAGGGTAATTGGACCAAAGTGATCTGACATTTTTAGTTGCATTACTTATCACTATAATGAAAAGTTTTTAAGTTAATAGATGATTTTGAAAAATCAAATACACATTTATGATAAAAAGTATTTGTTATGAAATTATTTTTATTTATTGGTATTATTAACAGTCTTTTGTTTGATACAATAAATGTTTATAAGATTGCTTTACCAATAAAAGGCAAAATAAAAAAATCTGAACAATAATGTTTATTCAATAAATGTGTTTAATTGATAAAAATTATCTGAATTAATCATCGTGTAAATCACGATTTTTGGGTTTTCGAGAATAATAAAATTGGGACTACTTTTAAAAGTAAATTTTATTTTTTATAATCAAAGAATAACATTTTTCGTAATTAATAATAGATTCCTAACTTCATAGCAATATTATTTAAGCATTCATTGTAAGTACCAGTTAGTTGTTTTAAATTAATTTCTTAATAGAAGTATTAAATAGAGACATAGATTTTTTTATTACTAGCAAATTCTTTATTATTGTCAAATCAGAAATGAATAAGGCTTTTAAAATAAGAAATGTAATAACGCCTTCGTGTGACTCATGGGAAATGATTTAAGTGCCTATTCAATAGTTATATATTTCGAATATAAAAAAAGTATTTAAATGCTTGCTTGTAATATAAATAATTTGATTTATCATCGATTGTTATCAGCTTTATTAACGGTTAAAGGTAGCGTCTGTTCCATGTTTTATTTATTTATTCAAATATCGCAAAAATAATTGAAAGCTGGGAAAAAAATCTTGACAGCTAAATGCCTGAGGAATGTTTATCAGTGCCGTACATACAAACTCTATCTTTCGGTTCCTTGTAGGATCTAATGCACGCAGGACCAACAATTGTAATCAAGAGTCACGAACCTTACATCAACCTTTAAATATCGTGAAACGTACCTTCATATAACGCTGACGATGAGTTGTTGAGGTCACTGTAAGCGGTCGACCTTGTTTGATAAAAATTAGGAGCTTTGTTATTTTGGCACTTAAGTATGGCCGAGTTCGGAGCAGTGACTGCGTCCGAGCCGTTGAGCTATCGCAGAGCAATACTTCGAGTTTGAAGGACTGAACACCTTTCCAGTTTTCATTCATGACGTCACAACGCCACCATTACGTCAAGCAGCCTCGATGTATCTTTCGAGAAATGACACTGTTCATTGTAGAGACCATAGATGCGCTGTTGCCGAATTTACCGCATCATTCTTATTTGGATTTATCCAACTAAATACTCGTTTTTTGAACACTCGCAATTTATAAAAAATTTATTCTAGATACTAGTTTAAAATTATTCCAATTTTCATAGAATATTAAACATTAATTAAGACTACAATAACATTTAAAGTGTTTAAATCATTTTCTTTGTTGTTTATTAACTTGACTGATTCAAAAACCCATTTATATGCTTGATTATAAAAATATTTGGTTGTATTAATTATAATAAGGATAAACAATATTCGCCTTAAATTCCTTAGCATTGAATTAAAATCAATTTTATTGTCCATTTTGCTTTTATTTGTACATAATTTTTACATTTTTCATAAATATAATATTTCAATTTAACATTTCAAAAATAAATTTACAAACATAATATTTAAAATATTTATTTTTACAATAACATTTAATTTTTTGCAGCCCTACTTTCTTTTAAAATTTCAAATATATTGCTTTTATAATATTGTAATTCTTTAATACTATCTCTTATATCACCTAGTGCTCTGTGATTTCCATTTTTTCTTGCTTTTTTTTTTTCAATTTTTTTATTCCATCTTCTATATAATATATAATATATAATATATAATATATTTAATTTAAATTGAAAATTTATATATCAAACTTTTTAATTTAAAATCACTGAAAAAATTAAAAGAAATTTTACTTACTTGACTAATTCATTGATTGAAGATACATCAATTATATCGTCACCTACATAATCATTTACTCGAGGAAGATATGTTTTTATAAATAATTTGTCCAACCATATAGAATTACCTGCTACAGGACAAGTATTTTTTTTAACATACTTTTCTAAAAACTTTAATATTTCATCTTCTGCAGATTTTTCATCATATGGTGATTGTTGAGAGGCACTAGTTAGTCCTGTCTAACAAATATCAATATTTTTTTCAATTATGAAACAAGTGTCTTACAGATATATTAACTATACTTTGTATACATATGTATATATAGAGTAAATTTTAATTCATATTTAAATTGAGTTTTTGATACTTTTTATTTAAGAAAAACAAAAAAAATAAAATATTTTTTGTATTTATATACCTTTCCATGTTGTTCTAAGCACCATGGATCCATATTCATTAGAACAGAATCTGGTTGATTAATAACTATTTCAAATTCATCACTAATTATATTCAATTCATCATCAGTAATAATACTTGCAAATTCTAATATCTTATTTTTTTTATATTCAATACCGGTCATCTAAAAGAAAAAAGTATATTATATATAATTATATACATACATCTAAGTAAAAAATATAAATTTTTACAAACTTCTAGGTCAATCCAAATTATTTTATCACTTTCTAGTGTAACTAATTTAGCTGTACAAATAATATAGAACTTACTTTAGATATAATTTATTTTTAATTTTCAGAATAATTAATTAAATAAAAGTATACAAACCCATATTTAATTGATAAAATGTTTTACATTTATAAATATTGTCTTTAATTCTTTGAGATAAATTAAAGTATTTAAAAAATCTATTCATTATTATATACAATAATAAATTATCCAGTTGAGCATTGTTGATTAAAAGTATAAATATAAGTATTTTCCAAAAGAATAGTAAAATAAGTAGCAAAATATACTACATATTTTTATGTAAAAAATAATTAAATTCTTAATGTTCAAATTGTAAAAATAATTTCTCGCTTTTTTAAAATAAAGTAAATAAATTAAAATTTATCAGTAAGGTATAAAAGTAATTTAAATTTTGAAAATTTCACTGTTTTTATAACATAAAATGACACTCGCATGTACTATCTTCCATTTCCAAGCAAAAATATAACAAAAAATTCTTAATCGAGCTTAGATAAAAAATATAAAAGTCAAATTAAATTTAAAAATGAATGATCTAAAGTTATTTACTCTCTGAGGTGAGATACAGTACCATAAATAATTATTCACATGCATTTACATTAAACTTGTGTAGATATATGAATCCCCACTTGCTACGATTCACTCATTTGCATCAGAGGATATATATGCATGTGTGTGTATAAATGTATGTATGTATGTATGTATGCATGTATGTATGTATGTATGTATGTATGCATGTATACACACACAATACAAATTTAATTAATAAATAAATAAATAATTAGCTAATTTTGTTAAGAGTAGATTTTTAATTAAACTTATAATGTATGTTGGTTATTCACATAAATTTTTATTTATATAATTCGTGCTTGAAAGAACGTTTTGAAATACTTAAAATGGTATAGGGCATGCGCAATAATACTTTACAATTTAGTAATTGTTTCTGATAAGTTTTGCAAAATACAACAAATTTAATTATTTAATAAAATTATTTAGACGTATGATATTATTTTTTATAAATGATTTTTTATAAATTTTTTATATATGTATTTTGATAAAAAATAATTTAAAAAGGTTAGGTGTAATAATATGTAATAATATCAATAATCTGTTTTTAATATGTTAACAATACTACTGGATTTTAAAGTGGAATTGAATTCTAAAGAAAGTTTGCCGATGTCCGATTGTTGGTCAGAAGAAATAAGTTAGTACTTCATGTTAATATTTATCTCAATTAAAGCCGAATGTTGATGAAGCCAGAATTCGATTGATTATCGGGATGTCCTTTCTATCCATTACTGATTCATAATTACTTAACTATTCAATCAACTGTTAGGCGTCTAAAAGAATGAAATTTGAAAAACGCGGTTGGCTTTAGTGGAGCCAATACACGATAGGTATCTCGAGTTGCCTAAGCGCAGTCACGGATTCTTCCACCTCCACTAGTACCACTGACCCGACACATCACGATCACTAGTAGCAGTACCAATAGCATTAGGAGCGGCAGTAGCAACAAAGTCCAGGGTTGATGTTGATTTATCGAGGGTCGAGTGTCGACGACTGAGTCGTTTATCGGTTAATTAGTGCTATAATAGTTGAGCCAGAGCCTAGTTTCTCTGGTACGAATGGAAGTGCGTTGGTCATTGTCGACACCGACTTCTTTCTTCCTCCAGTATATCAACGACTGTTATAACACGAAGCTTTAAGTTGTTTCGGAGTCCTCATCTTCCTCCCTCCCGCCCTCGGACCGGCGTGCTGTTGGTGCCTCTTCCGCTTCTCTCAGTTATTCCGTGTGCGCGTGTTCCCGGCTGACTGTGCCTCTGTGTAAGTACGTACGTGCGTGTTTACGCGCAACTTCCTTGGCAATATGGTCAATAGTGTTGTATCAAGAACTGCCCTTGGCTCCGGCCGAGCCCCCGAACACCGGCCTGTTCTTTTGAGAGATCGACTGTCGTTGTCAGGTGAGTCAACAGCTCCTCCTTCCCCTTCCTCAACATTACTACCTTCTTCAGCCCTATTAACATTTCCTGAGATCGAACTAACCCCCTGAAACTCTCTTCAGTTCATGGCGCAACCGACGCAAAAACCTTCCGTGGACGGTATGTCCCTTCGTGGTGACCATCCTAGTGCTTTTACCAATTAAATGTTACCAGAGACTAAAATAAAGGGTGTTACAAGAGCGAAAAATGAATCAGAGAGGTGTATTCTTAGCCATCACATAAAGATTTAGGTGAAAAGCAAAATTATGAGACTCGTAGTGTTATCAAATTTCCCTGTTCTCGTTTCACCCTCACCATCTTGCCGTTCTCTTTGTCTCTCACTCTTACTCTCACTCGAACTATTAGTCAATTTAAAATGTAGCAAGAGAAAGAAAAAAATTAAGATAATAGGAAAAATTTACCATTTTTTATTTGTGATAACAATGCCTAGGTGATTTTGCGTCCTTGCTGTTATTATCAGTAATAACAAAAAGTCCAGTGTTGCAAATATTTTTCATACATCGCGTTCTTGTAGAAGGAGCATTCAACCTGTACCCGAACCCCCTACAGAACAAGCTCCTCCACGTGAATTGGTGAAAGTGCAACATGATAAGAAAGGGCAAGCCTGTTAAGAGACGGTATCCTTTATTTATTTTAAGATGCTAAAGGATTTTAGATATGTTTTCGCACGTGCGGTCCCCCTTAATGTTCCGTGAGACATAAATGCGCCTGCGCGCCTTCTCGACAAACTTGGAGAGCTAGTCAGAAAATCACGACTTCGTTGGCCACCGTGAGGACAGCTTCCAGTCCAAGAAGTCGTTGTACCCGAGAAAAAGAGAGAGAGTAGGTTTTAACCTCAGAGTAGTGTCCTGCAACATAGCAACTGCAACAACACCAGCAGCACTGACCGTTCCCTTCTTCGTGACATCTGAGTCTCTCTTCTCATTTTATTTTTCCCCTCCGTTCTGCTCTTTTTTCTAATTTCTGCACTTCTTGAGTTAGCGAAGAGTTAGCGGATAGACAGTGACCTAAGGTCTGATTAACATTTTTCTTCCTTCACAAGTTCCTGGGATGCGGTACTTTTTTATTTGTCGATCGTTCTCAGTGATACTCACAGATGAATATTTAAAGGTTTCTTCTTCATCTTATTTTTTATTTATTATTATTAATTATTATGGATTGTTATATATAATTTATAATAGTAAATACTTTTTCCCGTATTTCAGCTTTAAACATATTCTTCGAAAGCATCTATACGAAGAATAAACGGAACCTTTTCTTTCTTACATTTTTCTATTCATAACATTATATTGACAAGAATGATGACTTAAAAAGTTTTATAGATCATTGATACCTTCGTTTGCATAATTCTGAAATAAATTATAAATCTGATGAATTTTTCCTCACTCAGCAATGATTGCTAATTCATCAGACAGCAAGTATTGCTAATTGATAATATAAAATTTTATGTTGCTTCTACTATTTATTTCAAAGTACATGCTTTGATTAATTGATATAAACAAGAATAATAGCGTTATGATAATACGTAAAGTGTAATGCTGTACATAAAAACGACTAAAACAAAAGTCGATGAATTAACGAATGAAGCGATCAAAAAAAGCAATTGAAAATAAAAATAATGCTTCTCAGAGATATGGATATAAATATCGCACGTTCAATTTATCTTTCATTTTCATTTTTCATAAATTAGTGCTTGCTTCAATAATCAAGTGAAGCTACGTACTTTTTTTAGCAATGGAATTTAGCATTCCATTAAGAAAAGAATACAGTTATGGATTGTAATCTATATCAGCAATTAATATCTTCTTATATTGGTGTTGTTGGACATGAACCCTCGGTAAAACAATAATTTTTATAAATAATATTGACAAATAAATATTTCTATATTTAATTCTGTTATTAAATAAAATCATCGGTTATTAGTAGCATTTACGTTCCTTAGAGCGCCAAAATGACAAAAATGTAAATATAATTAGTATAATAGTGGTACCAGCCCTGCCTTCCTTCGTCTTTCGAATCATCTGAACAATTCGATGAAGAGATAATGATCGTTATAAAATTAAATGAAAATTGTTTTTGACTAGAAAGATATAACGAGTCGAGTGGGTGCTTAAGTAGTGAGTGGTAAGAATTAAGGAACAAGGTATGCAAAGAAGCACTTACTCATACTTGGACCGATATATTTATCTGAGGAAAACCGTTTTTTGAAAGTCGATCTTCTTGACCGATTAAGAACATTTTAATCTATCGTTAAATTCAAATTACTATTTAACGCTCAGCTATTATATTGCATTTTAAATTTAGTTGATTTATTATCATTGCATTAAAAGAAAGCTTTTCATTTCTTTTTATATTTTTAGAGACAATGAAAAGAACTAATTCGATCTTTATCTCTTCAAGCCGTTTAATTAATTTTTAAATGACGCTTCAACTTATTTATTTCTTTTTTTTATCTTGTCATTTCTTTTTACTCCATCATCGAAAGCTTTTACTTATTCTTCCTTATACTATTAGTTAGCTTCATTTATTATACTCCAGAATCGTGATTCTAACGATTTATTCAAACCCTTGCACTTTATGAGAAATTACGGAATACTCTTCTTTTACCAACAATAAATATGTTTTATTCTTTACATCTTATTTTATTACAAGGCGCTGTATATAAAGATCTTACTACTTGTGCTTTTTGATATTACAATAATCAACGTGATTCAAGTTCGAGGCAGCCTTAGTAATGGTACTTTTAAGCATTCCAGGACGGTTCTTGAATAGCTGTCGGCTTCCTTATCGTTTCTTTTTCTTATTTATTTTTTCAACCTAGAACCTCTCGACATAAGTAATTACAGCAACGGACCGATATGTAGATGGCCTTCAATAAACAAATTCTTGTCTTAACGTTGCTCTTAATTCAGAATTGTTGAGAGTAGTCACTTTATGACGGATACGACGCTCTACGCCATTTTATCGATTTTTATGTGAAGATCTATGGGGATGTATGCTTATTTCTTGACCGTTACATAACTCGCTTGTATTTTTATTTTTTGGCTTAACGTTCATGTAAATAGGCTCCCTTTAATTATCTCACCTACATGTACAAGCACTCTCACTATCTCTTCTTACCTGTATTAACCACAAAAGTGCATATATGCTCATTGACGATTCGAAAAGTTTCTCCAATATATTTACCCGCTGCTGTTACTATATATCGTTAGAGCTTATCCGGCTTACGGTCAAATATTTAAGAATGAAATTCCATGATTCGTTTTACGATTGGCCGCCAAATTTTCTGCTCTGATAGCTGCTTTCCCTGCAATCTTGAGTAGAGCTGTCTGTAGCTTTATAAAGCTTGTCTGAATTTCCAGTCTGTGAGATAAGAAACTACTTAAAATCGAATGTTTTCTTTAATTGATTTTAAAAGTTATTATATAACGAGATGATCAAATAAATTTTATTATAGAAGTATATTAAATATATTTATGATTATATAAACTGAATCGGCTTTCAAAGTGTATGAAAGAAATTTTTCGCGAATATTAGCAAGTACCTATCAATATACTTTAAATAGCATCTTACTTATTACCTAATTGTTCACATACAAATTATGTCATTCTTAGAATCGTGTTCGATTATTCTAATTTTTAATTAATGTATTTACAAATACTTGGTAGTTACTGTGTCACTTAATTTTCTTTTATTTATTCTTTTATGCTTTTATTTAAAAATTCGAATTTAAATATTTATATATTCTATTTTTTAAAAACGATTTACTTTGAAGAAAAAAATTTACTTATGTGTTTCAAATTATTAATCAGGATTAAATGGTAATTAAATGGTAAAATTAAAAAAAGGGTTAAAAATATTTGCAATATGTTGTTGTTAAATATAGCGAATTAGTACATCTGATTATATTCATTTCCTAAAAAATATTTTGGCATAACGAATATTTTTTAAATTTTAAATCAAATATATTTCAAATCTCAAAAATCTTACTGTATTCGACAATATTAATTAATAAACGACCCAAATTTCTGTTGAGAATGATTGTTAAATAAAAGAGTATCACTCGCAAATCAGCAGTAAATTGACTTAATTTTCTTGTTGACTCGTTTTTGTGTTCAATTCTATTAGTGCTTGCGAATCATATTTCGACTTACAACATTTCCAATTATGATTTTCATTTTACATTTTATTTCTCATCTAGTTATTATTTGTAATAATAAATAGTAATTTTCATAAGAGAATTTAAATAGTTTAAAAATTTTATAAATTTGTTGGATATTTCAATTATTTGTCTCAAATTTAATATTATTAAAGGGTCAAAATTGAATGAGTAATTAGTTTTACAAAAATTTAAAATATCTTTTATATTAATATTAAATTTTTTTTATTGGAGTATCTGGTGTAAATTTATACAGTTATAGCTAGTAATCAAATTTCTTTAATCACATTCAAAATAGATTTATTTGACTATTTTATTGAAACAAAAAAGATTTTTACTAGATCATTAAAATGAAATTCATAAATAATTTCTTAAAACTTATTTGCTGTGTATTGATTAATTTTTAGAAAATAAACACGTATATTCTATTTTAAAGAAGAATAAAAATGGAGTATAAAAGCACTGTAAATATACATAAATAAATGTAAAAATCGTTGAAAAATCTTAATAAAGAATACAAATATTGAATTTTTATTTATTAACATTTAAACTTTTTAAAATTGAAGTTATATTATCCATAAAAATTGTATTTTTATAATTCTGATCTCATTACATTATCTCCAAGTAATGTAAAGTGAAAGTATGCATTTAAGAGAGGTTTTTGTACATATGTAAGAAAATTAAAAAAAACATTTTTTTAGTACGGGGCTTCCTTAATAAATTTGACAGATCCGAGTATTGGTAAAAATTCTTAACGGTTACAATAACATGTTGGGTTTTTAGTGGCATATCCAATTGAGCAGATACGACTTAAATTTGATATAGTTTTCGTTCTGCAATGAAAATTCAGGAAAAGGAAAAACGATTAAAAGGAAAAGAGAAAATATTGTGGAAGCATAAGCTTTTGCCATTATTTATTATTGTGGTAAAAAGACATTGATAACTTCATAATAAAAATAGGAATTGATTATTTATGCATGATGTTTGGCAGTCTATAGGTGGAAGAAAATGTTAGATTAGATGAAATTTATAGGATTAATGTAAATTGAGTGCATAACTGATAAACTCGATCATAACTGATAACTCATAACATAATTGATGGTCCTCGAATTTGGATATAAGCAAGCACATGTTAATTGAGCGAGATTTATGACGAAGCGTCATTTTCGTGCGAGAAATTGAAAAAGCATATCATTTTCCAAGCGCCAGGGCCTCACCTCATAGGCGATAAGAAGATTCACGTACAAATCCTCGGATTAGCAGTACACGCATACTTTTATAAACGGACATGATCAGAGGATTATACCCTTGACACGAGTTTTCGAATGAGGGCAATAGTACGAGTGTGGAGTTGGAAAAGGTGGTTTTGGCAACGCTGTGAAGGCGCAGGGATTCACACCTTCATCTTCCTCTTCATCCGTAGTTTCGATCGACGCCTGTAAATTTAGATCTGTCTTCCAATAAAGATAGCGCAAACGATTGATTAACTTCTATGATGTTCTTAAGAGATCTTTGAAATTCTTTGACTAGGTGACAGTGGCATTTAAAAATGTTCTGCTGCTCCATTATTATTATGACCTTCACTAATTAACTGTGTTGATGATTTTTATTCTCCATCTTGTTTTTCTTTTTCATTACGCACTATTCATTATCGCCTCTGTATTTCTTTATCTAACTTATTTATTTATTTTCAGTATTCAGAGATTAATTTAGGAAAAGATCCGAGCTACAAATCAATTAATTTTATTAAACTGTAATTTTAACTGCCATTTTAAATTATCTTAGCCAATTATATCGAATGTACTTTATATAGTGGTTTCTCTCAATTTCAAAAATGTGGCGCATCCATGTATTGATAAGAAACGAAAAGCAATGTTTTATCTTAGCGTATAAAAGTTTTCTATAAGCTTAATGTATACAATACCTACTCTATAACGGCTCTTGATACCTTTATACTGATAATTTTCATATTGACAAGAACATTTTACTTTGGTAGTTAAGCTCCAAGTCCTACATTAAATAGAATGTTGAATAGTATATCAAGACGCTTTAGTGTTAATCTCTTATCTAAAAGAGTTTTTGTTACTCAGTATTCATTCGTTAAATACGATATTTTAAAGTTTAATATGAAATTGGTTTATATAATTACATTTTGGAGCTCATTCTCTCTTCAAAGGAGTTTGATCCTCGATACACAATTTTCCTCCGATGAACACCGGTGGTCGATTGAAAATATTATTTTTCATATTCTATATCGTAGCCATTTTGTAAAATAGATTTTCTCGAAAATATTAGTAGTGCAGAAACATGCGCTTACATCTTTAAATCTTCTAATAATAGAGAATTGTCTTATAGACACTTAGTGTCATTACGTTTAATTAATTTTTCTTGTAAAAATCAATTTATCGTCGAAATTACTATTCGCTCTCATTAAATCGAGTGGAATGAACATTTTTAAACAGCTTGTATGCAATACCCATTATTCGCGTCGAATTCTGCAGTGTGAAAAGCTTATTAATTTTAAAGCTCAAATTTCAAACGATGCATATTTGATATAACCGAATGGAGGACAAAGAGATAATAACACAGCCTCGAGAAATCAAATCGTACATGTGAGTAATTATAATTAAAGGATTTCATTCACGTAGTATTATTAAGCTTTATTAAGCCACAGTCAATAGAAAAGAACTTTTTAGAGAAGATGGTTGGATTAACATAAAAATATATGTCAGCATTAGAAAATTTTAATCGATATGATCCTTGTCTTATTAGATAGATGTATGCACTTTAAACATTTTTTTAGTCTCATTATTAATGACGTACTAGTTATTAATACTCTTTTTTATTCATTAACTACTTATGTGATTTTTAATTAATGTACACCACTTAAATGTTTTTGGCATCTGAGCTTATACTTGAGCCTTGGTTTAGTATCATAGTGAGTTAAACAGGAAATAATTCATTTATATATAGGATCTTTTATATATCGATTACGAATAAGCGCTTAACTTTTATTATTTGTTGTTGTCTGAGCTTCAAAATAATAGGGATGAGAATAAAGCATATGTTTCTAGACTAAACTATGTTTTATTTTTCCTGAGGGTTTTGTATGTATAGATGGTTAATCGAACAATCGTTTGTTCTTGGTATCGACGGTGACGACGGATGAGACTTTTAAATTAAAGCTGGTCAACATAAATTGAAAAAATCAATTACCACATTTTCAAATCGAATGGACTTAATATATAATCACGCGTGAGTGCGTCCTGCTTTTATTTTTCACGATAACGGGTGTGTCAAAATAACTGTCACTTCATGCTCCAAATATTCTTTGATTTTTAAAGTGCGTCCTTAGAAAGTTTTCATTATTTATACACATTATCGTCTTATACATACACGAAGCTCGCTCCGTTTTTTCTTATTTGATTAATTTAAAGGAAGAATAAAAAAAACATTATTGTTATGAATACATGGTTAGCCATAGCAGCTTATTGTTAAGATTTCATTTTAATTCGGTTTTAGTAATTTGTCTCGAGCCTTTTTACTGCATAAAACTAAAATTATATTAGTTCTCGTTTTACTAACGAGCAGTTAATTATTTATTATGCATTTCCGAATCACTTGTATGGAATGAGTATCTAGATAAAAGTAATTAATATTTTTGAGCAGAAATTATTATTACTAAAACGATAAATACGCGACACCTGTTTTATTAATTAAATTAAATACGTTTAGAGGCTGCGAAACTTGGAGTTAAAATTTTATACTTTAATTTAATTGAACCATCCAAAGATTTATTATTTTTTCTTATATTCATCGATTAATTGTTTTACCAATTAAAATATTTAGAAACATGAATGCTCGCTAACAATTCAATACAAAAGTGTCATCAGTTATAAATATTGGTCGGTGTGTTTATAGATTTAATTAATGTCGTCGCTTCGATGAACGGCCAAATAACTGTAGACCGAGTATCAACGAGTATTGCACAAGTATTTTGTATCGAACTCAAGTCTCAGCAGTATTGTTGTCTTAAGAGAAGTCCAAATAAGGATGAAACAATTCTTTAACGCTTAAGCCAAACGCTCTTTTTCCTGGTATAATATTTTAATTTAAATGAAAGCTCAATTTATTTATAAGTATAATAGAGGCTTAGATAAAATGTCTTAAGAACAACTCAAAGGCTTAGTCAAAAGTCTATCGAGGCGACGCGATATGACGCAATAGAAAATGGGGCGGGTGATAGGTGAAGTTAGGTTGAGTAGATCGTAGGAGCGGACGAGGACACGAGTACCGAGATTTCAGTAAATCATTGGGATACTAAAGAAGCCAGGACATAGGATATAAGGGACTTTGACTTATAGCGTTATGGCGATATGAAAGAGCACGTGAAACAAGAGCAAGTTTTATCGGAAAACGGATGTATCGCGAGCTATTTTGTTAAACGGTTGGATCGCATGCTCTGTTCGATTGCCCGTGTTGATTTGTGCAACGATTGTGAGGAACTCAACAAAGGGGGCGCCTTGGTTAAGAGGGAGCGCACGGATGCGTAGCGTTGCGTGGTCATATTATTGATTTTTTCGTGTTAAGGGCCGACTAATTATCGAATGCACGTATCTTTGTCGGCTCTCTATGGATCTCCAACCGACCATTATAACTAGTATAGTTTTAAAAAGGTGGACAATAGCTCTCGGAGAGAAACATTAGGGGGCACTAAGTGTACGGTAGCTAGAAAGAATTAAGAACGAACTCAAACATTGTCGAATCCGCATGCGGGCCTTTTTCATGGACTCGACCAGACACTATTTCTACGAGCTCAGATAATAAAATGTATTGTTGATAATAAACAAGAAACTGTTAAGGAAGCTAGACGAATTTAAAGAATTGTTATCCTTTTATCGCGTTAGGTGCTACTGCCGGCTGACCTTATTGCAATTGATTTTGCTGGAATAGGAGAAAGGAATCACCTGTTGTACATATGAGCAGATCCTATACATCTGACAAATTATTTATGCGGACGCCTTAAGGTGTCATCGCTCCTTATACTGCTTGATGATAATATAATATTATCGGCTAATTTCACTATTTAGACATGGATAAAGAAAATTCGAGTGAAATACCTCGTATTCAAACTGCTTAAATCAAACAATTTCATTCAATTTCATTATATATACAACTTTCTAATTACACAGTTCTAGATTTTACACTTCTCGTAAGTGAAAATATAATTCAGTTATTGCCTTTTCATATTCTTTGTCTCACCACCGTTTATAAATAATCTAGTGGTAAACCGTAAATTCTACTACATAAGTAAACTTTGAATATGGAATTAAAAAAATGGCGCCTTTCATGATCAACAAACGTCCAATGTATGTAGTTATGCATGATGTATTTCATACTATTGATAGCTTAAGCTTGCACTTAAGAAAAAATAGCGTCAAAAAATAAAAAATTTATTAGTAAACTGCGGATTATATATGTCGATAAATGTGTCTGCTCGTGTGTGTTTGTACGCATGTGCAGATAATAATTTATAATTGCTTAATAACGAATATCATTCTTCCGAAAAATTCTAATTTAATTGTTAATATACTTTTAAATAAGTAGTTTCATATTTATTAATTTTCGTCTCTCAGAATTAAGTTTTATTGTTTAAAAGTAAAGGTTTAGTTAAATTAACAATTCATTAAAATTTTTGTGGTATTTTATTATTGTTAATATTATTATCAAATTATCTACGTATTTACATAAATACTTGAGCACATAATAAGATACAAAAAATCTTGTACTTTTTATAAATTTTAATATTTATTTCCATAAATACGCGCAATAACCTACAATTCATATTATATTGAAATGTAGCTATAAAAATGTGTGTATTAAAAATTTAAAATAAAATTAATTTATTTACACCCAGTTCTATCGATCATAATTAAATACCCAAAAAATAATTTTTTTTGTGAGAATGATTTCATTATATATTGTTTTCAGTAAAATCTATTAAAGATTGGTTACCTTGCATCGCTTAGTTAATTATAATTTTACATGATATTTTTCAGTACGAAAATGTTATATGTGACTAAAAACTTTTATTTTGTTCATTCAATAAATTGTTCATTAATTCGTTTTTAAAACAGGATTCACTTATTCATAGAACCACTATGAGCATAAACGAGAGTGGTGTCGTAGTAAAAATAGTGGTATTGTATAATTATTCTGGTAACGTGACTAATAGTTAATAAATGATTAGAAAAAAATTCAATATTCTAAATAAGAAGACATTTTTATTGCCCAAACAAATCGTATTTAATGAAAATATTGAATGAAATGAAAGTATTATTTTGACAATAATAGGAACAAAGAATTCAAAATATAAATTATAATTGAATTCTGCAGCTTAATTATTAATATACTATCAAGGTTTTGTGCAATAAAGCTTGGATACTAAAGGATAGTATTAATGACATTAGTTTTATAACTTTTGTAGTTAAATTATTTCAGTCAGTCAAAGTGAAAATGATGTCTTAGATGATGAAAAATTATTGCGAAAATATTGGTACTTTTAGTTTTTAATTGTATAATTATAGATTTAAGAATGCGTAATTGACATTATGATGCCTATATCGATAATTTAGCTACATTGATAAATGTAAGTTAAAAATTTGTGAATTTTAGATGGAGGATAATATTTAAGTAGAACGTGTTTAAACGATAACTGCTAGAAGGAGAGAGAGAGAGAGAGAGAGAGAGAGAGAGAACGATCTTTGATAGAAACATGATTAAAAAAATTTAAGATGTAAAAAGATGTAAAAAGTCAGGAAGATAATTTGAAGTAATTATAACTACTATTGATCTGTATTTATTTACTAACAGGTATTGTTCATCAGCTATTATAATTAAATTAGAAGGCTTTCTGAATTATTTATAAGAACGCAGCTCTTGCCAGCGAGTCTTGTTTGAACGAAAAGAATGAAGGGAAGTGATGAAATCTTGAATAGCTCAATCTTGTCACGAAAATTGTGTGATACATATAAAAATCTTATAAGAATATTATTGTGTTTACTCGGTTTTGTTAACGTATAATAAGTTTGAATTGGAAAGGATGCTTGAGGAGGTATTACGAAGATCTCGATCGAACGAAGCTTACGATCCAGCGCACTATTCGTATAATTAATTATATCCCTTTCGTTTAGGGAAGGAAGAAAAGGCTGATGGTAGCTTGGCGTGATGTACGTGTTAGACATTGGAGCAATACCTGCACATCCTACTGCATGGGTAGTAGTCCATCTCTGGGCGCCTGAAGTAACCGATGTACGGGGTATGAATATTGAGCTGAGCGGCTAAAAGAGCTGTTCGAGCTTCGTCAAGTTGCCATCGCTCCGCGTACGTGTCCCAGTATCAGCCCTCCGTACCCAATTGGCCGGTCAGTTGCTTCATCTTTTCATCATTTAACGATCGTCCGAACATAACGAGTGGCCAAACTCCCGATGGAAATTTATGAACCGATCTGTGTTGAAGAGCCTCCTTCATCTTCCTCACATTACTCTCCTACTTTTCGACACTTGTTTATTACACTGTTTTTTATTCAATTGTGCTAACATTCATAAACGATTGCGTTAATGGTTTATTTGTACTCTCAGGTGAGTTTGAGGGTAGATCGTTGACTGACCCCGATCCGTCGGCTCGTTACCTCGGGGGCGATTACCTCCCACGCAGTAGCCCGAGGTGGGGGCGAGGCTCTTGGGTCAGTCGATCCTCTAACGGTATTCGTCAGGGTATTTACATTATTCAGGTGATATTAAACTACTTACGCGCGGCGCAGCTACACGCACGCATGTCATTCTGTTATTGTTCTCGGGTGACTGTAGACGCATGCTGTGCGGGTCTATCGGGGAAATTGGGATTTCCCGTGGACATCCGCCACAACAGCATTAAATGCCATATCGTAATTATCATGATTATTACAAATGCATATATAGATAACAATAATGAAATTGGTAATAATAATCAGAAGATTTAAAATTTTATTAAATGTAAAGAATCTTCTCATAATTATCTTTATAAACGTTGTTGAGTCATTACAATAATCATTATTATCGCTCATTATTTTACTAATGAATTTAATTGCGATAAGAAATCTCATTGATATTAACTACTTTAACCAAATAAAATTATTACAATTATCCCACACTACTTATATTTAATGATATTTAATCTTTAAGCATTTAAAATATATTTAATTTAAAAATAATAAATTTTTTAACCTTTATTTAAATAGAACTATGATGAAAAAAGCTGTTATAATTTAAAAAAGTATTAATGAGTTGTTTCAACAGCTTTACGAGTTAATTAAAATGATCATACAAATAAAGGAAGGGATGATATTTTCATGAAATAAAAATTGGATTTGAGTATTTTTCAGTACATAATTTAATTTAACGTATACTAAAGCTATTCAGAATGTAAATTTCATGAATGGCTTTCATTAAAAAAAAATACCAACAAACATTTTATAAAATATTAATAATGCTTTTTATAAGGATTGTAATTTATTATTCAGAAGGAATTTATTTTAAATAGAATATTAGTATTATGAAAAAAATTATTTTCATTTTAAGGAACTGTAGAAATGTACATTAAAAGTTGAAAATATATTATAAGTTTGCTTAGTAATATATTAATATATATAGTATTTCGAAAAACGAGAAGCTCGTGCACCTAAATAATAGTATTTTAAAAGATGTTGACAAACTTTTTAACTCCTACTGTTGTGAGTTAGGTAAATGAAAACTTTAATTAAAACGGAAGGAAACGGGTTCATTATATAAAGAGAAGAGACCTAGAGTTTATTAGTAGAGACTGGTTGAATAAGAGAGCCCGAGGTCGGTACCGATCGCTCAACGTTTGTCACTTCTTCGTCGTTTACTCCTCATCGCTATATATAGAAATTAGATAGAGTGTCGACGATACGGAGGTATGGACGTCAGGACTCCCGCAGGGTTTGGATTCTGGCTAGTCTTCTTTTTTAGCTCTTATTTTTAGTTCTTCCTTTTTATTCTTCTTTTAACACACACAAACACGCGCGCGCGCTCACGCTTATAGAGCCGTCATTAATCGCAAGATCCAACTACTCGTTCAGTACACTTTGAGTAATAGCTTCATTCGAAATCAAAATTCAGCTAAAACAATCGCACGATATGGATACGATTATGCGCCTGTTTTAATTTTGTTGTGCGTATTTTATCTGCGTGTATTCTCAAGTCCAGTTAATACAACCAACAGGTGGACAAAGAGGACATTAGCGTTGGCGTTTTGGACATTTTGTTACCGCTCGAGCTTTATGCCTGCTAATCATTGCTCTGTATTCCTTTTATCTCTTTTTAATACCTCCACATTGAAATTACCTGGATTATCCAAGTTCTCGCTTTACTTTGAAATATAATAGAATAATTGATTGACGTTTGAAGACAATAGTTCGATATCAGACAAATGTCTAATTCCTCGATTGTATATTTCGTTAATTTTTAAAAACTTGTGGATAAATCCGCTGAGTTCTCGGAATGCAACTTGTAAATAAAAATCAATTGACTCAATATTATTTTATTTTTCCTTACCATATAATATGCTTGAACCTGTTATTTCGGCACTATAATTGTAAAATTGGATCTAGTAGTTTATCGTGGCAGCACTTACGCCACGCTTTAAACTAGTAAAAGCTCTTTTTAAAAATAATCTACATATACGTTTCTAGAAATATTTTTAATATTGCTAAGAGACCAGGATGATGTCTATTACACTATCAAAATAGTTACTATCTTATACTAAGATTTACTTTATATTACTATTGACACCGAGGGACAATTTCTCATTAGCAAATTTTATTTGGCATACGAAGAAACATCAGCTTTATCTGTAAAATTGTTAAAAACTTTTGTTGTCACGCTTAGATAAAAACAAGTATTCTTCTTGCCTAGGCTACGTGCAAAAAGTTCTCGGTAGCTTATAATATCGTCAGAATTCAATATTTTTATCGGAATCGGTTGAACTTAGGCTATTCTTAATATTGTAAAATTTATTTTAGTCAGATTCGTTCGAGGTAACGTAGAAAATCTTATTCATTGCTAGATTTCAAATGAAAATGAAGAGGTAAAACTTGTGCAGACCAATCGATTTAATTCCTCTATTTCTATTTCCTCGATAGGAAAGTGATTAGTTATAAATAATATGAAGCTTATGTAGATCGATTTTTTTATTTTACCATGCATGCATTTGACATTATAGTTTCCTATCGAGGTGCACTTGAACCTCAAAGTATTTTATTTACTTCGAACTAACTTTTATATTTCATATTATTTCTGCACAATCAAAATGTATAAAATTAATAAACTAATAAATGACGATTTCAGATCGTTTGAGGTTAATAATTTGTTATTTAGTTTGATTTATCCGTTTTTCAATCACTGAGCGATCAATATATTTAGGTTGCTGAGCCGGTCAATATATTTTCTTTCATTAAAAATGGCTTTATTATTAAGTGATATTTATTTTCTAATCAACTTGGCGAATACACTAGAAAGGCTTTTTGGTGTTGCTAGCCGAGATGCAACGCCGTCATACAGAATATATTAGTCAAGTGTACGTTGACCTTTTTATTTATTCGATACCTAAGAACACCTTTTAAAGATTCATTGATATTTAAATTTCGTTAAATTCTTTTGAAACTTGATTTTTTCCCTTATTTTTTTTAGAACAAAATTTATTTATAACATTTGTTAATCATGTACTTTCAGAGCATCAGTAGATTATCGAGTTGATAATATATCGACGCGATATTCATGGTATTTGGGAAGCAGACGTTCTATTCTTGGCACTGTCCATTTTTTTTTCATTTCTCATGAAATAATAATTGCTACGTTAATTATGTATAGATAAGTCAAGGAGTAGGCAATTTTTTTCATTTATCGCATCGGTCACTAAATCACTTTCCTAGTTGCGCAACGACTTTTCGGAAAGTTTAGCTTCATAATATTACTAAATAAACAAGAAATTTGAAGAGTATATATATATATATATATATATATGAAAATAATCAATCCTCAAAAAATTATATTTATGCACGGGAGGATTGTCTCATGTCCAAGAGAGGGTGGCAAAACACTGGATCGTCCTTCTGTACGCTATATTACGAGAGAGAGAGAGAGAGAGAGAGAGAGAGAGAGAGAGAGAGAGAGAATGCATAACGAGGGCTGTATTTTCGAAAAATACTCTATCTGGCTTCTCTTAATATGATACTCGTAAAGAGTTCTAGGTATAGGGAAGAGGTCAAGGGGCAACTTACAGAGCGACTTACAGATATGTATTTAAAATTTAGTCGAATTTTAGTGATTTCGTTGTTTCTTTGATTACAATTGTCACTATTTTTTTGCAAGAGTCCTTGATATTTTGGGATCGTGTATTGAATTAAAGACTCAGATTTTTTCTTTGTTAACAAATACCTACCTAAACAAATGGAAGGATCATCAATATTTTATTGCAAGTTATTAACATTCCTTACTGTTATTAACCTAACGCAGAATGCCCCTTTTTAATATTGAATTTAATTTTTATTTATGCCTTTCCGTCTTATCTTTCTTTGTTAATCTAAAATAATTATGATAATTATTACAAATACTGATTTACACGGCATTTCACATGATTTAATAAATTTTTAAATATCAAACGTACTATTAAATTATTCAAACTTTATGTATTACTAGACATAGGACGTATAAGTATCGTAGTTTATTTATTTTCTTTGTAATATTTTATTTATTAAAAATTTTAATATGATACATTTTTCTTTTGAAATTTTTATCCTAATGACTAATTTATTTCACTATATTTATATTATATTTTATATTTACTTTGATTGTATTTATTTATATTTTATTGAAGTTATGCTGTCCCGTGTAGAGTCACAAAAAATTTTTTATATAAATCATTTTGAATAATAATAGACGAATTACAGATTTATAGAAAAAGTTTTAGAAATACATAAAAGGGAGCTAAATATTTGTTTGCGAGGCGAATTTGCATTAGAAGAGAATATTAAGCGCAGATTGACTGGTATCCCCAATCGTAAAATATTTGCGTAAATATTTATTTCTGTAGGTTAACGGAAAGCTCTTAGTTATCTAATTAAAATAGTTACAAAGCAAAGTACATCGCTTAAAAAAAAAAAAAAAAAAATAAAACGAGTCGCTAGATTGAATATCGAGTGAGAATGTACAAAGTATTGAGTGAGTGACTAATTCAGGCATTTAACAAGTGATAAAATAGGAATAGAAAGTAATGTGGCGTTCTTTTCGATCCCCGGATTAGTTTGAATGTATTACGATAAGCGTATTTCTTTCTTTATCTGATCAGAAAATTTGCTTTTGTCGAGTTGCTTTTCGTTGTGGCATGTAAGAATTATTAACGGCGAATACTAGATCATCGGACAGGGCAGTACTTTATTTACTTGACATTGTCCTTTTTCCATGCGGGTTGAAATTTTTTGAGTGACGCGCCGACGCATGGAAAGTTCACTCACTCGCCCTCGACTCTCAAAATAAAGTCCTTGCTACGTCTCCCCTTTATTTTTTTTGGCTCCTCACCACTCGTAGCGTAGTGACTCGCAGTTGACAGGCGCCACGGTAGTACAGGCAAGTTTCTCATTCCGTGCGCATGTATATAGTCCTAACGTTACTTGAATTTTAATTTCGCGGACGAATATTTGCATTTTAACAAATGCCTTATTTATTAAGACAATGATTAATTTTAAGTTGCGACTCTGATTAAAGTTCTGATGGAGTACTCGATAAAATAGCAGATATTTTTGTGAGTAAAGCAATAAATTCCATAAATTAGTGAAGATATAAGCTGAAATAAAGTTACATAAAGATATCCTTTTCGCTTTCAAAGCATTCTAGATGTTGATCTCAAAATTGAAAGTGCTGTTCCAAAGTTCTTTCTCTTTTTCGAACGAGTGGAAAGATCACAAATTATCGCTTTCATTTTCCTCGAGAATTTTACATGTAAATAACGGGAGTGTGAAAGTTGAAAATTGAATGCGTCTTAAAATTTAATATCTTATACAAGCTCGATACTGACCGTGGTACCCGTTAATTAAGATACATTGTTTCCCCGGTGATAACATCATTAAATATGATGATAAAGAAAGTCTTTGCGTGTCATTAATCATTGATGAAAATCATAGCTCAATGAAATTCTGTTTGGTATTATATATATAATATATGTATATAATCGGAAGATCCTTGAGATCCAAACAAATCAACAACTTATCATTAGGATATTATAAATTAGAAAAGCACGCGATTCAATCAGCTTATTTTACCTTTAAGAACACGGATCACTATTTGACTTATGAAAGAAGTCTTGAGTGAATGAGGCGATTTAGAGACATAAAGTACTTGGAACAGCCCTCAAGTTTTATAAAAATTAACAGAAAAATTTGTGACAAATATCCATTCTTTTGTGGACACTACAATGAGTACAGGATAAAAAGACTGCCAGAGAAGAAAAATGTCAGAAATATTTGTACAAATAGGAAAATTATGAGACAGAGAGCTAAATATCTAGATAGATAGTTAATAGAGTACGAGTATTTTCCGCCATATACGTTATTCCTGATCTTCAGCTGTTAGCCTCGGGATTCTGTATAATTGAACGCTTATGTCAATGAGTTTCAGGTCAAGCATTAACGATAGCTTTAAAAAATTGATTTTCATATCTTGGTGCTTTATTTCTCCATAGCTGCTTTACGTTTTCATTCTTATTTTTTCGTGTTCTAATGCCATCATAAAAACAAGTATTGAAGTTAAAATATATATTATTTTTATCAAGCGATCGTAAATATAATGTTTTATGTAATAAATCATTAGTAACATAATTAAAAAATTAGTTATAAAATTATATTCTTTATTGAAATCGTATTTTCTTTATTAAAACAATATTGTAAATAATATTTCCGTTGTCAAATTTTTACTATTTTTAACCATAAAATATTTATGTGTACTGTTTTCAATTCAAAAAAATCTTTCTCTTTAAAACTATTTTCGAAATAAATATAATGTTATCAGTTTTATAAATTTTTCATGATTAGTATCTAACTATTTTATTGACATCGTTGGCTTTATTACTGAATGAAAAGCGGATGTATCTATTTATAAAAAAACAACAACAGAATTTTATCGAAATTAGCTTGATAATTAATAATACATAAATGTTCCGTATTTACTAGCAAATTTATATATTCAATTTGAAATTTATAGAATATTGCCTGTATATAGGGATATTATTTAAGACAACTGTTTTTTATTTTCAGAATTCCGATAATTTTATACTCCAAGTAATGTCAAGGATAAAAATTAAAAGAATTAAATCATCTAGTTATGTTAAAAGATACTTACGGTGGATTGGAGAATTCAATTAATAATTTTATAAGCAAATGGGTACTTAGGTAAATATATTCTGCAATATATAGTTCATGCAAAGGACGCATGCGCACCATTAAATATTTTCATAAAATGGTAATTTTATTATATACACTTTAAATTAAATGTAATGTGGTTTATTTCAATTGTGTATTAAATAACTGAAGATTTAAGACTAAAAAAACATTATTAGTTTGTTGCGATGTTAAAAATGAAAAGTAAAGAAGTAAGAATTAAATATAAAAAGTAAAGAATTTTTTTAGCTTTGTCAATAGTATGCATGGAAATCTATTATATGATTATTATAAACCTATTATATATAAAAGGGTTTTAAGTTTGGCGAGTATCGAAAGATATTTCATCGTCGTGGCTCTAAGATTCATAATCCCAACATTATTTTCAATTAATTTATTCTTTTCATCATTATTAAACATTCATTTTTAAATATTGCCAATTTAATGATATTATAACTTTAATAATTATTTTTATTCTTAAGATTTATTGATAGTTATTTCAGAGTTTATATTATTCGTTATATTGAATATTTATCATAATAAGCTCAGTCAGCTTTCTTTTATATTACTTAGCAGAGAATAAGATATTTTTGTTTATAAATCCATAATTTGGTTATTGAATCGTTATGGAATAAAAATTAATGTAAATTTTGTTCTAAATAGTTTTAAATCAAACTCTTATAAATATAACTGGAAATAATTAGGTAAAATTTTTTTTTTTTTAATAATAAAATATACATTCACTGAGTTTTCAAACTACACATTTTTGAATATATAATCGAAAAAATTTTGAATTGACATATAGGATACCTTACTGACTTTAAAGAAACAAGAAACAACCTTTGTATTTTCAATAATTACTTCATTTCGTACGAAACCTTTTATGAATTTACAATAGGATCAAAAGTAATTTTTAAAATTCGCAAATGATAATTGTATGTCATGAAGATGTAATATTGCGTTTAATAATGTAAGTTTATTTTTTAGATTAAATAACAAATAGTTATATTATGGATGAGCATCATAATAAAAATTATATGTACAATAATGTTTTATTTTATTAGAAAATAATTTATAATAGTTGAAAGGCTTAGTATATTTTTAAAATACAGTAATAAATTTTAATTTGCCTTTTCAATGAATTTATTCAAGATTTTCGCGCTCGGCTAACATAACAGAATTGTCGTTACTGTTATTTTTGTTATTTCTACTTTAGTTGTCGTTATAACTTTTGTTTAAGAAAATAATTTGTCAAAGTAATAGGTTAGAACACAAAGATTATTAAGCGTAATAAGGTAAAGGAAGCTTACCGAGGCTCGAACTTGAACGACATTATGTCATGCAGAAAAAAAGTTATGATCGAAATGTGAGAAAAATAGAGGTCAAAAGCAAATTAAATTAAATACATTTGGTTGCACTCTTACATAGTATTAATTTCATGAGACATTCTCTGCGACTGCATTGTCAGCGTTATAAATTTCTTTGAGAATATATAAGCGGTGATGCTTAGCCGACGATCGTATGCGCTATCGAAAGAGATATGTGATCAGTAAGCTGTGCGATTCAATCTCTGTATTTCCATCCGCAAGAAGGAAGATCAAGAAGAAGTAGGATCGGAAGGGTTTGGTTCTGATCAGTAGGAAAATAACTTCTCGCTGGCTTTCAGGTGCTGCTACGTCAGGTGGTACATTGGAGTGGCACGCAACCGTAAGGTCATCGTAAGCGATGAATCTCGAAGTAGTTTAAGGAATCTAGACCTCAGGTAATCTTCGCCCCGGAGCTTAGACTAAAGGCAAGAAGAGAGAAAGGACGAAAGAGCTAAAAAGAAGAAAATAAGCAGCACTAACCAGGATGGGAAAGTGTTGTAGTAAGCGACAAGAGTCACAGCCGATCGGTAAGATGATGATTACACTCTGTACTTTTTTTTGACTTCCTCATTTCTCGTGAGACGCTCGTTTACTCTGTCGGTATCTAAACATGTGCGTGTGTAGTCGGTGAATGCTTATCATAGTCGACAACCTTTATTCCGGCCCCTGTCCACATCTCGCCCATTTTACTATCTATCTACAGCTACATACTTATCGATTTCCTACACTTGACCTCTCCATTCGTATTTCTCCCTGAACCTTTTACTCCTTACTGTCTATTTCTTTGAAACGATCGGTAGAACACCGTAATCGGTAACCGTAACCGTACGGCTTTCTTTAAATACAGTTATCCCATACTTGTGAACCTCTCCTCGAAATTTTTCCAAAAAACTTTATTTTTATTTACGTTAATAAAATTGTTAGGCAACTATGGGGATATCAGTCATATTTCTATTTTATCAGCATCATTTTTAGACGCGAGACAAAGTTTATCATAAATTTTTTCGGCAATAGAGAAACGCAGAAAGTACGCGACACCACAGTGTCCATATTCTTCTCGCTCGACGGCTTTATTTTTATCGGTTAGTCCAATCTTATAAAATTATCAGCACGACTACTAAAAGAAATTGATTACATATAATGATTTTTTCCATACTGTTTTGAGCAGACGTTTTTTCAATCGCCGCTTTCCTGTATGGTGATTGCATTCTTAATTTAAAAGCTTATTCTTACATTTAAACTATATATCTTTTATAGATAGAATTTAAAAAATTATTGGTGTTCAGTGATCCATATTATTTTATTAACACAAAAATAATTGCTTTTTTCTGCCGTTAAGCCATATATATTTTATACTTAAATACTTTTTAAATTAGATTAGCTTCTATACATTTGCTCGCGCAGCATCTTGTAAATCTTAATTTATAACTTTTGTAATAATTTGGTGTGCCTATTTTGTTTTGGCTTCTTTGCAAAAAGAAGTATTCATTAATTAAGTCTTAAATATTACTATTGTTCTCGCATTTCTGCCTCCCGCACTTTCAACTTAATTATGTTAGGACACCGATACGATTGCTCATATCACTTATGTCACTCAATGTATCCTTATATCATCGCAACGACTATTTATTAATATTAATTTTTATTTAAATCTCCATGATTTTGATTTCAATTTATCGCGACATTTTATATTTTCAATAATACACGAAAAAAATCGATGTAAGATAACTTAAATAATGACAAACCTTAATAAATTGTTGCGATAATGCTAAAAGAAACGACAAATATAAAATAAGAAAAAAATAAGAAATGAATCGCACAAACATCATTATTAAAATTCATCTCCTTATTTTTGACTTATTAATGTAATCGTTATAAGAAAATTTTATATTATCCAGAGAATCGCATGGATCATAAATAATATTTGTATCCTGTTTTTTCATTAATTGCTTTCTACATTAAGTTATCTTGGTTACTTTATTTACTTTGACTATTATAGTGTTACGGGCAATGTAACGTTTACACTATTATAAAAATCTTTTCTATCTCAAACACGCTCGAATTTTATTCATTTTTATACGATATAAAATAATGACTTTAAGCACTTATAATTTAGTTTTATGATTGTATATCTAATGTACTCATAAACATTAATTATTGATATAAGAACCCAATAGGATTTAATTAACGTTTTTCCTATCTTCCTAATTGATCCAGCAAATATTAATTTTAATAGTTATATATAGCTTTATTATTAATTTTATTTAATATACGCGTTTATATAAGACTTATAATTTCAAACATTGTTTAATAAGTTCCTGTATATTTAAGTAAGTATTCTGCTTAATCGGTTAAATATATAAATATTTTAAACATTTAAAGAGTGAACGATATAATCAGATAAAGATATGTAGTATCTTTTAATCATCTCATATCATTAAATCTGCTTACATAAAATAATGAATTAAGTTCAATTATTTTAATAATCCTTTTGCAGCATGTAGAAACACATCTCTTGGTTAAATTTATTTTATTGCTTAATAAGGCCTTCACTCCTAGTCTATATTCCTATTTATGTAAAAATTGGATAAATATTTTTATTTGAAGTTCAATTCAGCACAGTTGAAATATAGTTTGCATGCTTCGAACATTAATAATTTATTTAAAAGTTTTTAAAAGTGTATTAGTCTTTAAAAATTTTGTATACCTTATTATTAAATCAACCCTTTAAATTTTTTATGTTTAAATTTTTTTTTTTAATACATTTTACAAGCACATTGAGAATCTGGAATATAACACGGGAAAAGAAGCAATAAAGGCTTCACGGCAATTCAAGATTAAAGGATAATTTATGTATTTACTTAACAACTACAAAACTTGTTTATTTAAATCTTTTTCTTAGTATATTTATCATTCATTTTCGTCCTTATGGTTTCTGTTTAATTAAAATAATGACGTACGAAACGAAACGCGACATTTTGCATTGGTAGACTGATTGAATTTTTCAAAATATATATAGTTCAATCACCACAGTTTATATTATTGATGTAATAATAAATAATTGAATACATAAATAATTTTCTGTACGTATGTAATGAAACACGGAGTAGGTTCGCCAGCTTTCAGTTTTTCGAAAGAAAAAATGAGTCATGAAAAAAATAAAATCGTTTTGTCTCTATAGTAGGACGAAAATTGATAGCTGATTTATTTGTTTCTTTATTTGTTGTTGAAACCAAATAGTGCATAATTATTGTGAAACGTAAATAATTATTCAGATAGTTTTCAATTTTTTTAAATGTAAAGGGAAGTAGGAGTAATGAGCATATATGACGGAATAGCGCGTGAAAGTTCTAATATTGGACGCAAAACCCTTCACGGTGATAAGGTTATTTAAGGAAATTCATTTCGACGAGTATGAAATGTCCGATCGGCTGAATAGGGGTATATTTGATGGGGCAGAAATGGTTCGGGAGCGATGCGAGGAGCGTCTCGCGTGTCTTGAATAAGCGTCAGATCTTATACTAAATATGCTGGATATCGTCGGTTTATCTGCTCGCAGGCTATAAGAAGGCTGAGGTGAGCCTCAACACGAAGCACAGCAACGGTGGTTCCTTGGACCGGTATACTGCCGACCCGAATCAAAGGGGTGCCCAGGCCCGGGCCGACATTATACGGCCGAGGCCAACGCCCTGTAAGCAGCTGCAGCTCATGCCTCAGGCCCAGCCTCGCAAGCCCAGCTCGCCGCCTATCCTTGTGCCTGCATGTGTGTATTCCTTTTAGCTCTATCCTCTTGGTTTTACCATGTTACATTCACAGCTTCTTCGCATCTTGGGATAGTTTGTTTACCGACCGTCCAAGGCTCCCTCGTCACCTATGAGATCAGCCGAGAGCTATTTTTCCAAGGATGATACACGACTTTAGTGCTTGACGACTTTTCACGACTTGTGAATTCATACATTTTTCGACTGCACGATCTTTCACTCCACAGTGTCTCCTTTGTTACAGGACTTTTTTTGTCGACCTCTAGCACCAAAGATGTACATATGACTCGGCGGCACCCTATACTTGTACACAAGCATTCGCACAAAATATACACTTATATAATTTGATTTTTCCTTTAAGTTTATGCTAAGTTTTAACATAAAAACTTTTGAAAAATAACTATCTATTAGGCTGACATAGTATTACCCGTAAAACAGTAGTTAAAAACATTATATTAATGTAAAAACTACTTCTATATTGCAATTAAAAAATTAACAAGAAAAGGATTTGTATGTTAGTTATGCTATTACTATACATCTATCTTAAATAATTTCCATTTACATGAAGTGATCATTTTCAAAAATCAAATTAATATTTTCATATTTCTTTCAAATCCTATTTTTATTATTTTCAAAATATTTCTATGCAATTGATAATACTTTATGTATACAATTTATAATTTATACAACTTATAATTTATTCATATAATTATATAATATTACATTGGCATGAAGTTATTCTTGAGAAATAAGTAAATAATTAATTTATGTTTGTATTAATAACATAATAGTTAGTCAAACGTTTACTTTTTTATGAAAGAAAAAGAGAAATTTCTTTGTTTTTTATTTTCTTAAGTTATTTGCAAACAACAAAAACTACGAAAAAACAGTAATAAAAATTTTTTAATTTTATTTAAACTGTTTTATGATCTCCATGAATGTTTCCCACATTAATTTATTAAACTCCATGTAAAATAAGTTTGCATTACAAGTAATTATTCGTTTTTTGTATTGTACTTAATATTTATTTTTCACATTATGTAGTGACATTTCTTGGATACGCTAAATTTAGAAATATATCCGTTTCTTTTAAGCCCTAGTTTTCATCAAGTAGATATTTAATCGTAGTAGTTGAGCTCTTTATTTTAAGAAAAAATCGAATGCATTGATATTGGAATGTATATTATTTGTTTATTGTTAGAGTTTTGTTAATATGTATGTAGACTTTTTGCGTATATCATGAATATGGATATTGAAAAAGTTAATGTCGCTGGTTCTACAGAATATTATGAATTTTTTGAATATTTTGAAGTAAAATATTACTCTCAATAGAGTCGACGTTTTGCGATAAATCATCTCTTCTTACTTAAATTCTAACAGCTAAGTAATAACTAACGCTTTCAGCTATGAAACTGATATTCTCGATGAGTAAAACATTTATACTCAAAGGCGTTGTTATCCAGGAACATATAATGCCGAAAATATAAATTCGATAATTTATTGACCTTAGCCTACTCTATTGAATACTATTTTACTCTTTAAAGTTCTACAATGATTTAAAAAAAGTAAGCGGTGCTGCTCCGAAATGGTGCTAAACCGACGAAATTTAACTAATCAGAGCCGAAGACGATCTGGATATTATGAATATTCAGGTCGTTTCCGTGGCAGTTTTTATCGAGGCGTTCATTTTTTTTTTTTTTTTTTTGTACTTACTAATTAATTACTTCCGGATGGTGTTCGATCCTCAGCTCATTCACAGCGGGCGAATAAAATTGTTGTTGCTCTGTACAATTACACCGCACGTGAGAGCACCGATGTAAGTTTTATGAAGGGCGATCGGATGGAGGTCCTCGATGATTCGGAGCACGACTGGTGGAAAGTTCTGCATCTGACGACTCTTCAGGAGGGTCTCATACCTTGGAATTTCGTTGCGGTCGAACGCTCCGTTGAGAGCGAGGAGTGAGTATTCGTTATTCCGACTTATCTTATTGCTTATTTGCTTGAATCTTGTTTAAAAAAGAAATTTTGTTTAAATTTAAAAATGGCTATGTTAGGTTTAAAAAAGTATTAAAATAAAATGTTTTTTAACTTGTTACCATTTTTTTCAATCATGAGCATGTTACCCTTTTTGTTACTTAATATAAAATAATATTTTTCTTATTAAAGGCTAGAAAATTACAAATATAAAACATAGATATAAAAATACAAATTATAAAACAAACGGGTATTGAAAGCTACCTTTCAAGAAAAATTTTAATTCTAATGTCTGCTTCACCTTAAAATAAATATTATAATAATTTGTGAAATAAAATTGAATCTTAAGAATATTGTAAATATAATTTACAGTTTTCTTATATATTGAAGAACGACAAAAAAATGTTGAAGTAGCTATGAAAAGGAATTTTTGCTGATATATATAGAATGTAGATGAGAGTGAACAAGAACTGTTTTAATGTCATCATAGCTCTTCAGTATTCTGGAGCAGTTAAGGTTAATAAAAACTGGCGTAAATATGAGCTCTGAGAATAGTGATGACCGGTCATCAGCGCTCGATAATTATAGCAATTAATAGTAGTATAGTAGTAATCGTAGAGTAATATTAATAATAATTATAGTAATGTTTCAATTTGGCGAAACTCGAGAATCGGCTGATCTCAAAGTTATCAGTATCGCTTAATCATTTGCTCAAATTCATTGCAGTTGGTTTTTTGAGAACGTGTCACGCAAGGAAGCTGGGAAGTTGCTGCTCGTCGATGAGAATCCACGTGGAACGTTCTTAGTGAGACCGAGTGAGCATAACCCTAGAGGCTATAGTCTTTCGGTAAAGGATTGGGAGGAAGGTAGAGGACACCACGTAAAGCACTACAAGATCAAACCCCTCGATAATGGGGGATTCTTCATTGCGACCAACCAGACCTTCTCCACCCTGCCGGCTCTTGTCATGGCCTATAGTAGTAAGTAGCAATAGTAATATGGTTCTTAGTATAGTAATAACAGTAATGAATAAGCTTAGATGGCTCCATTTTTACAAGTTATTTTTCTTTGTACCTAACGAGCCAACTCTTTGAGCTTCGGTTCCATTGCTTATAATTTTCTTCCACGATGGAGATTTCGTTTTTGTGCCAATCCTACATGAATACTATTCTCAGTTTTTTTACTTCGGAAACTAAACCCAATTTACGCCAGTTTTGTCATAGTTTCATGCATACATGCTCAATACAATTACAGAGAGAGAGAGAGAGAGAGAGAGAGAGAGAGAGAGAGAGAGAGAGAGAGAGAGAGAGAGAGAGAGAGATGATAGCCAATATGTATTCTTTTAGAAAATGCATTGGGTCTGTGCCATGTGCTCTCAAAGCCATGCCCTAAGCCTCAGCCGGATATGTGGGACCTGGGCCCGGAACTGCGAGACAAATGGGAAATCAACCGCAATGAGATCCAGCTAATAAGAAAACTTGGTCATGGGAATTTCGGAGAAGTCTATTACGGCAAATGGCGCAACAAGATCGAGGTTGCGGTAAAGACCTTACGACCCGGCACTATGTCGACTGAAGCCTTCCTCCAGGTGAGCCATCAGTTGCCGTGTCTCGAAAAAATCTGCCTTTCTATAAATAAGATGAATTTTCTTTTTAAAATTAAAAAAAAACTAAAAAGAAACATAGGAAACTTATGTTATGGAATGATGGAATGTTATAATAAGGAGCGAAAAGTTATGCTAGTAGTGAAAATAAGCTGTTTTGAGGTACATAGGTTTGGTTAAGATTAATGGTCGGAAACCCACAGGTGCAATAATGGCGTGTAGCCATTCGATGACAACACGTGGTATATTTTTCTTGCCTACTAAATCGAAGATGGTTAAGAGACAAGTGAAATTGATGTATTAATTTGTTGCAGGAGGCGGCGATAATGAAGCAATTTCGACATCGCCACCTAGTCGCTCTCTACGCGGTCTGCTCCAAAGAAGAGCCGATCTACATCGTCCAAGAGTACATGTGCAACGGTAGTCTCCTTGACTTCTTGCGTGCCGGAGACGGCAAGTATATGCAGTTCGAGGACTTGATATATATCGCGGCTCAAGTCGCCTCTGGAATGGAGCACCTTGAGAGTAAACAGCTTATACATAGGGATCTCGCCGCGAGGAACGTTCTTATCGGTGAGAAGAACAAGGCAAAAATATGTGATTTTGGCCTCGCAAGGGTCATCGAAGACGATGAGTACTGTCCGAAACAGGGCAGCAGATTCCCCGTCAAGTGGACAGCACCTGAAGCCATAATTTACGGTCGATTTAGTATTAAGAGCGACGTCTGGTCCTACGGCATTCTCCTGATGGAACTTTTCACCTACGGTCAGGTTCCTTATCCAGGTAATCGCTTTCCATTTACTGGAAAACTTTTAAATAAGGCCAAAGGCTAATTATAAATAAGATTCGCGACTTTATTATTATTAATATTATTATTATTATTATTATTGTTGTTGTTGTTGTTGTTGTTGTTGTTGTTGTTGTTGTTCTTATTATTATTATTATTATTATTATTATTATTATTATTATTATTATTATTATTCGCAAGTGAATAGTACAATTTGTATAACTTGTACAAGTCGTTTGGTTAATTCTGAAGGGTCGGAAGGGAGAGAAGCTATGTCGTTATAGGTATTGGTCAATAGATAAAGAAAGTCTCAACTGATGAAAGTGACATTTCATAGGCATGCACGGCCGCGACGTAATCCTCCAGGTGAACAGTGGCTACAGAATGCCGAAGCCGGTGAACCATGCGCTTCCGGACAGTATCTATCGACTGATGCTTCAGTGCTGGGACGCGACGCCGGAAAAGCGACCGACCTTCGAATTTCTCAACCACTATTTCGAGTCGTTTAACGTAACCAGTGAAATACCCTACCTCGAGCCGCCGACAGACTGATACACGGCCCACCAAGCCACCACGGTTCATTTAGTGCCGCAAAACATTCACTACCACCCCATTAACATAAATTGTGCCATGGAATTTTATGGCATTTACTGTTGAAGTTTATAATATCAAACACCGAATCCTCTTTATCATCTTCTCTCTTTCCCATCAACGTTGATCCCACTTCATCGTCACTATTTATCGCTCCCCCTCACTATTGATCCATCTCTCTGGAGAGGCTCCGAGGTATCCTTAATCAGCAATTAGGCTGTTTGAGATTGCACGAAAAAACCTCGTATAGAACTAATGTTACAGAGAAAAAGACGATCAGTTGGTACTGTAAAATGCATTTTATTTTTTGCGGCGTTTACATATCTTTTGCCCGAACAATTCTTCAAAAAAAAGACATGAATGACAGTGCAAACAACCAACGATTAAAGATATCATGTGCCATAGATGTATATTCATATATATGTATAGATTAAATTTATGTACATGTCTCATAATTGTTTTCATTTTCATGAGGAAGAAGGTACATTAAATGCAAATTCTAATAAGATTTAAAACATAACACTAAAAGAATTGAATAGCGTTTGACATGTAAAAAAAAATAGTAACAAAATAAAATCTCTTGAGAGCTGTGGGGAGTAAAAAAAATATAAGAATGACACAGTATGTTTGTGTTTGTGTTTGCATGAGAGAGAGAGAGAGAGAGAGGATAAATATGCATGTAGGTGAGTAGGCTATGGCATACGTGGTTCTTAACAAGCTGTATAATATAGTGCAGAAAATGAGCTGGAAGAAGGAAATAGGAGAATAAAAGTTTTAATAATAATTTATAAAAAATAGGACTGTTTAGAAACGCCAATTTTATTAATCGCAAATGCATTAAACTGTTAGAATATAATTAGTTACCGCGTAATTGCAAATTAGTCTGTTAGAAGCAGTTACAACAATTTATGTGAAAGGTTTTTTTTAATATTTTAAGCCTGAAACATTTAAAGACTTTCAAATATGAAGTATATTTATAAAGATAAAATAAAGTTAATAATTCGATATAAATTGACTGTATGAAATAAGTGAATTCATTCTAAGAATGGATAAATAATAATAGTATAATAAATTACTATAGAAGTGCATTCATATGATTCAGTATGATTAAGTATGAGTGTCATATGATTAAGTTTGAAAATAAGTAGTGATAATCTAATGCATTTATTTAATTTATACGAAATACGTAATTAATTAATTAATTAATTCAGTATTCGTACAGAGAATATTATGTTTTATTTTACAATGTTTTTAATTATTCGTAACTGATAAAAAATGATAAAAAAAACATCAATAACAATTTAATAGCACAAACAGAATACTGCTTAAATACTGTTTTAATTTTTTAGAATTTATTTTACGTATAATAATGTAATAAATATAAATAATAGATCAAATTATAGTTAAATTTATTATAGACAAATGACGATTAATTACTGTAAAGGGGAGTTTGATTTGTTTAATTAAATAAAAATATAACTAATTTTAACAAAATATACATATATTTAAGAAGTTATTGATAATTTCCAAATTTGAAAGAATTCATAATAACTACGAAATTTTATGAAATTAAGTGTTTAAGTAGAAGATATATAGTATTCTAAAGTATTTTTGAGCAAATTCTATTTTCTTTTTTTATACTATATAAGCTTTACCATGACATTGCCAAGAAACAATTGGCGGGAAAGTTAAACATTTTGTAAAGTAGAAGATTGACGAAATAGTTAAAAAGAAAGTTACTAAACATACTACAGAATACATTTGGAATTTTCAGAAAATCTAATACAGCTTATGCTATATAAGGTACCTTAACCTAAATATTATACAATGTATATTATTCCTACAAAATCTTTGTAATATTTCTAAATATAAAAAGAAATAAGAAAGTTAGAATAATTTTAAAATGTTTAACTGAATTTTAGTGTTTATTTTTAATTCTATGCCTTCAGATTACCTATCAACTTGATAACCACTGCTAGGCATTAAATAGCTTAAGAAAAGAAATTATATTTTATTACATACGAAATGTTTATAGTTACCTATAATTACAATTGTCTATTTTATATATTAAATTGTTTATATATCATTGTACAGAATTGCATCTAATTATAAACATTTTTGGTTCAAAAATAATAAAAGAAATAAAAAATTAAATAAAAATAAATTTAATAAAAATTTTCAATTCAGAATTTAAAAAGTCTACTATTTTTATATGAAATATAAAAAAATATGTACTAATGAAAAAAAATTGTTTCGCTTTTATAAATACTTATATCTTTTAAAGAAGCGTTTTGTTTCATTAAGTCGAAAATTTATTATTTAGCAAGTGATAGAGAAGTAATAAATAATAAATTATATTAATAAAAATCAATTGCCTAGCAGTGATTCAATTAATAAACAATTTACAATAAGTGCACACTTAAACACAATAATGTATTATCGATACGCTAGTGTAATAAAAATAATATTGAATAAGACATTTTTATACACGCGAATCCGCTGAATTACAATTTATACATTTCTAAATAGGAATTATTTTAGTTAAAAAATAACCAGCATTAATTTACGACTCAGTTTTTTACAATACATTTTTTTAAAATATATATTTTTTAGAATAGGAAGTTTTCAACTGTATTTTTATTACACTGTAGTGCATATATATAAAAGTTTTTATAAATAAAATATTAACTATTTTTTTTATTCTAATGGTTACCAGAACAAACTTAGATTTTCAACTACATATTTTTAAAATTTACACTACATATACTGGAATATCGAAAAAAATAAAAGTTTAATAAAAGCAATTTCATTAAAAATTAGTATCAAAGAAAAATAAACGAAAATTTGAATACTTTTTAATGAACTTATAGCGGTTTTTCAATAAAATATAATATCATTATTACATCTTAAGTCTCCAATGAAATTTATACATTTAATTCATTTTTCTCTAGGTGCCAATTGGATTTTTACATTTAAATTGTACTAATTGAATTCAATTTCCATTTAAAATTTTGTATTGTCTTCCGATGAATAAAAAAAAAAAACATGAAGAAAATTGTAATAATAATCAAATAAATTTTACAATTTGAAATTTAAGGGTGTATTTTAAAATGACTGCCACATTTCAATAAAATTTTTATAGTCGAACTAGATAATAAAAGTTTTAGATAATAGAATTTTGAATGCAAAATTAATAAATACAAATAAAAAAGTGTAAATTAGTTAAACGACGAATAAAAAAAATATATTTTATTTTTTGTTCATCTGAATTCAAATAAATACTTTTTATAACTTCAGAAAAAAAAAAATTTTTTATAAGTATATTATTATTATTAGAAAATGTAAAGTTAATATTGAGAAAAGTTAAATTCCAATTCATTACAACAATAAATAAAGTAAAATATATATTTTATCATTATTTTAATATAATGTGGTTATTAATTTAATATTTTTTACTATTTTTAATTTACGAAAAGAATGTTTTTTATTTATTATTTGATATTGATTTGGTTTTAATGTAACTGATGAGAAATATTACTGTAATTTATTTTGCATTTAAGCCTTGACTTATCGAATGAACAGGGCGAATTTCCGTGTAACGATTAGCGTAAGAAAAGAAAATATCAATGTATAGATTAGTTTATGATTAGCGTCATTTTAAAGGTAGAATGAGAGACTATAATAATATCCATTTGATCTATAAAATTAATATATTTAATTATTTATAAAAATGCAACTTTTTACAACTTTAAGCATTACTCTAAGACTTTTATTTCTAAAGCAATTGCTATAATATTTAATGACCATTTTATTTTTAAATCTTATATATGTAAATATTAATTATTAACATTATTTATTTTAACAACGATATGAAATACGCGTACTTCATAAAGATATTGGAAAAATTAATTAAAACTGATTATTATTAGAAATTATTTCGTTTTCATTAAAACTGTAATTAATGTATGAAACTTTATGTCACTTCTAGTATTAAAAAGATTTGTACATTTGCGTTTTTAAGACGACAGTCTTTTTCAAATAAAAATAATACAATACTGTTTAAGAAATCTGAATTTATTAAATTTATGTTTCATACAAAAATGTAGGGAAAAAAATTAATCGATTACACGCTGCGGCATAAATTTATAAATATACTGAGAGTTTGAATGACCCGAGAAGCTCAATTGTACGGTATGGAAACGGAATGAATGAATTTAATACAAATAAATAATGACTATTTTTGCTCGAACCAAATAAACGTAGTGAATTATGCGGATTTTTAAGATATTATAATTAGAGCCAATGAAAGCATTGTTTTTTTTATTATTATAGCCGACAAGTTATCGGTAGTTATGTTGTCATTAGCGTCGTGTCATTCATGTCCTGCGGCTTGCACGAAAAGCACATTGTCTAAAATTAACCGACATACTCCTCTTTTTAGATTCTCTTATGCTTAATTATACCAGCAATATGTAAGTCAAATATTCATTAATGTAATAATTTTTAATGAGATCTGAGATGAAATAAAGCAACATCTTGAATTAATAAAAATATTTTTTAACTGTAAACAATTGGCGTATATTCAATGTTTTTAGCTAACCCTTATGAATTAATTAAAGAAAGAAATATTTATATGTCATGCTCCTTATTTATATTGTAAATAGTAACTTAAATGTACTTCCAGGATTTATGTACGTTCTCGTGAATCGACACAATACTTATAGTGCCGGCTGAAATAGACTTGGTGCTTGGTAAATCAGAAATTAAAAGAAATTTAATTGGTAATTTATTGCCATAAATTAGCATTTTCTTTGTAAATGAAGCATTATTAGCCTATAGTGATTATACCAGAGCTTGTAAATCCCTTTCGTATTACCGTTTTGCATTTCCCCTCTAGTTCCTATATGATTGCTTTTTGTTTTGGTCATTACTGACTCTACCGTATATCCTATTCATTAATATCCTCCCCCCCTAGATTAGTGATTATTGTAAAGATGCTCAAACTCTACTTCCTCTTCGCTCGAGTAAAATCCGAGCTAGTCAAGCTTATTTTACAGATCTGTATGTAAAAAATCGAAACTAAAAATTCGAAGAGCTTATGCAGAACGCACTCTATGAGATAGAAATGTAATACGTTTACAATAGGCACACGTTTCTTGCAAAAAAGCAAGGGTAATGCTCTTGATTCATCAAGTAAATTCTAAAAAGATGTATTTCAAGAGAAATATTTCGTTAAAAAGTCGAAAAAACAGTCTGATGAATTTTTGTTTCACCTCTGCTTTTAAGCCATTCGGGGACTTTTCCCAATAACCTTTGATTGCTAATATTATAAAATCGTTTTTTATTTTTTTATTTCTAGAAACTTCTTTATGCCAAAAAATTGCGCTTATTGACTACGTCATTACAGTCGTTACCTATATGCAGGCATATAAATATTTTTTGCCCGAACACCATTATTTAAAAGGTACATATCTTATTTTTATAATTTAATACTTTTTAAAAGCTGTTATGAAGCATCAAATTTTTTAACGATAAAGATGTCGAGTATACATATATCCAGCAGATTTCTAAATTAACATACCATTCTTATGCTTGCCCATCGAAAAATACGCCTTCCAAAAGCTGAAAACACCGTTTTCCGGAATAAAGAAATCAGGGACACGTTCCTTTATTAATTGTAGTAGCCTTAGATTACATAGCGATGAAGGCTCTTGCCAAGCAGACGTCCTTGCAAAGAGAACATATTGTTTTTTTTTCACCTAATACGTTCCGAACTCTCGGCAAATTTCGCTGTTAAAACATTATAATTCGTGAGCATCGTTAGTCTCACTCAAATTCATTTCTTTTAAATATTGATAACAATTGCATATATAATTTCCTTTCTTATTAAATAAAAACTGTAAACTTTAAAAATTGTTATACATATTATGATTCTATTATTATTTTTTAGAATAATTAAAATGTAGTCTGTAATAAACAGAAGGCAGTCGATCATTTTCCTCATTCTTCGAGAGACATCCTGTAACTACTTAAGGTCCTTTTAAGAAATAAAGAATTATAATACTGTGCAACAGAAAAATGAACATAGTTAAATTCGTGGCAATTACAAAACTTTTTTTCTAACTTTATTCTAGATCCTAACTCATGAACTTATTGCTATGCTCCAGAAATTTTTCAACCAGAGCGATAGAAAAATTATGGCGCCCTCTATCTGTGATATAAAGGTAGAGTAGCTCGAATTCGAATAATAAATTTACGGAACCAGAAGGAAGGATGGATGAGTTGTGAAAAACAAAATATTTTGCTTATTTATCAACGTCAATTGTTGTGTACATAATTTTTTCTTTAATTTACAATTATTCCAATCGGAAATATTTTAATGAATAACTTTCAAACAAATATTATTTTAAAATGTATCGTCTATCTATCAAATTGCTTTTTATTTTAGAAGAAAATATTGCTTCTAATGATAGGAATCGAAATCTCTATAAAAATTTAATCATACTATCCAAATGGGCGTAACGAAAACATAATGAAAACAAAATTAGGAAAATCTTGTTATGCAATTTTGCCTTGTGTAAAATCTTAAAATGTCTGCACTGCGTGATTCTGTCATTTTATTTTGCATTTTTCTTTCAAAATATTGTTGTAATTTTGCTTTTAAATTTTTTATATAAGATTATTATAAAATGTTGCGTGGACGAGTGAAAAATGAGGATTCGTGTCGTAAAAGAGGTCTCAATTCAATAGAAGATTAAATTGGTTAAGGGTTCCATTAATAAGATTGATATGCTGTTCATATTACTTTGTACCAATTTCTTGTGTGTGCATGTATATATATATATATATATATATATATACAAAAAATTTCTTTATTTATATTGAAAACATTTTACTATTTATTTTAATATCAGAATTAGTAGTTTATTAAAGTCTTTCATTAAATTGTTTAAGTTATATTGAATAAACCAACTTGTAAATTAATTTTGTTTTATAAAATTTATAAATCACACAGTAAATTTTAATATTTTATTTATTTATATACATCTATTATTTTACTATTTTTTTAAATATTGAAATATATATTTGCTTATTGTTGTATGTGCATACAACAATACATATAAAACAACTTTTTAATGATTAATTAAATATTTTTTTATAATAATGGAAATAAAAGGTTAATATAATTCATAATTGAATTTATAAAGTTTATTTTTACTCCTTTTCGTATATGATATATACATGACTGTAAGAAAAAACATTTTTGTTCAATATTATCAATGAAAATGGTAAAAAGAATAAATGAATTTTTTATATATTATTGCTGTTAATGTTTAAAATTAAATTTCTTATATTATTTCATACATAAAAAGAGAAGTTTTTAATATTGTTTGGTTCGATTTTTGACATTTATTTACATTTTTTTCTGTCCAGTTAAGAAACATATCGACAAAATTATAATTATAAATTTTTTTTTGCATTTTTAATCAAAATATTTTTTTATTGAATAAATATGCAACAATATTTAGCAAGATTATTAGTTTTTAGCTGTCATTTTTAAAAATAAATGAACAGTACAATATAATATTTAAAACACAAGTAATAGTTAATAAAAACCAAAACCTGCTTGCTAGATTTTTATTTTGATCTATATTAGATATAATTTAGATACCAGATAAAAAAAAATTACAACAAATATTCAGTTTATGAACGTGAGACAGATATTTCCAGTACAAGATTAACAAGTGTTCTGGTTTCTGTCATTGGTGTATCATTTTGGGTACATCTCCAAAATTAAACCCTTAAGATTGTTTTAGTTTGGCTTAAACACCAAAATACATAATTTCTTTTTTAATTTTAGTTTATGCACAATAAATTTAAAAATAAAAAGTTTACCCTGCATTAAAGCAACTTAGTAAAGTTAATAAGATAGTATTATTGAGAAAATTAAAAAAAATCTTATTTAATACTCTATTTGTAATTCAATGAATAATATATGAAAACAGTGTTCTATTAGATCTACTAAAATCATTTTGATTTTTGCACTTTATTTTAATATTTAGTTATATTGAAGGAATTATCATAAGGATTTTTAAATAAACAAGTTAAATATTATATCCATAGTAAAAATTTAAACTTTCAAGTCATTTTTAGGTAATTTGTAGGCCGATAACAATTAACCACCAGAACAACAACAATAAACTTTGAGTTTTAGCATGTGTACTAAAATTAAAAAAGAACTTGTAGTGATTAACTCCCAATAGGAAAACACTTAATAGAGAACATTTTAAATGTACATCATTTCAGCCATGTGTGACATTTTCTTTGGAATATGAACAAATTCTTCGAAATAACTGGCAAGCTCATCAATGGTCACATCGCATGGTGGTGGTGATATTCTAGCTTGTATCGAACAGGTATTTGAACTTGAAGGCTGCTGTTGTGGTTGCCCATTACTATGTAGGGTTTGAGAATTTTCTGCTTGACTGGTTACTCTTTTTAGACTTGGCATGGTATTGCTACGAGCCCGCTGAAAGCTGTGAGTTTGATAGTTCTCAGAAATGCTAGTGTCATCCTTGGCCTGTCTGATATTTTGACTAATGTTGAGAGATTTGAAGTCTTTTGTAACTGAACCATGACCAAAAGTTCTAGTTTTACTGAAATTACAAACATCAGAATTATAATAGCTGTTAAAAAAAAATTATTTTTAGTTAGTAAAATTGATTTGATATCTTATTATAATAAAAATAAGTTTTTAAATCTTAATATTGTAAGTATAAATAAGCTCTTATTTATATTATTAAATACTATCAATTCCAAAATTTCAAGCAACTTAAGTTACGGATGTATCAATAGTACGTATTTATAATATAAAATAAAAGCTAATTGTTTTAAAAAAAAGGAAAAAAATCAATAATATATATATAATTACTAATTAAGAAATTAATTTAATTAATTTTAAGATTAATAATAATAATGTTTTTATATAAATAAAAATTATTTATATACTCACTGAGAAATACTGAGTTTACAAGCTTCCTCAAGAAGTGTACTTGCTAAATTATCACTCAGACAAGTGGGATCAGAATTGCGAAGCTTGAGGACGGCTTCTCGGATGATAGAGTTTTTTTTTGGCTTATCAAGTGCTAAAAAGCTCCTCTTCTCATCCTTTTTGGATGGCTTGAAGTTTGTTGTAGTTTTTATGCCTCTGGAGCTGTCTAGAGACTGGAGCAATGTGTTTGGCATGCATCGTCGTCGTGATTTACTTTTTCTAATTAAAAATAAAGTTCATGATTGTTATAAGAATTTTTAATACTATTAGTACAATAATTAACAATAAGAATAATTATTAACATTAAATTTACTTGTTTACTATTGCATTGGACATTATGATGTATTAAATAAAAAATATACTATTTTGCTATTATTTAAAATAAATAAATATTAGTAAATGTTAAAATTGAAGTTATTGAATATTAGAAACATTAAAAATATATTACATTATGTTTTATAGAAACTTTTAATTATATTTGTTTTTCTGAACTGCTAGTGCTAAATATATTGTTATGTCATTTATTATTATATTTATTATTAATGATAAATGATATAATTTATCATTGTATATCTTATATTTTCAAAATTTTATTTCAATTCTTTTTAATTTTATAGAAATGTTAGTAAAATTGCAATAGAAATAGGGTAACATTGTTGTAAATATTAAAAGATTTTCAATAAAAATTATCATTGCTTGGCTTGAAATGGAATGGATTTATTGTAAGTAAAAATAACTTGAGATAATAATAGACAATTTAGAAAGGAAATAAAATATTATTTCTATATTTAAATATTTAGTGATAATAGATTATACAGTCAAATATTTTGTTAACTAATGAAATATTAAATAAATCACTAAATTAATAATCAAAGTTATTGATAAGATTTTTAATACTAATTAAGCATGAGTGTATTGTTATAAAAGGTCAAATGAAAAATGATTGTAGTTTTATAGATGATTAATGATTAGTTGCCAAATGTCAAATTATAAGTTATTTATTTAAAGCAAGAAGCAATCTATTGATATATCCTTGAAATAAAACCAAGAGATATACTTGAAAAAAAAAACAATAAAGTATGTCATTAATGATTGGTATTAGTTTTTGTGATGGCTGATTAAAAATAAAAATAAATAATATAATAAGAAGGTAAGAGAATCAGCTATTTTATCCAGAGAAATTGCTTATTCAAAATCTAATAATATTAATATATCAAAACGAAAACAATGAAACGATGTTTATTGATGAGAATAACGTAATTTGGAAGGGGTCGGCTAACTCATTAATGAAAGTACGACTTTTAAGGCCGAGTATTAAACAAAAGAACAATTGCTTCTAAGAGACGTATGTTCGCAGACTGAAAAATGATGGAAGGGTGGGATGGAAATATTGAAAATAGCCGATGAGCTTGTATTTGGGGTGGAGGAAAAAATAATCCAAGACCACAGGATTAGGAGCTGGAATTTGAAAGCTTCCGCTATCCGTTCAACGCTCAAGCAACCATTCTCCGTGCGTTTATTGAGATCGGATTTCTAGCGTACCTTTCTCCGGGATTCGTCGGCCACACAACTCATGCCTCTCTCTCTCTCTTACGACTCCCCCACCTGTCCACCAAAGAAAGATTTTTTTGTCCGATAGCTTCATCTGACTACCCGCGAAACGTTAAGGGTCAAATGAGAGGCGCAATCGAGCGACTCTACGAGATTGATCTCAGGATTGGCAAGTTTTTTGCAGCCGAAAAGGTGTGAGCTGCTTAGAAATTTGGAAGTAGCGGACGGCGACTAACACAAGCTACAACAATATAATAATAAGTATCGGGACAACAGCGATCATGGTACCAATGAAAAGGAAAAACAAGCTCAGCTGTGCGAGGGGGTTCGGTCGTCAAAACAAACGACCTCCTCCTGCCAGTCTGCTAGGAATCGGCCGACATAGAGGGACCGACGCTTCCCTCTTTTTTAACGAGCTCTGCTGAATGATACTGTTGGTGAAAGGGAGTAAGAATAGAGTGGACGAGGCGATAAAAAGAGGGGCATTACTCACGTGTGACAGCAGCCAGGGGAGAGCCAGCAGTCTATCTCGAGTTTCTCTAGGCTGGCTGGTAGCAGTTCCTCCGCCATCCTTGTAGCTGCCACTGCGTCCAGACTCAGAGGCTGCGGTCGAAGCATTGCATCGCCGACCCGCTGGGGAAGCGCTTGCCGAGCCTCCGCATAACCGAAATGTCGTGAACCCTTCTCTCACGCTCTCACTTTGTCTCTATGTCCCGGAGCGACTCGTAATTCGAGAGGACAGAAAACTTTGTGAGGCGAGCAGCTCAGCCTGTAGCTCGGCTCAAGGAAACTGAGGCTACCTTACACGACCCTGCTCTTCGACCGCCTTGTCCTTGTCCCTTGCTCGCAGGTTAGGTTGCCAGAGGCCTCGATCGCTTGGTTAAACTTCTTAATGACGACTGGACCTCGGCCCTTTCATCTACAAAACATTGAGGACCGTGGCTGCCCTTGTCCACTTCACCAATACTATTACTTTCGTCTTTGTTTTGCTGGCCGTGTCTCTTCGACTTCTCGGCCACTCGCGTACGAAGCTCCTCCAATACATGCAAAATCAATGGTAATACAATTCTCAGCTACTTTCTCCGTTCGACGTTGACTTTTTACGATGCACCAGATAACGCGTAGTAAATAAACAGACAACTGCGCGCAACTGCCATCTTGACCCGCGGATGGCGTGACGAATTTTCCGGAAACGATGAAATGACGAGGCGACTGCTCTCTCCCACCCTCACGATCGCTTCGCCCGCCCGCTTACTATTCCCCACCTCTTCGATACCGGTTCGACCCTCGCCCTCCCCTTCACAATCGCGCTACCTCCTTTGCTCACTCTTGCTTAATCTGCCCCTCTTTCGTCCTAACGTTTCTCGCTCTAAGTTAGTACGATTTAACGTCACGAATGCCGATACGCCATTCCCACAAGATGCGCACGCATCTATTGGAACGCCTTCGTAAAAAACCGTTTATTTGAATTTATTGTATTGAATAATACCATGAAGGGCTTCCGTCGAACCACTTATTCCCATTATCTCAATTCAATTCTCGAACGCATCAAGCTAGTTAATATTAACTCAACAAGAATATTCCAAGGCTACATGATTCATTTATAACGTTAATAGCTACCTTCACTTCTTTTATAAATATTTCAAAAAATAAAAGTTTTCGACTATTATAATTCAATTATTTCTCTCATATATAATTTGCAGATTCTAATTATAGACTCTTCATAATATCAAGTAATTTGTTATTTTAATTATTCATTATGTTCATTTGTAACAACTGACGGTATATGATATCAGCTAATACTTTGTTTTTAAGAAATTTACCCATTTTTATACATATAAGAAAAAAAATTAAATGTAGCATAAGTAACTTGATTGTATATTGACGCAATTGAGTGAGACTTCTTAGTAATTACCTTTTCAATTTATTCAAAATACATAAATCAATAATTATAAACTTTATTTTCTATTTTGTAATACTAATTATCGGTCCAAAATAAACAAAAATTAATAATAATGTTGGGAATATAAAAAATAAATGTTATTTAATTTAGATCTAATGCTCATATAAGCGATAAATATTATTTACTCGTAATCTTGCAAGATCGTTTCTTAACTGTGATTGACAAATAAAAAATTAACAATTTAGAATTTCAATATTATCTTTATATGCTATATAATATTTAAGAAACCTCGGATAACCCTATTTTTTCAAAAATTTTCAACTAAATTGTTGTTTCAAATAAATATAAATAAGAATGTTAAAGAAATTAATTAGGAAATTTTTTCTGAGCTTATATACAAATCATTTAAAATATAATAAAAACTATTATTAAATGTTAAAAGAAAAATAGAATCAATATAGAGATATTTTGCAAGACTTCGATAAGAATGTAAACTCACATTGTTTTTACTAAAGAACCATTAAACTTCAACAGTTTATCTGTATTATTCTATTGTATTTTGATTAATTTTGTTTATTATTTGATGCAAACAAATTACTAAGATTTTTTTAATTGAAAAAAAGTTTTTATTATTTGTTAATTTATTACTCATTCAGTTTAATAGCTAATGCTTATAATAAAGGTTTTTATCATTTACTATTTTTGATAAACACATAAATCGGTCAACAGCTTTTCAAATGTAGTTTACAAATGAAATTGGACTACCATATTTAACTCAAATAAGAACTTTTACACATGCTTGCTTAGAAACGACATTAATTATGAACTTGAAAAAAAAAATGTATTTTTAAGTTATTTTATGTAGTAATAAACTTTTTATTATATTTTTTTTAAAGATATATAATATTAAAAAAAAATTAGTTCACAGATAATGTACAAATAGAAAATCTTATATGTAATAAATACATCAGTTTTACATAATAAATAAACAACGTATGTTTCAACCATAATTATTAAATCTGTTTCTAAATATGTACGATGTATATAACTAATGCAATTAATGGAACAAAACACACCTTTTAAATATATTAAAAATATATAACTTCTAATGTTCTTAAGAAGTATGTGCCAACAGATTATGAGGGAATCAAAATTAAAAATGAAGAAGTAAAAATTTTAATAACTTTTACCATTATAGACTATACTAATCTAATATGAGACATTCGGAAACTTGCAGACAAGTTTCTTAAACTCCATAACTTAATATTGCAAGTGTACAAGACATTATTTTATTTACAAAAGCTTCTAAATTTTATATTTTTATTATTACATTTTAGTATTAAATTTTAATGTATAATTATGTTATTAATTTAAAATTATGAGTTTTAAATGTTTACTATAAATATTTTAATTGAAATTCTAACAAGAGTAAAACCAGCGTTTTAGGTTATTTAATTGAAATGATGCAAGACTCTCCTGCTTTTTTTACTTTTAAAATAATCTTAGGTATTCTTTCTTTTAAATTTCAAAATTGTATAATTTTCAAAATAATCTATAACTATTTTTCGATATGAATTATATTTAGGTATTAAATAATATGCTATTTTACAGTCCTACTTTTTTTTCAAATAATATACTAATTTTTGTTTTGCAGCCTTAGGTTGTGGAATTTTACATCGTTGGCATGTGTCGACATTATTTGAAAATGAAAAACATTTTTCACATTTATCAGAGATGGAAAGGGAAATGTCCTTTCGAACAGAAATGGTAATACTTTTAATACATAAAACATTTTTGTCTTATAATTAAGTACTTCAATACTCTGAATATGATTTTTAAATTTAATTAATTAAAATGGAATATTTAATTATTTTTAGGGATTTTATTATTCATATTTTAAAATTCTTATAGAAGCTGAAAGTTTTCAAGAGGGTATGAATAAAATACAAAATGATAATATTTCACAGTATCCATATATTATCAATGCTGAACAAAAATATAATATTGTCCCAGAGGTATTTTAATAATACATTATGTATTATTTACATTGTACATTATATTAGAATTACATTATAACTTTATGTTCATTTCATTAATAAATCAATGTTAATGATTTAATTTTTGTAATTAATCTATTAATAATTTTAGATCAATTTTGCTTTGTTTTATCATATTATAAAATACTTAGGATTTATGCCAAAGACTCTTTGTTGGCAGGTAATTAAAATTATTGTTTGAATATATCTTAGTTATATTTTTTAAATATATTTTATATATTTTATAAAATAAATATTACTTAAATTCTATGAGTAATTATTTCATTTTATTTCATAAATTTAAAGATGGTTGATAATGATTTATATGTTAAAGATCGTACGAGACAATGGCTTATCAATTGTAACAAGTTGTGAAGGCATAGGAGTGCCGATATATTTTTATTTAGAATTTGTATGGATGTTTACATTAATGACTGGAACTATAGTTTTTCTTTATTCTACAAATCTTAGTGGATCTATTACAGGAGGGCTCATAGCTATAGCTTCATTTTTCTTCAATCATGATGAATGTACAAGAGTTCAATGGACACCACCTTTACGTGAAAGTTTTGCTTATCCATCACATCTGTTACAAATGTTTTTACTTACAAAAATCTTAAAAAGAAAGGAAATGTCTCAAAAAATAAGTGATAATTTGGTTTGTATAAATATATTTCGTTTTAAAAATATTTGTAATCATATTAAAATAATTACTGTCCATGTTTAAAATTTTTATATTTAATGTTACAGTATCTTCTGTTGTCAACATCTTTCTGTTTGGTTAGTTGGCAGTTTTCTCCATTTGTATTTGTAACTCAAACTATTGCAATGCTCATTCTTAAATGGCTAAGAATAATAGATAGTAAAATGTATTCATATTTTTTTATGATACATTTCTTATCAATTGGCATAAGCAATATTATAAAAAAGAGTTTCTTTTTATTAAATTCATTACATTTAGCTATACTTATTGTTAGTTATTGTTCATCAAAATTAAGTGAAATTTTATTGTTTAAATTTGAAGCAAGAACAATAACACTATTGGAAATAAATGTGACTATATTTTTTATAAAATTATGGAAGATATTGTTTACGAATTCTTCTGATTATGAGCATATTATTAATATATTTAAATCAAAAATTTCATCATACAAAGATTTTGATACAATGCTTTACACATGCGCAGCAGAATTTGATTTCTTAAAATATGAAACTTACGAAACTCTTATTAAAACGTATGTGCTACCTACCGTTATTTTAGCAGGCATCTTGGTTTTTTATTATTGGTACAGAAATTTTCAAATAGAAGGTTATCCAAAATGTATAGAACCAGATGTTGCATATAATGTTTTACAAACTGCAGCTTTTACGATAATGGCGGTATTTGTTATGAGACTGAAGTTGTTTATGACACCACATATGTGTATTTTTGCTGGATTATCATGCAGTAAAAGGTATTTGGAAAAACTAGGTATTAAGAAAGAAATGATACATGGTATGCTTGTCACACTAATTCTCGCTGTTATGTCTTACAATGGTGTATATAGATTCATAAAACAAAGAGAATTTATAGGTAAAAATATTATTGACATTTAGTTATTTTACATTTACATTGTATAGCTATTTTACTTTTAATTTTATAAGTTATACATTAAATTATAAAATTAAATAACTAAATTTTTTTAAATTAGTTTTTAATCAGTTCCTATGTAATTTATAAGTAATAATTTTAATTTAATAACTGATTTTGTTTTCTTATTTTTAGGTGAATATAGTAATGTTGATCAAGAAGAATTATTTGAATGGGTGCAAGTAAAAACGCCGATAACAGCTGTTTTTGCTGGTAAAATGTCTTTGATGGCCAATCTTATGCTTTCAACTAGACGACCGATTGTGAATAACCCGTATTACGAGGACAAAGAGATGCGGTAAGATTAAATGAGAATATTTAAATTTTACAAAAAAGTTAAATAAAAACGGTTAATAAACTTAAAACTATTTTATGCTATTTATTGCATACAAAAATAGAATCATTTATTATATTTATTTCATTTATATTTAATTTTAACACATACATAATTTGTGTAAATTATAAAAAAAATTTACATTAATAATATTGTATCAATTTTTTTTATTAACATTAATAATATTGTTATATTATTTAAATATCAATATTATTAATTATGAAATAATAATTACATTTGTATGTTTAGGGATAGAACAAAACAAGTTTATGAAATGTTTAGTAGGAAAACTGTCTCTGAAGTTCATGAAACTTTGAAAAATTTACATGTTGATTATCTCGTTATAGAAGAAACAATTTGCTATGGACGTGGATATTGGTAATAATTACAAATATTTTTAAATATGTAAATATTAAAATATTAATAAAAACTAACTAAAATTATAATGCATTCATAAATTTAATTAATAATCCAATTTTTTTAATTAAAATTTATTTGATATAAACAAATATTTCTGATTAATTGTTTTTAATTATTTGTGAAATGTAAATAATAAACGTATTTTAATTGAATAGGAAACCAGGTTGTAAAATGCTTGACCTTTGGGACTTAGAAGATGAAGGAAAATTAAAGGCAGAAGGAAAAATGCCAGTGTGTCCAAAGCTTTTTCGAGGCGATGCACATCCATTTCTTAGAGTTTACGAAAATCGTAGATATGTTGTGCTGCAATTAAATTATACCAAATATTTAGAGTATAAACCAAATGAAAATTTTAGTGACCTTCATATGTAATGTAATTAGAAATAAATTATAAATTTTTAGAAAATAATATTGACTTTATACTCTATTATCTAATTATGTTTATAAGATTTCATAAAGACTTCTATTGATTCGATGGTTTATTAATGAATTAATATATTATCTTAATATTGATATAATTAAAAATTCTAAATATTTATTCTACTTTAATGTCAGTAATAGCGATAACATGTATATAGATACATAAACCTCAAAGTTTTGTATAAAAAAGTACTACACGAAAAATTTTTTTTGATACGTAGTATACGTTAATTTAAATTAAAAATCATTCGATAAGACAATGATTATAGGTCTATAAATATTTACTTATAATATAAAGACAAAACTGCCTCTCTCTTTCTCTCTTTCTGTCTATCTCTCTTTTGTAATTTTACGAAATTATTAATTTTGAAAAAATAACATAGTTAAGTTTATTTATATTTGATCATTACTTTATTGAATTTGTCAGTTTATAAAATATCAATATATTTTCCATTCTGTGTAAAATGAATAATAAATAGTGATAATTATTAAATGAGTTCTAAATTAAATTTACAACCTGTATGGCTATATAATTGTAAAAAATATATCTATTACAAATATCCTTGTTGTATGTTTTAAATAGAAATTATTAACTATATTATAGAAAAATCTATTAAAGTTTATTATTATTCACAAAAGTTATAAGAATGTTAGTGAATGGCGGATTACCTTATGAAATTTCTTCTTTATTATATTTTGAATTTATTTTAGTTTCAGTATGAAAAGTTATAAGCTATCTATAAATCAATAATAATGAAAAAATTATGAGAAATATATTTCTAATAGATGTAAAAAGTTTCATGAATAATAATAGAAATTAGGAACGTGGATGTTAGATCATCAAAATAAAGGCGAATGAAATAAGGTGAACATTAGTTAGTATGTAAAGGAAACTATTAAAATTATACATATTTGAATATTTAGTTTATTATCACAAACAATATTCCGTGCATATTAACTTATGTTAATATATATTATATAATTCACTGAATTATCAAGAGTTCGACAGTTCAACAGTGCATACACAAATTATAAAGAAGAATCATCATAAATATGGGAAGTGTCGGAAAAGGATAATTTAGATGGCATAAAAGAAATGGTGTCTGAGGTGAGCCGAACACTTGGAGGCTAGCGCTCAGAGGGTTAGGGCTATAGCTAGCTGGATAAGGATGGTCGCTTGACGCAGCCTCGAGCCAGGCCGAATCAAAGATTGGGGCTAGAGAAGTCGAGAACAGCGATGGAAAATGAAAAAGGCATCGACCCTCGGTACTACTGGCACCTTCACTTGAGCGGCGTGCCGCTGACCCAAATATATGTTGGCGGCAACAGCGACGGTGACGGCGGTTGCGGTAGCGGTTGCTTCGCTCCGTAATGTCCAGGTCGTCGCGATGTGGGAGACCAGTCTGTCCATAGCTGCGGGCACCTCCGCACCTCACGTTATTGTGCCGAAACGTAACGAGCCGCGAGCTCGATAAACCTAGCGAGCTCCTACCTTCCTTAGTTATCCTCTTCATAACTCTTATTACTCTTTCTCTTTATATTATTGTTGTTATACACTGTTTTTGTTGTTTAACTGTTGCTGTTGTCATCGTCGTCGTTGTTCTTGTTGTTGTTGTTGTTGTTGTTGTTGCTGTAGCTTATTCTGCTGCCACCGCTGTCGCTGTGGGTTGTCGAAAGACGTGACTGGTAGCTTATACTAGTCGTGTTCCCTACCGATGAGCCATTGTCAATTCTCGCTACACATATAATTTATATGCCTGTAATTATTTATAACCATTTTTCTCAATGTAGATAAATTCAATTCCTCTGCCATTTTTGTAATTTTTCCTCTCTTGTAATTCTTTTGATTCATATTGAATATATTTGAAGTCAAAATCTCATGAACACTTTGATCTTAGAATAAAATAATAACAATCATAATTTTGTTCATTGAAATTAAATATATGAAAAAGTTTTATATGTACATTACGTTGAACCCCCCACCCCCTATTTTTTCTGTATTTCATTCTTTACAATTATAACCGCATTTGAAATCAAATATTTAATTTTATCGAAAGAAATGTGAATATTTATATACATTCACATATATCTACTTTTATGTTCTCGAAAATCTAGTTTGAAAATTTCCTTATATTAACATTGATGAATAGCGTTTATGAAACGTGCGGATAAAAATGAAGCAGTACTATTAAAAATTAATAGTGATAGTACTACTAGAATACTAATAATAGAATTTATCATTTCCGTAAAGCATAAATCGTTTCATAATTTCATTTTTATCTGTAGCATAGTAGACAAAGATTTGAAATAGACCTTATTATAATTATAATTTGTGCAATAGTCCTATCAAGCAGCGGTTAAAAACTTGACCTTTGTATTCTCGCATGAAATATAATAGTGCTATTGCGTTTATAGCGAAAAAGAATCCTGAATAATGCGGGGACGACGGCGCAGGGAATCACAAGGACATGCCGTTTCGTAGTCGTGCATCAACATTGCTCTTAAACCACCATTAATAATCAAGTGAGTAGTATATTCTTTATTTTCTAATATACCAATATTTCTATTAATCCGGATATACAAGTAAAATATATATATATAAATTTTACCTTTAATTTGTAATACAACTTCTAATTTTCGGGAAAAGTGGCTTGAATAAATATATATTATCAAACATGATTCATTCAAGGAAAATGTTTCATAGACAAGCCCTTCAATATAATATATGTGCAAAACGTGACAGTTGTGAATGTGCAGGGTTAATCTGATCATAAAAAGTAACGCGAAACGGTATAAAGAGAATGAAACGGTTATTTACATTTTCTTTTAACAATTATAATAAAAATTAAATAATTAACAAGGATTTTGTTCAGCGTGAAAATTAGCTTAAATGCTGAGAACCTATAAGGAATTCTGTTTTCTACATTTAGTTTATGCATTAATAGTGTTATACAGATAATAGAAACCTTTTTGAATTCTTCATTATACTTCTCGTGGTTAATAATTCATATTTTTTCATATTTAGATTCATATTTAGAAAATAAAGAAATTTTGTTGTTTTTTAGAAAATTATCTTTCATTTTATTTATTATAGACTTTTGTCTATATTTTTTAAAATTAAATTTAGAAAAATAACTTATTTCAAGTAAATTGTATAATATTAAATTCCTTAAATTATATTCCTTTGCTAATCTAGTATTTTTTTTAACGATATTATGTATAAAATGTAAATTTTAATTAAAACGTTATCTTCCGAAAAATAATATATGTCTCGAGTTTTAGAGAAAAATATAAATGTTTTATAAATTTCGATAAAAATTATAATCTATGAAATTATTCATTGAGTAAATTCGTTGTGTACCTTACTAATAAATTTTTCAAACTTAAAATATGTAATTTTCAATGATTAAAAATACAAATCAGGTAGTTTGTAGCTTAATCATGTCAGATTCAGAAAAGTATTCAAAATATTGTCCTCGTAAAATATTATATTCTTGATATATATAATGAAAGTATGAGTTTATAAAAAAATTGAATAAACTAAAAGATAAGTTACTATAATAGCTTTTGAAAAATTATTTTATTATAATTATTCATAAACAAATAATTGTAATTATTTAAAAAATTTGTTAGAATTTATTTAAAAAAATATTAAAATATTAGAATTTAAATTAAGTTTTAGAAATTGTTAAAATACAATACGAGTTTTTATTTTTAATTTAATCTACAATTTCTTTTAAAAATACACTTAGTGAATACAAAGTTTGTTCTATTAAGAGGTTTTATTTTTTCTATTTCTTAATGCATATAGTTGAGAAAGTATAAAATATTGAATTGATGGAAATCCTTCAAAATCTTATTATTCTAGGTATATTTACTTTCTTAAATTCACATACTATCTTGTACTTTCTACGCTGAAATGCTTTCTAATAGTATCGTTTTTAATATTCTTTAGAAGACATCATTATTAATATAAATGCTTACAGGCATTATTATAATTGTACGAGCACGTGGTTTCTAACACGACCTGGTGCCTTGAACTCGTCGACTTAATGAGTTGTGCATTTATTTGTCATTTACATATATCGCAGGATATATGTAAGATTTTAAGGATATGACACCATGCTAAGAGAAAATGAACTTTACACTTAGTTCTTTTTTAAATAAGTGAGTTTATTTTTTACAATAGTTAAGTTATAATTATATGGAGTACGAGTGACGATTACCCAATTGTAAACTATGCAAGAGTAAGACTAGTAGAACTTCATCTCGTGAATTCAGCTTTATTTATAAACGATTTTTTGTTCCTAAGTAGGGATAGCTTTTTAATCTACGTTTCTTATTGGACCGGGATATTAATATTTTTTGGAAAAAGAAATCACGCGTGCCCGTCCATCTTCGCTTTTCCTTCTAAAAGCCGTCGCTTACAAAAATTTCAAGAAATTTATAACATTGAACGTCGATGGCTTTGTCGCAGCCAGCACAATTCGCTCTAATGACCGTTAATAAATTTACAGTTAAATTATATTTCGTTGCTACGTTGCCGTTAAGACTAGGTCTTAACAATAATAATACTTTTTATATAAAGTAATGATAAAAATACATTTTTATAGTTAACTTAGAATAAAAATTGATTATAAATAAATAAATAAATAAATAAATATATATATATATTAAAATCAAACTTTTTTTTTTATATGAAGTATATACTTTTCATGTAATTTAATTATGTTTGAAATTAAATACTCGACTTGGAATTGATCTGTAAATTTTTGTAATGATAATATCCTTTTACTGATTATAAATATTTTAATGTTATGTTACGCAATGAATATGACAATTTGAACGATTAGAAAATTGTTTATCTTAGTTCAAAGTTTTTATATTGAAATATTTTCTCAATCGTGGAAATTTAGAAATAAACGAAGGGGAAAAGTTTGAATTTATAATGTTATAAACGAGATGAAGAATATGCGAAACGTGCAAATAAACTTACGTATTCTCATTTTTTCAGGTAATAATAAATTAATATCACTTACTTATTATGAAGGTTAGTGCTGAATACAAGCTTGAAATTTATTCAGCGCAGGTGTAGGAGAATAAAATTTTATGATTGGAGTTAGGTAGGTATACAAAAATTCCTTATATATGCAGTCCTTGTTAGTTGCACTTATCAGTTTATTATATCAGTTAATTATAATCATAATTAGGGCGATTATGGAACAAAAAATATTGCACGAATAATAATGTAGGGTTGTGAAGATGATCAATCTGTCCGAATAGGGAGATGACGACGTGGGGGTCAACCAAAGGCTGACTTTTAAGATGTTAACAAACGGAAATAAGTGTAACCATTATAGATAAATGTCGTGGCTGTGCGTGTCAGCGGTGAAGGTGATGCGAGTCCCATTAATTTCAAATAATACATCTAGCAATACTATTATCGGGACAATGTTTCGTGCGCTAAAATCCTATATCCCAAGCAGTCGAGAAACTATTCAACTTATGATATATGATTAATTTATCGGCTCTTCCATTTTAAATGAATGTTTTTAAATCTTACGCTTCCTTATATAATTTTAATCTTTCACTCACTCACTCATTCACTCGCTCGCTCACTCTCATCGTTTGCGTCATTGGACATAGCGCAGATCCATTAATTTAAAGAAATATTTAATTTATTACAATTAGGGAAAATCTAGAAAAGTCTATTGAAATCGATTGAATAACTCGATAAAACGATATAATATCAATCGATATAAACGCATATATACGCACATACAAATGTCTATTTTAAAAAGAATAAATTATAATATATTTCCGACTTAATCGAATACAAGTTCATAAGTTTAACGTTTTCACATATATAGAAAAATATTTTACTTTTGGGGATTGTTCATTTCTTTCTTTTTACTAACTACTTTTTATAATATCAAGAATAGAGCGGATTAAATTTATTCACGCATAAGATAAAAAATATTCTATGTATTTAATCATTTTGTTGTATTGAATCTTATCAAAATAAGTATAAAAAAATTATATATTTTTAGTACATATTTGAAAAATTTTAAATTTTCAAATAATTATAAGATATATGTAATAATATGAAGTATGTAAAAATAAATCATGTTTAAATAAAACCTTTAGGTAAAACCATTTTCAGATAATCAATATTCAATCAGTTTTCAATTCAATCTTAAATACCTGATTAAATATTATTTATAAAAATAAATATGAAAGAAATTATAGAATATAATAATTGAAGAAAGTTGACTAATGTATCAACTTATTAATTAATATCAAGGATCGACTTTAATCTAGCAAGGTAAAACTTCAAGCATTTACAATTTAAAAATCTCAAAAGAATTAAAGCTTTACATAATCAAAAAAAGCTTTATTGCATTAGCTATTTTATGAAATTATAAAATCAAAATTGCAGTGGATGAAACTGAAAAACCCGCTTCGAGATCATGAATTTTTTAATTGAAGAGCTCATATTTTATAAGATCAAGTTCTTCTCATTGACGGTCTTGTCTTATCGCCGTCAGTTTACTGACCTAGCCACCTACTGAACTCGATATGATCTTGAAATGACATTAATTGACTAAAGGTCATAATCACTAGTATTATATTGTTCCTCTATCATCTAAATGATATTATGCGAGCACTGGTGATACTATATTGCAGTTTTTTCTTTCCTTTTTTTTATTTTATATTTTGTTTTTATTTTGTTTAATTCGTTTTGCTATTAAGATATTTGATTTTAAACGATCTATTTTACATTGCTCCAAATCCAGTGATTACAATTTGGCAATTATTGTGTAATAATAACATGGGAAGATATTTTTAAATTATAATATTACATATACAGATTCTTTAAAATTAACTCAGTCAATTAAGATTAATTTGATATTAATGTAACGGTATTAATTTTTAATAGCTGCTCTAATTCAGAGGTAGAGTACATTATGTTTATAAAGTACTTTATAATATTATTTATATTGGGCATTCGTGCATTATATGATTTATTATAATATTTCAACAGTTTAATAAGCTTAAAATTTTTAACTAATAACATTTACTTTAATTCTATCCTTTGTTTCTGTGTATAAACATATTTAATTACTTTTATTTTATTTCATTCAGAAATTTTATTACTGTTTTAAAATATAATTATTAATGTGAATCAATTATAATAATACGTATAAATGTTTATAAAAAAAATTTTTTTTGGAGAAGTTAAAAAACTGTAACGTAAAATTTACATTGAAGTAAATGAATACAAGAATGATATATTTAGATTGAATAATTATATTTTTATTTACTTTAAATGCTTCATTAATGTATCTTGTTCTTCATTGAAGTTCTCTCATAGCTATCATAAATGATCAATTTTAGGAAATAAAGAATTTAGTTTTCCATACTAATATTACTGACGATATGCTTTTTAAAGATTTACTATATAAACCGTGTCGAAGATTAATCCGGAAAATTTATAGCGTAATATTTATATAATTGTTGAAAGGATTTCAAGAGTCGACGGTAATAGTAATAAATTTTAACGCAACATTTTAACAAATTAAGAATATTGTATATTAAATATATGGTTTGATTTATTTGAATGTTTCAAAGAACAATAATTTTATCACAACGTTAAAAAAAGAGTATTTATCACTATCAAATTGTTAATAGAAAGAACAAAGGATATCAATAGATTACTTATTACTCATACAATCTATAGTAATATCAAATTGTTAATAGAAAGAACAAAGGATATTAATAGATTACTTATTACTCATACAATCTATATAATTTTATGAACTCATGTATATCTCGGTATGTATAAGAAATGAGGAGATATTTTGATATTTTCTCATAAATTTACTTAGACTATAATATCGAGAAAGTCTGAGTGAAAGTTTCAGTGCATATGTCGGTTTTTTAAAGACATTTTTAATGATAATACACGTAAAAAAACACCTATGTTTTCGTACAGAAAATAACACTTCCGGAAAATGCTCGAAAGTAAGACCGATTGAGTATTCGATTTTCAATAGGTTATCATAGATTTACGGGAAAATGTTTTTGATGCTTAAACGTACCCTGGTTAATACTTGATAATATATTCAAATATTTTTTAAGCTTTCAGAGCAAATTCAAAATAATAAAAAATAAAAAAATAAAATAAAAAAAATAAAATTTTTTCAGTTAACAGTAAGTTAATTAGTATTATCGTTGTGAAATATTATTGTTAAAATTATTTATAATTGAGAAGATAATCTTGCCGAAAATCAGGTTAGTTATGTGCCATACGAGGGAAAGGCGTGTACTATATATTCTTATGTATTAATAAATTATGAGGATCACCGCTATAGTACTCCGCTATAATTATATTTTAAGTAGACATTTAGTGAAGGAATAAAATTTTGAAATGAATTTATTATGCTCATTTATAATTAAGAAGAATGTAACAGTTGTGAGAAATTTTTGACTATTAGAAAACTTCAACGAAGAATAAGTTACATTAATGAAACAATTATTCAGTCCTATATCTCTGATCACGTAGCACACAGACGTGCATAAATTAGACTCTTTCTTTAGAATGTGTATTATTCATTTATTATGTAGATGCTTTTGTAATGAAGGTACAATTAGCTCGATACCGCAGATTGGCAAAATTGTGTGAAAATTATACGCACATTTTTTCTTGAGGCATTTTTTCCCGTTAATTTAAGTTATCCTTAATTAATAATCGACCGTTCAGCAGCATTATAATCACACGGACAGGGGGTCCGTTTTATTGTTTCTTGGTGAATAAATGTGTGCGCACTCGTACAGAATGAGCCTGAGATCAACTTTGGAACGACCGAACTGATTATAAAGTAGAGGATAGTATTGCAAAAGGTATGCATACATTCAATGATGTCAATAGTGGAAGCGATGGTGTACTGTGAAAAAACACTTATTTATCATTATACTTTGATTTCATTAATTAAACGAAATAGTACTTTTACATATATTTTTAATGCTTATTGCACGGAAGTAATAGTTTATAGCCTTAAAAAATGCTTTTGTTGTTGTTATTGTTTTTACTGTTATTGTTACTATTATTATTATTATTATTATTATTGTTGTTATTATTATTATTATTATTATTATTATTATTATTATTATTATTATTATTATTATTATTATTATTATTATTATTATTATTATTATTATTAGAATATGTAATGAATGAATAGAGTATGTACCGTCTAAAATACTTATGATATAAGATACGCATGATGTAAACTAAACTTTATTTGAATGTAACTACAACTTATTTATTTTAATTATAATCATTGTCATTATTACTAATGACAATATGAGATATTTTCCAAATTTTAAATATTTTACTTGATTTATATATATTGTTATGATGGTGTAATAGAATCTTTGTAATTCTGTTTTAAAAAAGTTAGATGGTTTTGAAATAATCGCAATGCTTGTAATTCATAGAATTTTATTTACAATTGACGACTAGTTAAACAAATTTAAAGTAAGCATGAAATCAGGAACTGATTTGGCTATAAGTTAATTTATAAGTCGATATGGACAACCAAAAATGCATTTTCTAGAACTCAGACTATGACATCAGACATTTGTTCCGCATTTTCACAAATATGAAGAAAGAGCCTAATTCGTAATGAACCGATGATGGCATTATTTCTTTATTTATACGTTTTGATTACATATGAAAGTACATTGCGTACCTTGAAGAGAAGGATGAAGAGGGTCATAGTAATAAATCAATATTACAATTATTCTTGGATTGTAACTAATTTGCAGTTGATTCAATAGTCACTCATCAATGGTTGCCAACAGAAAATCCATCGGAATTCACATCCAATTCAGCTCGTGAAAAATTGGGACGCTTATTGAGGTCGAGAGTCATAAACCTAGGAAATCATTTTTTTTCTGTAAATTGTAAAATCTTTGTCTCACTTTTCTTCTCGATCTATATGATCTATCACTTCTAAAAATAGAATAAACGTGAATATTAAGTCTTGTGGGATGACTATTTTTTTAAAACTTAGTCGTTCCTATTTCTTATGCGAATTCCAAACAGAAATTGCACATAAGTCATAATATAATTCAAAGCATATTTTATTGTAGCGGTTTTTTTTACATATTTTTCATTTATCGAAAAATCAAGTTTTAAGATTTTTATAACAAAAAATTTTTAATAGTCATTTACCCTATCAATTTTATAAAATATTCATTTGTAATTTCATTATAAAATTGAATATAATTGCTCATTGGACGTAGATCAATATTAATAAAAAAAATACTTATAACTGTTATATTTACATTATTCAAAATATATAACTAAACTAACTTAAATTACCTGCTTTTATAGAAGTATATACAAGTTAATGGTCGAAATTGTGCAAAAATAACATCGCCAGTATACCATTGATGATATCATGAATCCTATATTTCAACATTTCTAACAATATATTATCTTTAATATAAAAATTATTTTTATAATCTACATATTAATAATAGCTAATTTAAATTCGTTCAAATATTTTAAATGTTAAGTATATATAAATTTTTAAAACGATCTTTTGTATATTTATTAAATTATGAATTCATTTATAAATTCAAGTTTTGTTAAATCGTAATTATTGTTATATACTTATTAATATGATGTATAAATTATAAATAAGTGATCAATAAGAAATTATATATATATATATATATATATATATATATATGTATTTTTTTATTTTATTTATCTTGAAATAAATATAGATTATTAAATATATCAAGATTTAATAAGTCTCTATTCCAAATAATTTGCGATAAAATAATTCCATTAAATTTTTAAATATTTATAGTGTAAAACAAATAATACGCTAGAATCTGAGTTATTAATTTCAAGCGATATAAACGAAATAATAACGAATATGAATTTTCTGTTTAATATTATATATTCGAATATAGCTGTTCATTCTTTAAGCACTTTCAAAATCAACTGAGCTTTTAAATGACTAAGATATTAATATAATTATTTTTAAACAATGGAGATTAGTAAATTTAAGGATAACTATAAATTAAAATAATTTCTAGACAAAAAGAACATTAATTCTGGTATTACTAACTTTTATATATGCAATTTCTGAGTTTCATATTTAGTTGTGTGATTAAATAATATTTCGCATAAATAGAAAATATTACCATTACAGATTATTTTGCGAACTGTCAGTACTTGTAAATTATTAGTAAGAATTAAATAATTTAATATTAATTATTGTTAAAATATAAATTAATTATTTGAGTGACTATAGATTATATTAATTTAAAAATTATGTTACATACGGATTAATATAATTAATATAATGTAAAATACATTACGAATGATAATAGATGTAGATGTTATTTAAAATTGTATGCAAAAATATGTAATAAAAATTTCTTTCTTTCTGTAATTGTACTTGGATTAATGTTTAAAATAATAATTGAATCATGTATTAGTATACTTGGGATGGAAAAAAATAAAGCCTAGATTTTGAAGGGACAGCTTTAAAAAATTTCCAGATAATTTGTCGGGCAATGAGCAGTGCAACATTCAATATAAGGTTTTAATGAAAAAAACAGGATTTCTTTTATTGTTAGTCTCAAAATTCCTTAGGTCGCATTCTTTATGTCATTCATATCGAAGAAGGTGCCGCAAAAGTGAGTTACTAAGTTTGTTGAATAGTTCGTTACATTGGCGTGCACTTTTATTTCATTACTGCCATACGCATTCGCAGTTGCATTAACTTTAATGTCCGGTTATTAGCGTATACTTTCACGCGAGCGTCTTCGAATCGCTATTCGCGCATTCTATCGGTAAACTGAACAAGTCCCCTCAGCAACTTGTGGAGAGTGCTACTGATGCAGAAACTACTCCTAATTCAATCTTCCAGGATGATAGTTCCTCGTTCTTTTTTTTTAACCGATTTTTTTCCACCTTAGATCCCGTCCTCTTCTTTCTTCCTGTTAGCTGACCGTGATGATTAGCCTCTCCAAGATCATATATTCATAAAAAAAATTATAAGTTATTTCTTGAAATTTACATAAGCTAAACTTTAAATGTTGCGATTGTATGATATTTTAAAAATTCTTAATACAATATACTCATAAAATTGGATTAATAAAAATTTTATTTCTCATGAAGATTCATCTAATAAAGTAGCTTCTACGAACTATTCCCCAAATATTTACAATTATAATTTTTATTACTATCTGCATAGGCTTCAACACTCGTTAATTATCCTAATTCTTTTTAAGTATCTTGAAATACTTTTTATCAATTCTATTGATTAAATAAATTCTCTTTATTTTTTTTTATCGTGCATATATATACATGTTTGCGAGTACATTCATTGCGCTCCACGTTCAGAACGTCGACATTTAAATAATCAGCGATTTACGTTCGCTTTGTACCGCTATGCTTGAATTTTTAGGGCGTTCAAGGCACTTTAATCCGCATGTCTTCCACTTTTTTCCCGATTAGATTCGTTGCTTTCTGAAATGGGGTCCCTGACCTCCAGGAATATCACTGCGGATTGACACTCGTAATAAAGTTACCATTTTTCTTCTTTTTCCCCCCTTATTGTTTGGTCATTCTATTGTTATATATATTAGAATTTTTTAATATATTTGACCGGGGTAATAAAACCAGATAAATTTATTTTACTCACGCAATATTTGTGCTCTAAAGAGGAAAGGCGTTACGTTTGATATTAATCGATTCGATCGAAGACGATCCGCAGGTCGGCAAAATTCAAGAATAATTTTTCTTTAGCATTTGATTAATTGGTGCATAGTATAAATCTGTTTTCTCTTGTTTATTTAAAAAACCTTTCTTGTCAAGTTATTGATTGCTTATTAAATATAGTTTTAATTTAAGTACACGCCATATAAAATAGTTCCGTACTAATCTAAATTTTATTAAACAGTTTCTTAAATTTATGTACCTTTTAAATTTATCCGACCTCTCAACAATAATTATTTCATGCAAATAATAAAACTCTACGAATTTTCACTTAAAGTTTACATTTATTTAATACATGCGAATATTTAAATTCTGCTTATAGTTTTTTAATATTATTAACATTTGTATACTTTATACGACGAATTAATTAAATGTTATAATTATATTATAACAAAAAAGTTATGATTATATATTTTATAATATGAAAAAGTGGCTATGAAAAAAGTAATCATTTTATTATAAGTAGGCCACTATAAGAATTTCTAGCACAAATTATCAAATACCTCACTTGCATAAATTTAACTGAAAATATTTATTTATTTAATATTTTCAATCTCAAGTGGTCTATGGTTTGACTCGTAAAAATGTCTCTTGCCTAATAAATGTGTTTATCAGCTTTCGAAAAAAATCCTTTAGTGAAAAGTAATAAAAAGTTGTAGTTGTACGTCAATATTTTTTTCTATTATTATGAGAGAGGATCAGATACGCTGATATTGAAAAATTATTTTAGTAAGGAGGCTCGAGTTGCTACAAAATAAAATCGTTTCTCAATTGCTCACGAAACTCGAAAGTTTACTACAAAAGCTTTTGCATCGATAACTTCTAAACGTATACGAGTGGGTGTGTCTCGCAATTACAGCCTCGGTAAGGAATTTCGTGACGTGGTGTGCAAGAGACCGGCGAACGAAAAACAAAAGAGGCGACCTCAGGGATTGCGTAAACGTACTATAGGCGATAATTTTTCTCGCGCACCTTATAGTTTTCTAAGTATCATCATTTCCTTGAAATCGTAAAAAGTTTCTTCCATTTGCTTTGTTGATTTTGATTTGATTTTGATTAAAATGCTATTTGCTGTGTAGGATGTGTTTATTATAGAAATAATCTATATATAGTATAAATACATGTGCGAGCTATGGATAGCCCTCTTTCACTTGTAACTTCTATTATCACTTATTTGTCTTTATATTCCTTTGCACGAACAATCGTGTATTAGCGCATAGCCAAATTTACAAGTTTACCAATAACTTCTTTAAATGCTGAATTTCCACACATACTCTTGTTCCAACCATATTCTTCAATATAGGTGAGGTCTAATAAATTATCTACAGTAGATTCATTCAACTAAAAATATCTAGCGAGCATCAAACAATGTATTACACTTACTATTAGGTAATTTACAGTTAATATATCTGTTACTATGTCCAAATATTTTACTATTTCTTAAGTTTTACTTAATCTTAAAATATTTTTTAAATCGTTTTGAACATTTCTGTTTTTAATAATTTTTGTGTTATATAAAATGTTATAATCAATGTTAGTGTAACTCATAAATTCTTTAATAACGCTCTAAAAATTGTATATAGAATTAAAACAATAAAAATGTATGCCCAAGTTAATATAAAAATTATTATCAATAGTACAGCTTCTGACAGTTAAAAGATAATTTTTACAAATAGATAAAATTAATTAAATTATATTATTATGTTTGGTGAAATTTTAAATTGCCGTATAATTCTAGTTAAAATTAGAATTGAAACATAATTGACTATTATATAACTTATTTATTTATTTATTTATTTATTTTGTGTTTAAAATAATATATAAAGACTAACTGAAAATTATGTTACTATAAAATATAAATACTATGTCTCAAGAACTGGGCTTTTGAACATATTTTCATACAATAAAATAAAAGTATAATTTATGAAATAAGAATTTTACAGCACAGAGTCTATATCTCAAATTATATATAAACACAAGATGCTTCGCGACGAACACATGAATACGTCCACACGTGTATAAGTAGGTTTAAAAATTCCTTTTACGAGGTGATTTACTGCTGCATCTTCACCTAGGCTCGAACACGAGATAGTGTGAAAATGGCACGAGATAGTTACCTCTCTTATGGTGGTGCATGGCCGTTCTTAGTTGGTGGAGTGATTTCTCTGGTTAAATCCAATAACGAACGAGAATCTAGCCTGCTAAATAGGCTTACCTTTTGGTATCACGAAGGCCCCCGACTTCGGTCGGGTGGTTTTTACTACCGACGTACTAAACAATCTTCTTAGAGGGACAGGCGGCGTCTAATCGCACGAGATTGAGCAATAACAGGTCTGTGATGCCCTTAGATGTTTTGGGCCGCACGCGCGCTACACTGAAGGAATCAGCGTGTCCTCCCTGACCGAAAGGCCCGGGTAACCCGCTGAACCTCCTTCGTGCTAGGGATTGGGGCTTGCAATTATTCCCCATGAACGAGGAATTTCCAGTAAGCGCGAGTTATAAGCTCGCGTTGATGACGTCCCTACCCTTTGTACACACCGCCCGTCGCTACTAACGTACGAAGTACGTTGCCGATTGTGTTGGGAAAATGACCTAACTTGATCATTTAGAGGAAGTAAAAGTTGTAACAAGGTTACCATTCCGTTGAGAAACAAACGAGGAGGTATGGATTTATTTATGTTATAAATGTTAAATTATACCCTTTATTCTTTTCGTAGTCCATGTCTCATTTTTCTCACGAAAATTTCATTTCATCGCAATTTTATTGCGAATCAAAGGAAACTTACACAGTGTTTCTTTAATTAAAAATATAGGTTTTAATATTAAACTTAGTCAAGTTAATATATGTATTATGATACTATGCATCTATTTATAAAACTTGTAAAAGTTGATACTATCATGCATGTATAATCTAGAAAACCAATGACAAAATTTATAAAAAATTGTTTAACATTTCATGTTTGATTTCATAATTTATTTATTTTATTAAGAAAAAAAATTTTATATTAATATTATATTTTAATAATAAAAATAAAATGTATATAAAAACAAATATTTACGACACTAAATTTAAATAAGAAACTCTATCATCTAAAATGTAATTATATTCTCCATGCTATTATTAATTTATAAAGTCAAAAAATTGAGTAAACATTAAAATTTTTATGCAATCATTTAAATTAAGATAATTAAACAAAAAAAAAATGTATTTTAGTGCAGGAACGAGAATTTTTATGTAAATATAAAACCAACATATTGTTGATAAATATCCTTTATATACTGTATATGCTGTAAATTATTGACTGTAAGTAACATTATATCTTTTGAAATAGGCTATTGTAATTGAATTTTATATAGCGGTGATATTTGATTGGATTTTGTCAAAGTTAATGATGATAAAACAAGTGCTTGAAATAATTTTTCTCTTTATTTGATAGATATAATAAACGAATTTTATATACAAATTAATAATAATAATAATAATAGTTTGTTTTTTTTTGTAAAGGAGGGAGGAAATCTTTTAAAGACCATCAGGGACCCAGATCCCCGGTGTGTGGGACTCCCTGGCATTGAAGATGCTGATATACCCACTAAAACCTCACCCTCTAAAACCTCAGCGCACTCCCGCCGCCGGCATCCTGTAGTGAAAAGCACAGGGCGGGGACGACGCGAGTTTGCCAAGGGGACCTTCTTTCCTGGTTCGTATATCCTCCCCGGCACCGCCGTTAAGCATTACTTCGGAAAGAGAACCAGTACTTATGCCTTCAAGGCACCCTCTAAGCTTTCCCCCCTTTCCCTAGGGAAGAGCCGGCTTCTTACGTCGAGGATATCCTGAGACGTAAGAAGCGACCGTTCCCCAGTTCTCCTGACTGGCGAGCAGCAGAGGGACGATGCCTTCAGAGGTAATCCTTCCGACATCGCCCTTCAACGCTTCCCTCAAGCGCTACCAGTGACGCCTTATCCGCCACCCTCCGAATATGTTCACAGAAAGTGAGCTTCGTATCTAGCGCAACCCTCAGGTACTTTACAGCTGCCTTGGTCTGAACCGACTCCTCTCGGATAATAAGCGACTGCACTCTGGGTACGCGCTTCTTCGTGAGGACCACAATCTCGGTTTTGGCCTCCGCCAGTTCCAACCCATGATCGTCCATCCAGTGGCGAATTCTCCGTATGGTCTGGTCGAGTCGCGTCTGTGCCAGGACCATATTACGGGATGTAATGATGGCTGCCACGTCATCCGCGTACCCGATCAGAGAACAGCCGTCAGGGATTTCTAATCTCAGGATTCCGTCGTAGGAAATATTCCATAGAAGATGGAGTCTTGGGCCGCACCACATGTCAGTGCCCTCCGTTTTGAGCCCTCCGCTGTCTCGTATACAATGCATCGGTTCCGAGGGTAATCTCCAATAATCTGCAAGAGATACTGGGGCACCTTGAAGCCCCGATCCATTGCCCCAAGCATATCTGTCCACCTTACCGAGTTGAAGGCGTTTCGGACATCCAGTGTCACTAGGAAGCAATCGGTCGGGAGAAATGGTTTCCCCTTTCCTTGCTCCTGGCCGCCTTCACTACTCTCTGAGAGGCCAGATGCACAGAGGTCTATACGACAACGGAGCGTCCCACGCTCCCTTGCCCTTGCTCACCAGCACAAGTCTCGCCACCTTTCAACGGGAGTAAAAGACTCCAGTACCATAACCAGTAATACCATACCAGTAACAACCACCTCCAGTAGCTTTTTACTGGCCTCATCGCTAACGGTCATGATAGCCAGTTGGCTCCCGTGAGTCGCACCTCTAGAGAACCAGTATAGTTCTGCAGGATCGCCAGGAGAGCGCCTCTGACCTCCTCGGTTGTTGCGCACTCGTCCACGTCCCTGATCTCCAGTGTACTCCTGGGGATCAGTGTGTGGAGCGTTGGTGATCCCCCTTTTGGGTTTTGCGGATGCCCTTGATCGAGAGCCCGTGCTCGGAGGGACTGACCGCTGCCTCCTTCTTCCTTTTTTTCTTCTTCTTGCCTCCTTGGGCCTCTATTGATGTTGCCGGTGGTGGCCTTTTGCCGGCCGTAGTCTGTGGTTTCAGGAGAGGAGGCGGCACCTTCTTTTGGATCCCTCGCCGCTTCCTTCTCTCTTGTTCCTCAAAGGCCTCTATCTTCCCCTGCAGTACAGAGAGGCCCTCTTTGATAACTTTGGAGACGTTTGGCTGGCGCTTTAGCACCTCCATCATCTCCGTCATTATCCCCTTAATTGCTGCGAAGATCGCCCCATAGCCGGTCTCAGCCCTTTCGGGTGTTGATCTGGTCCCCGGTGTTATCTCCGTCTCTTCCTCTATCACCGTTTCAGGGATTGGAACCGCCGTGTTCCCTTTCCTATCGTTCTTCCCCTTCTCATCCCCCTATTGTTTATTGTTCTCTATGTATAATGTTTTTAATTCGTCCCTACGTGTGACCGGCCTCCATGGACCCTTAAACGGCGAGCTCACTAGAATAACCCCCCAACACATGCCTGAAGGGGTAATCCTGCATCGGGCTATCACGTAGGGATATAGCACACCCTGGTACGTTATTCCCCCTAAGCTCTCTCGAGTTTTGTGCTCCAACAAAGACACTCCACTCTCTGGAGAGCTTCCGGGGGACGTCACGCACCTGACCGCACTCGCCCCTAAGCCGATTGACCGGACCAGGCTACGGTCCAGCCTCTCGTCTTGCCTCCAGCGGGAGGCAAAGATGGTTCGGGTCACCTTGGCACGCAGGCTCTGATGCGCCTTCCCACCCAGGATCTTCTTTTGGCAGTTCACGGGTTGCACCGCACGGCCAACACGGCGGTCTGCCATTAGTTCGGAAGTGGTTTCCACTCATTCATTCAGCACATTCAGAATGCCCTCATTCGCTCGGGAATAGCCCGTTTATAGAGTTCCATCATTCACCTACACTCAAAACTGCCATGGCTATACCCGTTTATTTTTGTTTCCGCGGGGTTTCCGTGGTCAGCGCTCCGCTGGAGGTTTCCTTCCTCGCGAGATACCCGTTTATAGGGCCCAGGAGGAGCTCGTCCATCTATATCTCTATATAGCCAGCGGAGACCCGTTTATAGGGCCCGTGGCTTCGAAATCCGCATACCCATAATATAATATAATATAATAAATATGCATTGTTTATATACATACATATATATATATATATATATGGATATTTTTTAAATTAAAAAAAATATTATAGAAGCAATAATTCTATATAATAGCAATAAGACCTAGTATTTTAATCTTTTAATTTTCCTAATAAAGAATAATGTTAGATATTTAATTTATAATATTTATACCAACTGCACGCTTAAATATAAATATGTATTATTTTAGGATTTTATATATGTTTTATATAATATATTTTATTTCTTTGGTAAAACAGGTAAGAATGAACATTTAAACATTTAAAAGAAGAATTTAAACATTTTTTAAATTTTGATATCTCGATGAAAAATCAAATTAATTATTAATAATTAATTTAATTGTTTGGCCAAATAAGCATGCACGATAAGAATGTACTGTAATTTTGATTAAATGCTTATTGAAAAGGATTGTTAAGATTGATAGGTGGGACCTATCCAAGGTCTGTATTATAATTTTTATTTAATCAAATTCACCCGTTGGGACAATATTTACAAAAAAACTTGCTCGAGCCTTCTCAATTACAACTTTCTACTGAACTTTCGTCAGTAATTCCTGTTCCCCTTCTATTTGTGATTCAACTGTCGATGCATCCATGAGAAAGATAAAAAATGAAAGAGATATGTATGGGAAGGGTAGAGACAGCTGGAATGTAGGTAACTGTGCCGTGTAAACTGGTTTTACCTCCAGTTTCGTGCTCATATGCATTTTCTACCAGCAATACACACATGCGCCACAAGCACATCCAAGACATAAGCATACAGATAGGAGGATTTTTTTTATATCAAACTTCGTTCGTGAAATTTCATAAGCTCTTAAAGGTTTGTAACTATGAAATAAAAATCAAAATTTTCAGATGTTAGTACATTTGAGATAAGCACTTCACTGACTGAAGAAAATACGAAAGAAAAAAAGAATAAATCTTGTCCTACAGAAAATATTTTTTCTGGGCCGTTATACACGGCGGAGAATAAAGTACCGATTAAGTTATCATGGCTCGTAACTTCGATCGCCCATCTTTCATATGTTTAAAAAAAAAGAAAGTTATATTTTATATTTTTTTCGGTCGGTTTTTAAAAATTTATATTTTATTTATATTACATAATAAGAACTGCTAGTTAAATGCACTGTTTTTTTCAACATACTTTATGTGATTAATATTTATTTTTAAATTCTCTCTATATAGTCTCCCTATACATATATTGTTTAAAAAGTATAAAAGTTTAAAAATAATTAAATATTTAAAAATATAACATCAATATTTGTATAAAGGTTATAAAAATAATATTAATATTAAATTTTTTTTAAAACCGGTTAAGTATAGTTCTTCTTAATGATAAAGAAAAATTCTAATGAGATAATGAAGGAAAGCAACAATTTTACGTAAATGTACTGATTGTAGAAAAAGTGTAATATTAGAAGTATTTAGCAATATTGTTCTAAGAAAAAAAATGATATAAAAAATAAAATAATTCATTTTTGATAATGAATATTGATGGGATATTGATCCCATCTAATTGATAATTCTCTATACAGTTTGATCCAGTCACTACCAATGTCATCCATATTATGGATATTAGTGGCTGACTATGGTTATAATCTGAATAGTTTATCATAAATAAGCCGTCGGGCGTCTTTTTTTAGGAAATAATACATAAATCGGGTCCTAAGATATATCTTTGGGTTACCCCACGTGTTAGCTGTTTCCGGTTAGAACCCTTTGCCATCTTATACATAATTGACCGGTTCCTCAGGTAGTTCTTAAAAATTTGAATGAAATATCGGAGTATCTTCAAATCTCAATTCATCGCCCTGAACATATCCATTGTAACTTACCGAGTTGAATGCGTTTTCGACATCCAATCAGTTGAGAACGAACGATCCCAATTTTCCAGCAGTAACTTTGAGATTATCAGAATCAGAAATAAAAATAATTTTAGTTATTTTATTAGCTTATGTCATTTGAACAATGCAGTTGAACAAAATTTTAGTTTATAATAAAAAATGTAATGAATGAAATCTTTTGATGTTCTTATGAAGCTTGTTATACTAGAAAAATACTGCTATTATTTTCACTTTTATCCACTAGGTCTATTCAATTATGCGTCAAATTATTAAAGTATTTTTATTTGATTTTGATGCTAATTAAGATTTGATGCTTTTTAAGCTAATATTTAATAATTAATCGTTTATTTGAAATTCTGAAAGATTAATACGCTGATGTATTATTTAAAATAATACGGGACGAAAATTTCGAAATCTCTATCAAACTATATTTAAGATAATTTAATAAAACTTATTATAATTATGTTTGACATTACTATTCAAGAATTGACTGTTATGAGTAATTATGTAGTGAACCAATTAGACGAGCTGAATTTGATAAAACTATAGTTAAAATTTTAAGTTCATAACAATTAAATCTGTGTTATACCGTTAGAATTTTATATAGTAATGTGAGGCAAGTATAAAAAAGTATTGCTGAGCTGTTTTAATGTACCCTTCAAATTTCATCTCAAATTTTCTCACGCAAACACATATTTTTTCATACGTTAAGGCTAACCGATTAAATTTAGAGCAACGCTTTTTTTAATTTTTATTATTCCATGATTATATGGTCTGTACGAATGTAATTATTCATTGTCGAAGTAAGGCTGATGTTTCCTTGACAGCTAAAAAATTGCTTGAACCATTAAATAAATATAACAATCTCTGACATTTAAGAACCCTTATAATACATCTAATTGTATGTAAACGCGAACGAGAAATCAGCTCGATAGTTTTTATTCCATTTCCTTAACGAGAGCATGGAGGCAGCTGCTCTTCGGCAGACAAGACATTTGTATTATTTTAATCGAGTTCTTTTAATATTCCATTGATAATTATTATATTCTTTATCGGTTTTTCTTTGAGTTATGTATTTTGTTGTTTATCTCGTTTTTAAATTTTGAAGTAAACAGTAGTGGGTTTAACGATTAGATTTAAACATTCATCTGGCTCTCAAGTTTTACAAATGACAAGGCTACTAATAGAATAACAAAGACTCAAGATCCCGTTCCATTCATTTATATTTCTTTTATTACGTAATCATTCATTTTATTGTCAACTAAGAACTAATGTATCATGTAACTAAACTTTCTTATCTCTTTAATTAAATATCTTTGCACATAACAACATATGAGGCATACTTACACAAAAATACAATATAAAGAGATTAAATTCTCTAAAAGAATTAATTTCAATTTCGATTATAACGTTTCATATAAATATTTAGTATAAAATTTATATGTACATGAAAATTCATTTTTATAAATCTGATAGTTATTAAAATTATTGATTATTAGTTTTTGAAATAACTTACAATTGACTTTAGGATTATTTAAAATTATATTTTAATATAAAGTTAAACCATGTTTCTAAATAGTTAATTGAAAGGACAAAATAAAGAATCAAGTATGAATGAAGAATAAATATTATCAAGAAAGTTTTTTTAAACGTAAAATCTTTTCTATATCATATCCAATCCAAGACAATTAATGTTTCATAAGTTAATTACGAAAGTATTGATATATTACATATTCTTAAAATAATCTTACTGGATCTCAATGTAAGAAATATAGTAATAGTTTTACAAAACACTTATATACTAATATAAGTTACTAATAATGGCGTATGAATTCCTAAATTTTATTCGTTAATACCTTAACTACCATACTTTATATTGAGAAACATTCAAATGATTCAATTTTAATTTAGTTTATTTCTTTAGAAAAAAATTTAATAGCCCTTCTTTGTATTAATAAATTCGGGATAAATTGTCGAATTAATGAATATTTCAAATAATTATTTACAATGTCACGTTCAAACTGAATATTATATTTTATTGTTAGACTACTTATAAATTATAGCCCTAATATATTTGTTTTGCATACTAATAAATGAGCAGTAAATTAATATTTAATACTTATTAATTTCATTTCTATATTCTTTTTGAAGTATTTCTGAATAAGTTATTTCTCAAAAATAATTGGTACTTTTAAAGAAGAAAATAAATTTTTTTTCGAAAATAATCTCTTTTGACACTCATATTAGTCGAATTATGCATTTTTTCATTTTAATTATAGATTGATATTTGTATATCGGTTGAATAGCTGATAATCAATACTATTCAAGATAAATATGAGATATTTAAATAGTTATATGGGGAGAAATTGTTACCGTAAAGGTTGGAAATACATTGTATATTTAGAATTTCTGTGAGACCTAATGGAACGGGTATATAGGAGAAAAAAATGAGTCGATGATCTATGCCATAGGCGTGTCTTTTACCGAGAATAGTGAGAATAGTGTAGTAGTGAGAGAATAATGAATCTTCACTTGGGATTTGTTTCAGACATGAGAAGTGAGGTGGGCGAGTGGCTGGCGACGTGCGTTGGCTCGCCAATCTGTGTCCTCCTTTTGTCTTGGTCATTGCTCATCTACCAGAATCAACCAGAAGCGTCGAAGCGCCGCATCGACGTCCTTACCGTCAGTGTACTCGCTCAAAGCCTTACCCACCAGCTGGGCCTCTTGCTTTACGCAATTCTCGCCCTCATTCATCCAGCGAATTATTTTGGAGGTAAGAAGAGTTTCTCTAGTCGATCCTCCATGAAAAATTTCGAAGGCTGCTTTAATTACCCTGAATATGCGAAAGCTTAAAGCGTTCCATGACATTGACATGCTTGTAGAACGATTCATGATTTTTATATTTCATAGTAGATCGCCGAGATTGTTATTGGTTATGTAAGCGTATCATGTCCGAAAAATCGCGCGAACTGCTCATAACTGCATCTTTTATTTAAAAAAAGTTTAGATAAAATATACAAATAATTATCGTTTATGCAAGTATACGTGTAGTCATCTATATGTAACTAGCTAAATTTCAATATAATGTTTTAATTAAAAAATTACAATTAATTATTAACCATTTATATCTTAATTGGAAGATTATTTATTATTATTTTAAGGAATTTAGAAGGAATTAAAAAGTATCAAAAATGCTCGGTCATCTAATATTACCTAATAAAATACTTTGTGATTTGAATTCACTATTTCTCAATCCCATGTTAATTTAAGTACAAAAGACAATGTCGGCGATCTAATTGAACTCACTACTTTAACTGAATAATAAAAGACCGATCACGAAGTCTATTTTCTAATCCTAATAATTTAATCTTTTGAACTTTCTACCGCTTATATGATAAATTATTTGATAAAGAAAAGGTTACGTCTAATACTTTTGAGATTTTATGGTAAGAGATTCCAGTATTAAAATTCAACAATAAACGAAAGTATAAATTCCCTCTATTATACTTACATATTTTCTTCATTATATACGTCGATGCATTTAATTTATAAATTAAGTATTTTACATTTAATTATTGTTGAAGAGTTTTTTTTACATAATTTAGCCGAGTCTAAAAGTGAATAACGATATTTTGTTTTTTCTTTTTCTAATAATACTGTTAATTTATACTTGAAAATTGAATTGGATTTAGATTAATGTTTCTAAATTTATTAATCTACGAAAGCATTTCATAGAAAATGATTTAAGCCAACTAATTATTTTAAATATAAATATTATCAGCAAATACTAAATATGGTCATTAGAAATATTAAGTAATATATAATAGATATTAATTTAAATTCTAGTTAAATATAAAATTTTGTAATTACTAAATATTTATTAACGAAACCTTGAAATAAAAATAACTTTAGCTGTCGGATTTTTTACAATATTTTCTAAATTACTTATAAGAAGTATATTTCGTATATCGTAAATATCAATAATATATTTGAGTAAATAGAACTTAAAAAAAAAGTTTTTGTCCGTAGAGTTTTGTTCAACACTCGTCTGGATCCTTAATTCGTCCAGCATCCTCCAGGAATTAACTCTCACGTCGATAACAGTTTTTGCTGTTCTGACGGTCCAAGATGAGGGTCCTACAATTAAGAAGCATCATATCAAATATCACTTGGTTAGTTTATCTGTAATCAGCGCCTGCATTGGAGTCACAGGTATCTTGAATTTCGAACCTGAGGGCTGCGTTTTCATTGCGAGCGAAATCTCTTTCAAGTATGGTCTATTTTTCAATGGATTAAGAAGCTTACTTATAACAATAACAATATTGAGGTAATTTATATAACCAATTGTCATAAATTCACGTTGGCTTAATACGACTTATTTTCCTAAATTCTGAATTCGACCAGTACGATTACTAAATACAATATTAAATTATCTAATGGATTTTTCATAATATAAATATGATTATATTTTTATAATCATATTAATAATCATACGTATATTAATAATGGTACATAATTTAGATTGTTAAGATAGAAAATATGCTTATGCAATAAAGTAAACCAATTAAAATGAAAGGATTGAACTATCTAGAAGTAATCTTGGTTTAATTAAATGGCCCTTCAGCCTCGTAACAGTGCTGTTTCGGATAATATGCCAGCCCTCGCCTAAAGCTGAACTTTTGAAGAGCATCTCAGACTTATCAGAGGCCAGCTCGAAGAATTCCTTGGGAGCATTTGAGTGTCAGCATCACCAGCACTGGGAGCCTTCGGGCGGGTCCTGCACTAGTAATTCGATCAACAGTAGGGCCCGTCTCAAAAAGAAAAGAGTCATCGTAGACGAGGCTAGTGGCTGGCCCACCATTTACAGTATTCTCTTCGTCTGCTACATGTTTGACCATCTTCCACTCTTGGTAAGCTATAAAATATTAACGGCAATTTTATTAATCCTAAATTTTTGTCATAGTCCGACAAGTAAAGATTTATTGACTCCAATTTTTTTCACTCAAATGTAGTCGGCTGATTTAGTTAATTTCGTTCATATCCATTTCTCAGTACCGTTTTTAAAAATAATCAATATTACATCCCATGTGTTTACTCTTTATTTATAATATTTTGAATATATTGCACTAATATTTTGTTCTCTATTTAATAACAGATGAGCAATTTTAAATTTTATTATAATTTTTTTTAAATTTAACATTCCGTATTTAATTGAGGTACAAATAATAAACTCCGTTCATTTAAGTAACGGTTACTATCAACGTCACTTTCTGATATAAGAAGATACGTCAATCTTATCATTATTTGTGATATAAAGGTTTATAGTTATTTCCAGCAAATCAATCAAATTGAACAACAATGCATAAAACACGATAACAGTATTAGTTAAGTTTTTTTTATGCATGTAGATGTACGTATGAATCAATTAATAGTTATAACCAGTGAGTTATAACCATTCATATATAAAAGGCTATTATATTTTGAATTTCAAAAAATTTATCATTTAAAGAAATTTTATTGATTTTTATAATATTTTAATTTACATATTATATTATATTCTATTATGAGTTTATAATGACAAAATATTTTCATAAAAACGGTATTTTGACTCAAGAATTATACCGAAATTTGAGATCATAATAACTATACCTAAAAAGTACTAAAATATTAATCGTTTGATAAAAAAAGAGGAAACAAAAAACAGAGTGTAGTGGTGTTAAAACAAATTTACTAATTTTATAATGCTGAAGTTCATCAGTTTGGCAGAGTCTTAATTGCATATAAAGCCAATAAAGTTAAAAAATGGTATGGAAGGGTTGACATAAGCCATTTATGTAATGGATTAAGTAATTAGTGTAATTAGAGGAAAGAAGAAAAATAAGTACTGAGAGAGAGAGAGAGAGAGAGAGAGAGAGAGAGAGAGAGAGAGAGAGAGAGAGAGAGATAGACAGACAGAAATGAAGATTCATAGAAATGTTCTATATATAGTTAAATAATTACATGTATTTTAGTTTATCTCGATAAAAATAATGAATTTATAAATCACATATCGATATGATGTGGAATTGATTTGATGATTTTAATAAAAATTATTAATATATAAATTATTTTAAAAAGATGTATTAATTTATTAACCCTTTTTTGAGTAGTATTAATACAATAAGTAGAATTGTAACGTAGTATAGATAAAAAAACTAATTATAGTTGTTATTATAGTTGTACATTTTTTTGTATTATTACAAATTGTTTTTAAATATTCCAATTTTTTATAGAAACAAATATATTCAAAATTTTAGTTATATAAAAAATACCAGAAATTTTTTTACTTCTTTTAATTGATTATATAAAATATGTGTTAACAATAAAGTAACTAATAAATAAAATAACTGTATAAAATATTTTATATAAAAATATTTGAAAAAATATTATTTTTTGATTAATAAATTACATAAAAATATTTCCGTGTAGTAATTGAAGCACAATAAAAAATACAATTTAAACATGAGCATAATATTAATAAAATGATACATAGAAAATACATAAAAGTATTTTCACGTTTAATTGCATAATATATACATAGAGTTACAAACGAGAATATCAGTTAGATAATGCTACATAAATTAATAATTATTTGATCATGTTTAATTATACTTTTTTGGTTAACAAAGTGATAGATTATTATATTTTATATAAGAAATTAATCAGAGCTGTTTTTGTAACGTAATTACGCAAATGAAATATAAGGTTAATGTTGTAGTTTTAGAAATATAACAAGTACATAATTAAATTATTAAATGAATTATTAATTATATTATAATTTTTCTTACAGTTGTAAACAGAAGTATTACTATAGGAATATTATTTTAGAACGTATGAAGCGTATTATAATTTGTGAAAACAGAAACAAAAAAATATTCAATATGGCTTACTTGGTTATTTATTTAATAGTTTTATAAAAGAGAAAATACAACGAATAAGACCAGACAAGTGATATGAAATTCAGAAGCAATATATATATATAGCGTAAAATAAGGGATTTATAGAATTAAATATGAAATAGATGTAAAATAAATTCAGCATAGAGTTAAAGCGATCGAAATTTTACGTGCCTTGATGAATTAGAATTAATATCAGCAAAGAATGGATTAATTAAAAACTGCAATTGAAAATGATGGAGCATTAGTGAAATAAATATAATTGTTTGGAATCCTGTAGTAGTATAAAAAAATAAAATGTAAAATGGAATTCAAGGAAGGTATGGTGTTAAAATGAAAGTCTCGTACGGTATTCATGCGAGCAAGTATGGGTCGGAAGTCAGAGGTGTAATGTAGGGGCGACATCCGGTCGTGAAGCTCTTAGATACAGCTCAATCGCGTGAAAAAATGTTGTATGTAAAAGATTTAACACGATTGTCACTCAACTATGTCAGCGTATTATTGTGAAAGTGTGCATGATTTTCCTTATTCGGGCTCGAGCTCATTGATAACGTGATAATTATGATAATGAAACCAATCCTCATCGATTGAATTTTTTCTTCATTCACTTCTATTAACCGAAGATTCGATGGTTGGTTTGAGGTCATACTGCTTGACGCATTTGGAAAGTCAACTTTCTAAAGTTTTCCTATTAAGAGAGAACGAACTAGTTTCATATTGCAAATGAAATAAGCTTGCCAATCTAATTGGAAACAATGTATTCTATTTATGAGTAGATTTCATTAGCTAAAAATTATACATGATAAAGAAATTTATAATTTGCAATAGTCAATTTGTGATATCTTAGAATTTTTATTTCGGTTTCAGTTGTAGTTGTTTTTTTTTAATATTTCAATATGTAATAAATTATAATATAAAAATTTTTTATTGTACTTGAAAAACAGCTATGAACTAGAGCTTCCAACGAAAGTTCTATTTGGGTTTGCTATGAAACAATTTTGAATTGTTCACTAGCCGAATTAATTTATTCAATTAATAAATAATGATGAAATAATAATGAAATAATAATGAAATTGAATAAACTATTCAATTAATAAATAATGAAGCTTTAATAAAACACTTATTCGATTATTATATATAAAGTTATTATAGGTAATTCAATGAAAATTTGTTACAATGCATCACTACTTTACTGCCAATTTCGTATAGACAGTAGAACTTGATTTTTTCAATTGGCAGTTACTACAATATTTATGATGAATAATTCTATAACTAATTGAGTATTGTAAATCATAAATGAATAATTAAGAGTATAAGTCTTGGCTTTGATAAATTCTAATTGGAGGTCAGGAGTTAAAAATATAATAAAGCGTTTGTAAGGTCGGCAGTGTTTCTCGCAAAAAAATTAGCAATCGTTTCTTTTTGAAATGCCGATTTCTTTTGCTAAAAAGTGAAGCAGACAATGTTAAATACATTGTATTTTATTTCTTTCCTTACACTATCGAATAATAATCCTTGTAAGACGAATGCGCTAGATATTTCTTTATTCATAAAATCATTAAATTGTATATTACAAACTTATATGCAGTAACTTCATTTTTTCTTCATATTAATACATATTTTATTCTATCTGTCAAATATTTATATCAAATATATATTCTTTATATTAATATATAACATTATGGAATTATATTTAATGTTTTAAGCTTACAAAAATTTAATATTAATAATATTTAATAATAATAATTTAATATTTAATAATATCTAAAATTGATAAAAAAAATAGCTTTTAATGATTTACTATAAAGATAATAGTTATTCCATATCAATAATGTAATTATTAATTATTTAATTAATTAATATTTGTTTAATTAACCTATAAAAGAAATTTAATATCAACATATTGTTAAAGTTATTATTTTTCTTGTATAATCTATTAAAATAAATTAAGTAAAAGTATTATATTATATCTTGCGAAGAACGGTTTAAGGTGTAAGTATTTTTATGAATATATTATTTTTATTTTTTTTCTTCCATTTTTGCCGTTTTCATTAACAAGAATCACGTATCACATAACACCAACAAAAAGCGTGTGAAATGATGCTCTTATTCGCATTGAGTAAATTAAATAATCATTTACACTATAAAATTAATATCTTATTGATTTGAAGATTTCTTGTACAGAAATTCAATGTTTATGTTAAAAGAAAAAAATCTGCATGAGACAAAAAAATGATTAAGAATAAAAAACATATTATATACACAGATACATAGTTTATAAATTATATATTTTGCTAAAATTTCTAAATAATTCTTATGGGCTAATTTCTATATAATAAAATTTGTTTGTGAATGAATTAACAATGTATGTTCTGTAATAAAAAAATTTCTGCGTTTAAATAAATGTTCATTTTTTTTATTTCCACGAAATTAATTAAATAATAAAATACAAAATATAAATTAAATAGTTCTATGCTATGTATATATCATATATAAATATTTTAATAAAAAAATGAATTAAAATTATTTTTAAAAGATAATTAAATGTTTACAATAAGCAGTATAAGAATAATTATGATCAAAGGAAGTATTTACAAATACAGACTTAACGCTTTCGAGTCAATGTCAATTAAAAGCTGTATATATGCATATATGTATGTACAATTTATACAGGAGAAAGTAAAATAAACATGCATGCAAGAAAAAAAAATGATAAAAAAGTAAAACACGTTAGATAAACATCATCTTGAATAAAACTGAACAGCTGTCTACCTAAAACTATCCGCTTTTTGTACAATAGAAAGTGAATCAAGCAATATGATTAATCGCTGCTCGTGGTATTATACAAACGTGTTTACAAATACTGCATATGTAATTAATTCTTCTTTGTCACGGAATGTTTTTGTTATTAATCGTATCACACGTAATTTTCCTATTGGAAACACAAACCAATAAACGTTAGTTTGAAGCGATTTAAATGAGTCGTATACCTCATTTACAAGTGATTGTTGTCAAGTTAATTTTCTGACAAAAGTTCTGAAAAGAGTCTTCATAGAATTTTTATTTAATTAATTAAGATTCCTATTGACGTATTGAAAATTTATAGTAAAGTTACGTAAGTAACGAATTTTCGTATAATGTTGGAAACGAAAGAAGACTTTCATTAAAGTGCATCGAAGAGTTGGTTTTTTTAAACACATTCAGATACGAGTGGATTTATTGCGGTTGAGTGAGTGTATAGCACGGGCGATTTTATGTAAATATACAAACGGATAGTATGTTGCGTGCATCTATATTTCGAAAGAATGCTTAATGTTATTTCTTGCTTCGGTTATGGATCTTTGTAATCAGAATCGAAATAAATTAGTGATTAAAGAAGAGTATTACAGTACATAATAAAGTATAATATAATGGATCCGTTATATGATGGCATTCAAGTTTTCTCTAATTAAATAAATATTTTTGTACTATTATAACTTTTTCGATATGGCATTGTTAATCATATAAAGAGCTTCAAGACTTGTATATTTCGTGATTCATAAAAGTTATAAATCCATGACAATCGATAGTATTAAGGAAATGCATAATTTAATTAATCTACATTTTAAATTTAGTAACTGTAAATTTAATAATTGTAAATTGCATGTGTAAATAGAAAGACTGTGTTAATGTGTTCATTGAAAAGATAAATTTATCGTTTGCAGATTATATCAATAAGACCAGAAATTTTGAGGAATTTCTGCACCCCACAAAATTTAGCAACATGGTTACCCTTGATAAAAGACATCCTACTTCCGGTGGTACTGGCAATTTTCGACAAAATGTTTTGTCGATATGTCGCCAAAGTCTACACGAAGCAAGACAATTCAACGCGGCTGACACACGGTACGTTATAAAAATTACAATTTTCTTTCATTATTAAATACGTTTTAAAGTATCTTTCTAAAAACCTAATTAGTCCTTCGATCCAAATAATCAGATAAAATATATTTTACCTTCCTTCTGTAGATTTATAATAGAATATGAATAGAACGTTAGCAGATCTATAAATTTTTACAAGTTAAATATAAGCGTAAAATTTGTAAATTTCAAATTCATTATTTCTTAACAAATGAGAAAATATATAGAGCGAGGAAAGTAGAAAATCAATGTTCTTGACACGTATACATCAAATAATTGATGTAAATGTTTAATTGAAAAATTATACAAAGATAGATTGAAAGATGTGAGAACAGAAAATACTTTCACGGCGAGATGTACAATATATCGTAATCACAATAAATTTTTATGAAACGGACTATACAAAAGTAACTAACTGTCTAATCATTTTCGTTAACGTATTTTATTCGGTGTGAGGGCTCCTCCCCCTCCCCCCTCTCCCTCCCTCTCTCTCTCTCTCTCTCTCTCCCTCTCTCTCTCTCTCTCTCTCTCTCTCTCTCTCTCTCTCTCTCTCTCTCTCTCTCTCTCTCTCTCTCTCTCTCTCTCTCTCTCTCTCTCTCTCTCTCTCTCTCTTTCTCTCTCTCTCTCTCTCTCTCTCTCTCTAGGTTTATGCGTGAAGAGTTTTTAGGAGCGAGGCTAAGGTAAGACTTAATTTCCAACCATGCATCGATCGTAGAGAGTGGAGATTGCATTGCCAGGCTCGGATCGTTTACAGAGTTATGTTCGCAAGTCGTGGATCGAGCCTTATTGCGCAAATGAAAAATAATTGCCTGCATCAAGAAGCCAACGATATTTTTCTCATCTCTCCTAGGTAGCTCATAAACACATTGTTCGCTTTACGTGGGCACGATTTATCTGCATTATTCTAAAGGTGCCGCACTCACTATCCGTCTTTGTTTTTACTGGAGCGTAGCTGCGTTTATAATACCCGAATATAATATAATAGGGGACTTTTCCTGTAGTAATATGATGCCATTGGATTGACTTTGTTTTACCTTTTTTCATCAGACAAATTGAAATGGGATGGAAGATTTTTAAATTCGGCATTAGCGTGATCGCCAATGTATAACGGCTAGGAATTATAATTACATAAATATTAATAGTACTCCTTTTTTTATTAGAGAGCTTTCCTTTTATAAACAATTTGACTTCGAAGCTCAGAACTCAATTATACTTTGGAATGAATTCAACTCTATTACTATACTTTTAAACTTTATAGTAAAATAAAATTATATAATAACCGACTATTTGCAGAAGAAAATTTAATATTTTTAAAGTATGATAGATTTATAGAAAAAATCGACCTGCAGTAAGGCATTGATTTTAAACGAAACATAAAATAAATTAAAATGCTTGATCACATGTGGCGATTGCTCGAACCAGGCGGTGTAGATGGGAAATTCCGACACTTTGAGCAGGATAATGACTATAAGCTTCAGTTAAATCTGAATCATGGATTAAAGTTACCACTGTCGATGACCGTAACTGGAGCCTGCGGTGCCAAGAGCAGCCAGTACGGCCGACTGCTTAATCAGCGAAACCGAGGTATGCATACACTAGCACGTCGTATATGACGCTAAATTGTAGATGCTATGTAAGGTAGAACCCATATTGCCACGGAAATATGTTCCTACTTTATATTTTCTGAATGATCCCAAGCGAATGGTACTGATGGCTGATCTTCCAGTGACGCAGCTCTACATTTTTCCTTTTTCCCTCCCAGAGCTGGATTTCTCTTTTTAAGAAATCTCCCCGTAATCTTCAATATATTCCTTTCCTCCATCAAATTTTTAAGACATTGTCAAACTTTTTTAGCTTTTATCTTCTTGGATAAATACAAGATCCATTTTTTATTACTATTCATTAATTTACTGGACCACACGTTTTTTTATATTTTTTTCATCTCGTAGACTTAAAAATAGTCTACGATTGCTATGAAAATTCGATGAACATAATTAAAAATAAAAAACTCCTACTCTCCTACGCTACTATATTAAACACACTAATATTATTATATTTAGCATTATATCAATACATTTTAATATAACACAGCCTTTTTATGATCTGAATCATTATACGATTTTTCAATATAAATAATTTCTAATCTCAATTTTAATTTTCAAATTATATTATTGAGCATTATTCATTCTCATTGCCGTCTCGAATATTTATTCTTATATAGTGAAGAATATAATGTTGAAATTATTAATCTTGAAATCTTATTAAGATTTATAAAATCATGTTGTCTCTCTATAACAAGTTTTTATTTAACATTTTTCTCTATGTAATTTATAAGTTATTTACGTTGTATATTTTAGATACATTAAATTAGTTTTAAGCCAAGCTGTGCACTTAGTAATTTATTTCATGCAGCAAATGTTGAAACATTAAAATGATCAAAATACGGTTTTTTTTTAATTGCAGAAGATATATTTGTCACCTGAAAGCTTATATTTTAAAAAAGTACCTGTTATAAGCATATGACATTTAGTTTTAATTGCTTATTAGTTTATTAGTCGATTTACTCGGTTTGTTTCTGACCAATTTATAGGCAGGATTTTAAAATTTAATTTAAAAATCAATGATTAAAAGTTAAATTTTATAATGTAATAAGCAAAAATTAATGTCAACAGTTACAGATGGCTCAACATTATTAAGCATCCACCAGTACGGGAGAAATGGACTCATGAGTAGCGGCACTGGTCGTTATGCATCTATCGTACCAGATGGTTCTTCGTACACGGGCTCCAATTATAACTCGAGACAACGGTATCTTGAGTCTAATTCGTCTCAGGTGCGTAGGGTCACTCGTGCTAATAGTGTAAATAATGCCAGTCTCAGGCCGAGCTTATCCCATGAGCAGCAGCAGCAGCAGCAGCAGCTTGATTTTAAATACAAGTTTAGTAGTGATATATGTGGATCTAAACTAGAGAACCTTGTGTACCTTGATGGACAGACCTACGCAGTAAGTCAATAAGAATTTATTTTCTCTGTTATTAAAAAAAAACACAAATTCGAAAAGGTCATGGAACGGTATCAATATTTTTATATATAATAATTATACTAAATTATAGCTGTTAAATTATGTTACCAGTTCAAATTATCACTCATCATCTATTTAGATTATTTCGGGTCCTTACATCATTACTATCAAATTATGAAATAATTATAAATAATTATAAATTATTATCTAATTTTAAATGATAAAACATTATTTTAATACAAGATTTTTGTCGTTACTGCTATATTCTTTGGCTGGTCTTTAAAATAAAATCATTTAACTAATTTTAAGTAGTTAACAATAATTATCATTTTCAAAATTTAATTAATAATAGATTGGTTGGTCGCAGTTATTTGTATTTTATATTAGGATATAAAAGTAAATCTATGTATATTTTAAAATTATTAATACATTATCAATGGAGAGGATTTCATTTCATATTCGTAGAGAATCACTAATTAACACAGAGAGAGAGAGAGAGAGAGAGAGAGAGAGAGAGAGAGAGATACACACCGCGCGCACGGACTCACGTACGTACATTATAGGAGCAATTTGAGAAAAATTATTTTGTCACAGCTGGGTCACATTTAATTTTTATTTTTTTTTTTGTTAACTAATATGTGAAGAAAATTTTTCTCAAACCACTTAAAAATATTACGAACGTTAGTAAAAAAAGTTTGTAAAATCTGGTCAAGAAAATACTAGATAAGATGAAATAAAAATAAGACTTTCAAATAAGAGTAAGAACAAAAGCTTTTTTTATTTAGTACGATGCCCATCGATCAATGCATATCGCCAAGAGTTTGGATGAGATCCGTGAGGAGACGTCACGACGTGAGATCCTGCTCCAAAGGGAGACTTCCGCAACCGCGGTTGCCGCCGCTCTCCGTAGGAACCAGAGCTTTGACCTGCGTCCATGTTACCCAAGAATTCAACTTTCTTTTGTCAGTTCGAGAACATATGATTTGAACGGCAAGCAAACGATCAAAAGAAGCTTCCAACAAAGAAACTCAAGTTTGTTTTTATTTTATTTTATTTTATTTTATTTTATTTTATTTTATTTTATTTTATTTTATTTTATTTTATTTTATTTTATTTTATTTTATTTTATTTTATTTTATTTTATTTTATTTTATTTTATTTTATTTTATTTTATTTTATTTTATTTTATTTTATTTTATTTTATTTTATTTTTTTTTATTTTTTTTTTTTTTATTTTTTTTTATTTTATTTTATTTTTTTTTTTTATTTTTTTTTTTTATTTTATTTTATTTTATTTTATTTTATTTTATTTTATTTTATTTTATTTTATTTTTTATTCTCTAGCAAAAGAATGCTTTATTATTCCCGTCTTCCTATAACCAAAAGTATTTAACTCATCTGTCATCTTAACTCTAACTTTTCTTGAGCATTGTGCTACACATAAAAGCTTTATGTACAGTCTGTAAAAAGGTGATAATTAATATATAATGCGTTAGGAAATGGGAAAAGCTAATATAGGATTTGTCTCTATTTTAAATAAGTAATAACTTAGTTTCACTCCCCGTTTATTACTTTTTTTAAAAATGCAACATCATAGCGAATTACCTGTTTTATACTGGTTTATATAGAATTATACAGGTTCGGACTAACCAACGGCTTTTCTTTTTTATTTTTAAACTTTATGAATTATGTCTAATTTTCTCTTACCACGTATCTTAGACACTGTGGGATTTATATAATGGACGAAGAATTTTATCTCGTGTATGACTTTATACTCTTATTCTCAAATACCTCTCAAGAATTTATATTCTCATTTATTTTCTTTGATTTATTTTTAATTATCATAATATTTTTATAAACTGAAAAGCATGAATTTATAAAATGTGAAGTACATAAATTAGTTATACGATAATTGTAATTAATAAAAGAATAAACCATCTTCGTTTCTAAATAATTAACCATTTTTACTGTCCCGACAATAGCTATTGTTAATTTTCAAATTATTTTTGGTATTACATTTTTATTAAATAAATTTTATTAAATATTCATGAATTTTAATGACAAATAATTTATTTATGCCTATTATTAATATAAACTAGTCGTTCAAGTAATTAAGACACAATTATGAAAAATAATACTAATTTATTATTTGATTGTATGGAAGAATTCTTTGTTTATGTATATTATTCTAAAATACATGCATAAAATTTTTACGAATATCAACTCTTTTTAATTCTAAGAAATTTTCTCTTTTTGGAACAAATTTGAAGTATTTTCTTTTTTTTACTTTCAAGAGTATATAACGTTTCTTTATGCAGAAATTATCTTTTCAGCTATATTATATTATTATTCTAGAAGTAATGCAACTTCATAAGCATGTATGATAAATAAAAACACTATACTTTCTGGAATTAGGGGGCATTATATAGCATCATGTAGTATTTTTATACATTGAAATTCTCATAACTATTAAAAATTAAACGCGATAACCTAATGCTTTTACGCTGAAACTGTTTCATAAGGACTATTCGAATTTCTTCAAACCTATACGAGCGTAACTATAAAACCGTATGATAAAAAGTTCTTTAATTTTCAATAGCTTACGAGGATGATGGTACTGCCTACGATACCTCCGACGACGAGAGCTGCGATCTCAAAAACCGGGACTTTGACACGATGAGCTCTTGCCACAGTCGAACTCGAAGTTGCTGCTCAGTCACAACTATCGCCAACGATGACTTCGAGTACTTTCAACGTAAGGAGATGAAGGTGAGGTACTCGACGTTTCTTTGTCATCCACTAACTATTGAGAGAGTGGGTGCTAAATTTAATTCTGCTCCTTTCTATCATTGCTGTGTGAATACTTTTCCAAGGTCTATCTACGAATCTATCTAGCTCTCCTACAAAGTTTTCGATTATACAAGTCTACTTCTGGTATACAAGCTTACTTAGAATCGCATTACCTAATTTTAATTTCATCGTATTTCAATCGAGATTTGAAGCCAATGTTCGCTCTTAATAAACGATAAATCAATTTTCTTTTAGATTCCTCAGTTCAAGTTTAGAAAAAGATCCCAATAATTAAACTCTCTTACTATAACTATTTTTCTGATTTCACATGCATTCCATTTTTTATAATTTAATATTTTTAACAATTAATATAACTCATTTTTCATAATCTGTACATCAAGATGCGCATTAAATTACATAAATCTATTGGTTTCTTTTTAATAATAAGTTTAATGCGAGTTGATACGAACGGCAATCTATTTTTATCATAATGAAAATATTGAACCTCTAATTGATGAAAATTTGAATGAATAGAATTTATGAACAGCACCTTGTTAACGGTTGGCAGTATTTTTAAAGATCATAAATAATCATACTTATCCTGGATTGGTATATGGTGCTTTTTTCTTAAAAATATCATTTAAAACGTAGCAAAGCAATTATTATTGTAGTAAAGATAAGAATACTTGTCTAAGGCCTGGTTATATAAAGTTTCATTGATATATTCTTCACAAAGAAAATTGAAGAATTTTCAAAACAACTATGTTTAGATAATCAAATAATCGGCGAGCTCTAGTTGATTTATGTCGATTTCTTGTATGAGCCATTGTGTCAATAGTTTAAAATATGACTCATAAAATTTAATTATAATTGTTTACTAAGAATAGTCAATGAAGACCACGTCTCGAAATCTCTAAGGTTAAAATAATCGCTGATTTCGTAAAGAATTTTCTATGAAAAATGGACTTCGATTGTGGCTAATTTCGTTCCGGTTATTCTCATTGGGTACACATCCGGTCGAGAGGTCTCGCGCAATACGCTACATTTTAAGCCAAGAGTTGGCCCTTGTTTGCCAAATAAAAACTTTTTCTGTCACACCGATTCGGACCAATCATCCGTGTACTTAACTTTCCGCCGCAGGAAAGCTGTTGGCCAACACTCACAACTCATCTGGTTCAGTGATTCTCAATCTCTTCATTAGAACACGTCAGGCGATAGAAATTCCCGAAATATCGTCGTTTTAGTGACTTGATTTACAGAACCTACGTTACTTAAAGATAACTTCTCTCCTTCTCTTGTCAAACTTCTCTTGTCAATGAATATCCTTACAATATCACAAGCTATGTCTCGGTCTAATTATAGTCCAATATATTTAAAACTGGTAATTATTTTGTCAGGATTGACATCTGTGTGTATCGTCAACTGCTCAACTCGAGTTGCTGAAGCGGGAAACTATGGAATTCCCTTACCTTGTTCCTGGATTAACAGTTAATTTAAATAGTTCTTAGATTATACAACACCGATTATACGTTTCCTGAATTTATGGGCAAAATTCTTTTTTGATAGCTGAATTCGTCTAATTCTATATGTGTGGAAGACAATTAACACTACGAGGATAGAGAAGCTAATTCTTGCAATTATATTTAATGATGTCAGCAATTGAAATCATAAACTGATTATTATTTGGTAATACATTTTATAGTAGTCAAAAGTATTATATTAAAGATAAAGTACCATAGATTTTACAAATGCATTTTGGGGTATTAATTCGTCAATCTGTGATACATAGTAAAAGATGATTCTTATTTTTTGGACAAAATTCGAGTTCATACGGTCTCGCAGGTAGAAAAAAAAGAAAATAATAATTATTTAATTTCGTTGATGAGCCTTAGTTTCATGAAGACATCCTATTTTCAATTATTTTTCTTACTTTTATTGTAATATATTTAAATTTACGAATTAAGTTTATTTATTATCATATATTACTTCATTTTTCTAGCTAATTTAAAATATTTTTTTATTAAATAATATTGATAACCTTTAAATCTAATCAATTTATAAATACTTCATTTTACGTTTACTTTATTAGTAATTCATATCAATCATGAATGTCGTGCCTTTCATATGAATTATTTAAATTATATTTTCTTTATTTTTTCTTCTAACTTTATAAAAATATCTGAATAAAAAAATGTAGTATTTTGACTATTAAAACTAAAATAGTATATAGAATGTTGTTTGACTTTATTTATTTTCTTTATCACATTTAATTGATGTAATGGATAATACAAACTTCAGGTAATAATTTACTAAACTTGTAATTGATATTATAATTATTATAATAATCTTTAAAACTAGATTGAAGGAGAATTAGTTCTACTTGTAATAACGTAATGTTTTCCGGTAATGCGATAACACACTCTAATTTGACTATAGTATTATGTACTTTCAAAGTTACTACATTATTTTGAAGACAAAGTAAAAAATAGGCTTCCTCTGCAATTCTTAACATTAAAAGAAATTTTTTTTTAATTCAAAAGCTCCCGAGTCATGTCTCTCGACCTCTTGAGGCTAAGGGCAGTATGCGCAGTTTTACGCCCCGGATAATAGAGACAGTGTCTCCGTCGGAAAATCCAAAGCCTGTAGTCCAGTCTTACCAGTTGAAGAAAAAAATGTTACCGGGATACTCGCTTAATGATCTTGATAAGCTGAACGAGGAATCGACTCAACGACCGATCCTCTCCATCGAAAACCTCAAGAATATTTTCAGGAATTCGAATATTAGTTACTTGGACAATGGCGAGATTTGTAAGCATGACATCGGTGGTTCGGCCCCTGACTTCAAGAAAATTTTTGTCACAGAATTCATCTAGGATCCTGGCTTTCTTATATATATATATATTTTTTTTTTTCACCTAGCACTAAATTTTATAGAGCCAAAATGAGTGAAACATGGTGCTCTAATGATAAATATATTATAAATTAAAAACTTATATTTGTTCTTTTAAGTTTTGTTTTTGCAAAAGTAATTATTTTTACAATTTATCTTTTCAACTTCTAATTTTAAGCATTTATACAACAATTTATGCCACAATGCATCGAAGAAATGTATTAAAGATTAAATGTATTTTTAAAAATTATCAAGAGGTATTTCTTTGAATGTAAAAACTTTTTATAAGAATATTTTAAATAATTATTACTACAATTTAATAAATATAAGATTTTATATAATATTTGACAATTTTTACTATGTGTATGAATAGTGGTTCAAATTTTAACATAAAATTTAAAAAAAATGAAGTATTCGTTTGGTTTCTAAAAAAAAATTTTTTTATTCAATATACATTCTTTTTTATTTAGTTCGATAAGAAATCTTAAAAATTTATTTTTTCATATAATATTACTATAATATAAAGAAAATGTTTTTTGCTTTAATAACTTTACAATCATCAAAGATTGAATAATCATTAATTTTTTTGTCTAGAGGCATGTGTAAATATATTTTAGTCAGAATCAATTCTTTTTAATATAAAAACTATTTACAAATATATGTATAAAATAGTTAATATAATTTTTATTTTAGCGATACATTAATCAAAAGTGTGTTATACTTATTTGTAAATGTACTGTAAAGCATATATTATAAGAAAATATTTTTACTAATAAATAGTATGCATTGAATGTATATTTACAAATTATTAAAATTAAATAATATTTTTTGTATAATTTTATAAAAAAATATTTAGTTTTAAATTATAAATAAAATGATTTAATAATTTGAACAAAGAATTGAAATCATTGAAATTGTAAAATAATTTTGTACATAATTAAATAATATAGGTCTTGATATACATAATATAAAAATACGAATAAAGAATTAAACCTTTGCAATCTTCTTCTATAATAAGTCGATAATAATTGTAATAACTAGTCGATAGTTAAAGCAAGAAAATTAAAATCAGAGGTTCCAAAATACATTAATAACTTTTGTGATTTTATAATTTTGCACGTGCCTTAAATAGTTACCTGAAATAGTAAATAGTGTTATTGCAATATCCTAAATAATAAATTCAATTCAATTAAGTTATTAATAAATGCTGTTTTCTCAAATGTAAAAATTAATTTTCCTAACAATTTTAGAATATAATATCATGTTAAATATTATACAATAATTAATATAAAATTACTTTCTTATACAAATATAATTCAGCAAGAGCTTATATTTAAAACTTATTCTAAAAAAACTATTTTATTTGAAATAAAAACTGTATTTGGTTACAGTAAAAAGTACACACCACATTATATATAGAGTATGTGAAACAATTAAATTTGCATACGCTCAAAGTATATGAATATAAAGAACAAGAAAATTCGCAAATTAAAGATAATTTTCATTAGCAATTCTGACAAATAAAATCAGGTACGTATGTAGATCAGTAGATTTTGTAACTTGATTAAGGATCAAGTGAAAGAAGAAAAAATAAAAATATATAAAAATATTCTTTTCTATTGTTTGTTGATTACAGTTCAATAGATAACATTAAGAAATTTCAATAATACAAAGATATATTTTTTGTTCTTAATCCATATTATTTTGACATCTTATTCTTAATACTATATTCATGTATTTAATACTTGTTTTAGTTTCAAAGTCAATTCTAAAATCTAGGTGGAAAAATCTAGACGTATATAGCTGAGTATTTTTCTGCTCTATAGTATAGCTGTATATATATTCACTGCTATATGCGGAAACATCTTGAGAAGAATCTATTTATAACATTTTAATATTTTATCATATTTGCCTAAAAAATATGTTACGGAAATTATTTTATATAATTTAATTTTTATTTTTTGTAATGAACTCTATAAAATTTTATTGTAGTTGCAACTAAAATTTATGTCTATTCTTATTATATATTTTTATTATATTTAATATACCAACTTTTACATATAGATCTATGGATTAAAAAAAATTAGAATACTTTGTATAGACAATTATTAACGTTTAAAGCAAGTTTTAAGACATGAAAAAATTTTAAATCTCATTAATTCTAAAATATTAAAGACAATATAAATAACGATAATTATCAATAAACATCAGTCATTTAAAATTTGTTTAGTTTTTTTTTTTAATATTGTCTCTTTTTAATGAGTATTTTTATCAAGGTAAAGTAATTTCTAATGTTTTTTAAAAAAATTTTAATTAACAACTTTAATCATTACAAATTTTTTGTTTCAATCATCATTTGTATCAACATTTACCATAATGAAAATTTTATACACTATTTTATGAAATAATAGATTGAATATTTTTTAATAATATCTATAAGTACTTTTTTTATCAATAATTCAAATAAAAATAGATTCCAATAAAAAGATGTAATATACCTAAAAAAGAGTTCCTATTAAGTAAATCTAGCTTGAACTAACGTACATGTGTAGATACTACCTTCGCATGCACACTATGTATGTGTATACATATTGCATATGCGAAAGAGCAAACATATTCCCGCGCAGTAAATACCAACATAATACATATATAAACGTGGCGAAACTGTACGGTCCCTGTGCTTTAAATAATTTATTCTCAAAAGTATAAACGTAGATAAAAAAATTAATTATGTATAATATTTAAGAGATAATTTAAATTGAAGAAGAAAGTCGAAAATGGTACGAAGCAGTGATAAGTAAGTAATATTCAAGAATCAAAAAGTTATTGAGGTTATGTTAGTAACACTAATTATATCTTACTTTATATTTTATTTTTGTAACATACGTATTTATTTTTAACTGCAGATATCTGTAAATTAAAATGTAGATATTTATAAATAATATAGTTATTAATAACTACAGAAATATATTAAAAACTTTTTTTTATAAATTTTGTAATGTTAATAACTTTGTAAAAAAATATTTTTTAGGGATAGACATCATCGTAGGAGATCTCGTACTAGATCACGATCTCGTTCAGCTACACCAGAAAAAAAAAGAAGACGTTCAAGAAGTAGGGACAGAGATAGGGATAGAGAAAAGATACGTCATCGTGATAGACGAAGTCGCTCTCGTGAAAAGGAAAGAGAAAGGAGTGATAGAAGAGAAAGATCTGACAGAGACAGAGATAGAGATAGAGATAGAAAAAGGTAGAGATTTTAATAAATGCTAATAATAATAATGTTATACAATTAATAGTGACTAAACAGCAGTAATACTAAAATTTTTAAATAACTTTTCATATAACTTATTATGAATAGTGTTATGTCTTTATATAAAATGTTTATTGTTTAAACTAATAAAACATAATATTTTTTGTATTTCTAGCAATTAATCAAATAATATATTTATTTGTATAATATAATTTAATTATTTTATTAGTAAACTGTTTAATTTTTGAAGTACTTGTTTAAGTTATGTTAAATTTTTTATTTTATGATATAGTTAGTATTTAATGTAGTTAACATTATGTAAATTATGTTACATAATTAAAATATATTTAATACATTAAAATTGATTGTTCTTGGTAAATCAGTGGAGACAGTAAAGAAAAGCGTCTTACAAGCTCAAAATCTTCTAGATCTGGTAAAGACCGATCAAATAGATCAAGGTCACGGGATGGAAAAGATAAAGACAAAGGTGATAATGAAGAATTGCCATTTGATCATACTAAGCTTGATAAGGTAAAGATTGCACAAGTTATGCAGTAATTAATAAAATGTTTAAAAAGTTTTTCAATGATACATTTCTTTTATTATAACCAGGAGGAAGAACAGAAACGTTTAGAACTTGAGATGCAGAAGAGACGGGAGAGAATAGAGAGGTGGAGAGCAGAGAGGAAGAAGAAAGAACTTGATGCTACCAAGAAAGATGGGAAATCAACAATGTTAGCAAATTTGCAATTGCCTACTGCCAAAAAATGGTCTCTTGAAGATGATAGTGATGAAGAGCCTCCTATAATTCTAAATAAAGATTTAAAAGAAGAAAATGTAAAAGAAGAAAGTGAAGAGGAAAAAATTGAAATAAAAAAACCAGATGAAGAAGAAATTGATCCACTAGATGCCTTTATGGCAGAAGTGCAGGAAGAAGTTAGAAAAGTAAACAAAATTGATAACAAGGGTATGAAGCCAGGTAATTTAAAAAAAATTTACATTAATAAAAATGATTTAATTGATTAATTTTAATTTGTTGTTATTGTAGTGAATATTTATATTTGTATCAAAGCCTAATTAAAAATTTTATGTATCGATAATAGGAACAAATAATATAGTGGCACCATCAAGTGGTGGTGTTGTTATTGTTACTGGTGTAGCAAAAAAAAAAGTACAGAAACAAAAAGGTGAATTAATTGAGCAGAATCAAGATGGCTTAGAATATTCAAGTGAAGAAGAAGGCGAAAATCTCCATGAAACAGCTGCTGGAATCGCAAATAAACAAAAGCGTGAATTGGCCAAAGTAGATCATAGTGCTACAAAATATATACCATTTACCAAGGCTTTTTATCGCGAAGTTCCTGAAATCGGTAATGTTCTGATATAACAGGAAATATACTGTTATATTGAATTATTATAAATTGTTGACTTCATCTATCTAATAGAACATTTTTTTAAAAATTAAGTTATAAAGAATCAAGCAAATAAAAATAGAATAAAAATGAGGATCTTTTGATAAAAATTTAAATATATTTGTAGCGCGAATGACATCCGAAGAGGTAGAGCTATACAAGGAGGAGCTCGAAGGTATTCGAGTAAAGGGAAAGAATTGTCCGAAGCCAATTAAGTCATGGGCGCAATGTGGAGTTTCCAAGAAGGAGCTGGATGTGCTCAGAAAGCTTGGCTACGATAAGCCAACACCTATTCAGTGTCAAGCCATACCAGCAGTGATGTCGGGAAGAGACCTTATCGGTATCGCCAAGACCGGTAGCGGCAAGACCTTGGCCTTCCTTCTACCAATGTTCAGACACATCTTAGATCAACCGCCACTTGCCGACGGGGATGGACCCATCGCGTTGATAATGACACCAACTCGCGAGCTCTGCATGCAAATTGGAAAGGACTCGAAGAAGTTCACTAAGAGTCTCGGACTATCACATGTCTGTGTTTATGGAGGTACGGGTATATCTGAACAAATTGCGGAGCTGAAGAGAGGTGCTGAAATCATCGTGTGCACTCCTGGGAGGATGATTGACATGTTGGCGGCGAACAACGGCAGAGTCACGAATCTCCGACGGGTGACATATGTCGTCCTTGATGAAGCTGACAGAATGTTCGACATGGGTTTCGAGCCTCAGGTTATTTATTATTTTTAATAATGCGTAATTTATTCTAGCCTGAATCTTTCGCTTAAGTAATCTTTTACACTGATATTATTCAATGTGATAATTAAATCTATTTATCAATTTTCTTAATTTAAATGAATTTTTAATCTTTGCTATATTATGAGATGATATAACAAAAATCTGTACATAAAATTCAAGCTTTAATAACACATTGAAATTTATTACAGGTAATGAGGATAATGGAAAACGTTCGACCGGACCGTCAGACAGTTTTATTCAGTGCTACTTTTCCTCGTCAAATGGAGGCTTTAGCACGAAGAATCTTAACGAAACCCGTGGAGGTTCAGGTGGGTGGTCGCTCGGTTGTGTGCAAAGACGTGGAACAACATGTGGTGGTGCTCGACGACGAACAAAAGTTCCTCAAGTTACTGGAAATACTTGGTCATTATCAGGACAAGGGTTCAGTCATCATTTTTGTGGATAAGCAAGAGAATGCAGACACGTTGCTTAAGGATCTCATGAAAGCCTCCTACTCATGTATGTCCTTACATGGGGGCATAGACCAGTGTGATAGGGATTCAACGATTCTTGACTTCAAAGCTGGACGAGTGAAACTTTTGGTAGCAACTTCTGTAGCCGCTCGAGGTTTGGATGTTAAGAGTCTCGTGTTAGTAGTTAATTACGATTGTCCTAACCATTACGAAGACTACGTACATAGATGTGGTCGAACCGGACGAGCCGGAAATAAGGGGTGAGTCGTTATCAAATATCAGAAAATAACTGTTCTAAAATACTTTATTTCTCATTGAAGACTAAAGGATATAAATTGATATCACATTTATCAGCAACTTAAATTTATCATGTTCTTTAAGGTATTTGTTTGTATTATTTACAATACACTTTAAGTTTTAGAATTCTGAATACGTTTATTGATATTATTGATGAGCCAAATAGCTGAATTTCAAGTGGATTTCAAAAAAAAAGAAATAGTTGTACAAGCATTTTCTATTTTCAGTTATGCATATACTTTCATAACACCGGAACAGGAGCGTTATTCTGGCGACATTTTGCGGGCGTATGAGCTTGCGGGTGTTATGGTACCGGAACCACTGCGCCTCCTTTGGGAGGGCTATAAAATCCGACAGGAGGCGGATGGGAAAAAGGTACATACGGGCGGCGGCTTTAGCGGGAAAGGCTACAAATTCGATGAATCTGAGGCGGCTCTCGCCAATGAGAAAAAGAAATTCCAGAAGGCAGCACTTGGTCTCCAGGATTCGGACGACGAGGATATCGAGAACGATATCGATCAGCAGATTGAAACGATGCTCCAAGCTAAAAAGATCGTTCACGAGATGCCGAAGTCGGCTACAGGAGCCGGGGGTGTAACTGGAGCAGGCGGCCATACGGTTCCAAGTGCCACGGAAAAACTTGAGCTCGCAAAGAAGCTTGCGTCGAAAATAAACACCGCGAAAAATCTCGGTGCCGAAGCGAAGGGCGCGACTCAACAGGTCGCCGAAGCCATTCTGAAAGGAGCCGGTCCAACAAATTTGATCACGGTAAAAGTCTTTCTCTGATTTTAAAACTTCATGTAATCTTAGAAATTCATTGAATATAAACATTTATACATATTCAATATGGTTTTGTAAATTATCTAAAAGAAAAAAAAAAAAAAAAAATAGTCGGAAGCAATGGTTTTAATAATACTATCACAATGTCATAAAGTCATAAATATATTGGCGACTTACAATTAATCTAAAGTTACTCGTAATATTAGATATTACTATTAGATAATACATTACTTATTATAAAAGTTTATCAAATTCAATTATAATTTTAACGATATTTAATATCCGGATGATATTGTGTAAAAGAAACAAGACGGTGATTGTTAGTTCGCTGAAGATTAGTTGTTTTTTTTTAATTCGTAGGCGAAAACAGTAGCAGAGCAGCTGGCGGCCAAATTGAACACAAAGCTAAATTATCAACCGCGCGAGGAAGATTTGATCGAGGGCGAAGGCGAGCCTGGCGAGCAGACTTTTCGCAAGTATGAAGAGGAACTTGAAATAAACGACTTCCCTCAGCAAGCGAGATGGCGAGTAACGAGCAAAGAGGCCCTTGCCCAGATATCTGAGTACTCAGAGGCGGGTCTGACGGTACGCGGTACTTACATAGCACCGGGAAAACCACCACCCGACGGCGAGCGTAAGCTCTACCTTGCAATCGAGTCAACGAGTGAGCTCGCAGTCAGTAAGGCCAAAGCCGAGGTCTCGAGGTTGATCAAAGAGGAACTGATAAAGCTTCAGGCCTCCGGCACCCACACCGCTTCGCGTGGTCGATATAAAGTTCTCTAAGTCGTGATGAGAATTCGATGTCCATCGAATGCTAGAGACTACCTGGACACAAAAAACATTCCTTCGCTATTTGTACGCATTGATAATCACTTGTTGTTTTTCTAGATTAATACATTTTTTGTGGTCGAAACTTAGTAACCACTCCCACTGCATTCTTTAAGTTCATTATTTTCTGTTTAGTCCAGTCAATTATGTCTCTTATTTGGGACAATAGCAGCAACGACAACAACAATAAGAACAATAAAAATAAAGTGGTAGTAGCAGTAGTAGTACTAGTAGTAGTAGTAGTAGTAGTAGTAGTAGTAGTAGTAGTAGTAGTAGTAGTAGTAGTAGTAGTAAAAACAAGAACGATAAGAAAAGAAAGAACGAATGAAAGAATGTTGTATATGATATGTACATCCGATACAAAAAAAAAATTTGTATAAGTTTAAAAAATAATTTATTACTAATTTTAATGCCATTATGCAATACAAATTAATGCGAGCTGTTTAGATGATAGCTTATGCTGTAGATAATCTATTGTACCGTAAATAAAAGATAACTATATTGAAAGAGTTTCAACTTGTGGAGAGCTACGAATAATTTCTAGTAAAATGTTACTTCTATATAATTTTTAAAATATTTGACAAAATATTATTTACATATAATCCTCAACACCTGTAATTTTGTATTATATCCTTTATTTAAGCGATAATTTCCAATATTAAATTGAAATAAATACTTTAAGAATAAACTAATATCTTATAATCTTTCTACTCAATTACCGTGAGTATTTGCTTGTATCATGTAAATACGAATTATTACCTATACCGATAACAGTAAATAATTAAAATTTAAAACTAGATGTTTTAAAAATAATAAAAATAATTTTAAAAAGGTCAATCTTGATTCTATTTATATTAAAATAGTATAATTGAAAAAAATCACTGTAAAATAAATTGCATTGTTAATGAATACAATACACAAAAATTTAGTTTAGCAATATTTTTTATTTTAAATAATAAAATTTATTTAATGAAAATCTTTTTATCTTTTGTAATACAAATTTCAATTATATAAAATTTATTATGTTTTCCTACACCGATACTAATTGTAGCAATACTTTTATTTTGGTTATGTACTTTTTAATCTTTTATCTATTTTGCCATTCAGTTTTTATATAAAGTAAAATAATAAAACTTATAGATAAGCATTTTTTTAATTTGTTTAATTTGATTTATGTAAAAATTACTTTTTCATTATAATATTATCCTTTCTTATAAACCATATATACATATATATATTTATAAATATACTTATTTTAATATTATACTATAATATTGTAATTATAAAAGTTTGTTTTTAATAAAAAAATAAGAGAAGCATAATATAATTTGAAAATATTGAAAGGTGGCATATTTAAGATACGTTGTTAATTGGTATAAATTATATAATTAAATATAGTTAAGGATATAAATTTAATTTTAAGATAAATATAAATTTATTTATATATAAAATTCATAATAATATTACAAAAATTAATTTTTAATGGTAGTAACATACATGTAATATTTTTTTTTTATGTATACTCAAGTGTGTATTACAGATTATAACTATTTTTGGCATTCCTTAAGATAGTATGATTACTTAACATACATTGCTTTATTATGTAAATATTTACAAATTCATAAAGAATACATTTATATTTAAAACGTCTTATCTTTGGCAGTGTTTGAGACAAGATGTATGTTAAATCTAACAACTGATTTGTAAGCATACATTCGAAATACAATTGTGTAGGCACTAGAAGAATCACAGATATTGAGTAGGACACCTTTTAATCATTTAATTGTAAGTTTATAATACATTTACTATTTTAAATAATGTTTTTTTAAGGGTTTACGATGTGTGACTATAAATAGTAATACGCATACAGATATGCTAAATGTATTTTGTCTCGTTTGATTAGATCGAACTCAATAAGTATTTTATTATGACGTATCTATTGTTTCGAATTATTAAATCTAAAAGCTAGTTAAAAAATATCGCTGAAAAATATATGAACTAGATTAAATAATTTTTTACATTTACTTATAAACTGTTATTTTTATAGAATTTTAAATAATTAGTACAATGACTTGTAGTGATCCTAATTTAATGGTCCATTCACAATTATCAATTGTGTATTCAATATTATATTATAATAGTGTAAAGTTGGCATTAAAAAATTGAGTTATATAATACAAAACGTTTACTATTAAGAAAGGTTCAATATTAACATTTAATATTTTTTGTATATGATAATTACTTTGATGACAACTTGTAAAAGGAGTATTCCTCACTGCATCTCTTGAGTGTAAATTAAGAGAATAGCTTAGTTTAGTGGCCTACTAAAATCAATAATTAGACTAGAAACTAGATGTAACGATGAAGAGTACAATTGTTTGAGTCGAAAATGATTTAACAGTTGAGTAGAAGGAATCGTGGCGCGGGAGTAAGGTAAATAAAAATCTTCAAAAATCTTGGTTGGTCGTTAAAGTATGTGAAGGAGTAAGAGGATGTGGAAAATGAGGGAAAGGGGTTTGAGGACTGGCACTTCGCTGGCCTGGAGCCGTGTATGAGCAACCTCCGCTCTTGTGAGAGAGCTAAGCGGTACTTCGGCGACAATTCTCGGACTCCGTTCAGCGATGCGACTCACGAGCTTCTCGATCTCAGCAACGCAAGCTGACAACTGCAGATTTGAGGGTTTTTTCGAGGTCGGCTGGTTAACAACGAATATGTCGCCATCAGGCGTGAGCATACCCATGATGACGCATTCAGCGACTTGGAGCTGACGCGCGAGGGCTTCCAACATGGCCTCAAGTGTGACTATTCTCTTGTCGGCTTCATTCGTCAGCTGGTAATATATTCTGTCAAGCTACAATAATTAAATTCTAGTTGAATTATTTAGACTTCGAAAATTCCTAATAATAATAATAGCAAACTCACCTGTTTTTTTGAGTAAAAAAGCCGAGCAGCGCCTCCGCATATGGGACAACAGGCCCCGGGAGGAGTGACTCCGAGGCAGGAGGACTTGACCAGCGGCGGACAGGTGACCGTGGGACCGCAGCGGGCCTTGGACTCTTCGCCGATAAGACCGACGGCGATGCAAGCTCCTAGGTAATCAGCAATGGTCCTCTCAGCCCAGGCTGCACACTCGCTTGTGTACGTTTCTCCATTGATGCCGCAGACCGGGCCACGGAGACTGCAACCGCGTAGACAGGAGCCTCGGTAGGCGAGAACACTACCTGAGCGTAGTAGCGAACAGAGTGATGGTTGCTGCCGATTCTCCGAGTCACATACTGGACCTGCGCTACACCACAAAGTTTATTATTTGCTTGAAAAAAAAGACAAGAACTCGAAAGTTCAATATATAAAAATTAAATATAAATTACCGTCATGAATGTCTTCACGGTGCTCGCATTTAGGGGGGATGCATTCGTGCTGCTCGCAGGGCCGCTGTATGGGTGAGAGGCAAACCCTCGGTCTGTGAACACAGCGTTCCCCAGATTGACAGGGCTTTGATGCACAAGGATCCTTAGAGGAGCAGCTGTTATATTCAACCTCTTTGGGCAAAAGTCCTGCACACTTGGCCAGACAAGCCGAGGCGTAAGACAGTCCGAACTTGCTACAAACGGGAACGTAGTGATCAGGACAGTCACAGGGCAGACTTGGTACCCGTACCTCCGTACAGCTCTTGCGCGAACAGCTTATCTCGCCCTCAAAGCACCGGCAGGAATTGCATTCAAGATAGAAGCTCGAGCGGTGGGTGACGAAGCTATTCTGGACCCAGCAAGTATTGAGTGCAAGACAGTTAAGATCTCGGCATTTGTCTAATTTGCCAGAAATAGAGCACTGGCAGAGTCGATAGCAGCCCTGGTGTTCGAAACGGGGGATTTGGGCCCAGGCTCCGACCGGTATCAGCTGCCGCGACATTTCGCCCAGTGTACAACCTGTAAATAATATTTAGCATTATAGTCAGATACTCATAAATAAAGGAATGAAAATCTCAAACTTCCAAACTGATGAAATAAATCATCATACCTGGGGTGCAATGGTACCCTCGACGCTCTTCGAGCCTAAGACTGCAAATCTGACCTTGGGGGCAGGGATTGCTCTTGCATGGCATGTTGATATCCTCCTCAATCAATGGAGAGGGCTCTTTGCGCTCAGGAGCCTCTTCGAGGAATGGCTTGATGGAAACACAGGGCATGTCGGACTTAGGGGGCGAGAGTTTTGCACAGAGAGTTGTAGCGTTATGTCCATTGACTGCAGACCAATCGACGCAGCTCGTTACCAGCTCCATGCAGTCCTCCCGGCAGAGTCGCGTCTCGTGGACTTGAGGTTCGCAAGGACGGAGTTGCAGGAGGCAGGCTGCTACCCGGAGGGTAGCCGAAGGACAATTAGGAGCTGCTCGGACGGGTGCTCCGAGGCCTCCAATGATGCCACCTCGCAACCAGTGATCGGCCTCCCACTTTGCGAGCTCGTCGGCTGCGGTGCTGCAGCACCTATGCGAATAGATTAGCGAGTCAACACATCGATGATTGAATAGCGATCATTGAGAGTGGATAGGTGAGGTAATGATCAGGAAGGAAGAGATGTTCCAGCTGCTTGTCTTACCTGAACAAGGTTGTCGGTCGATTATTGAAGTGCGAACAAAAAGAGAGTCCGGAGCAGCCCATCTCGCAAGCGTCCTCGGTGTCATCGAGGCATCGCCTGAGCTCGCTTTCGGAGCTGGATACGAGGCAAGTAGCTTCGAGTTGCTGCCATGCAGACCAATCAGTTTGAAAGGCACGCCAGCAGAGATTCTGACAAATGCGACGTGAGGCCTGGGAGCAGCAGGCGAGCTTCCCTATGTTCAAGGGAAGTCGTTGGGGTTTAGTTGGAGCGGATTTAAGAAGGCAACTCCAAAGTCCAGAGTGGGGTGCAACTGGTCCGCAGCCATCTTCGAGAGCATCTAAGACTTCGTGAATCGAACCCAAAGTGCGGAGAGCGCGTCGGCAAATGTCCAGACAACCGGAGCTCGGGGCATGCTCACAGCAATGTAGATCTATCGGCCGAAGAAAATCAATAATTATTCATGGCTGCATTTATTTTCATGTTTTCATTATCTCAAGATTGTCTTCATTACTTGAACAAACTCTAGTCATCATATTTTACTATCTTCACCTATTCCTCTGACTAATGAAAAGTTCTTAACATTAATCGCAAGATCGCAGGACGGTATTCATGTTAAGGCATACTTTTCTTTCGGAATTGTATTGATATCGTGAAGATGATTGTTTAAATATTTATATTAGCTTTGATGGTCTCAGAGAGATGTATCAAGATAGAAAATACTATTTTATTTAGACAAAAGTTTGATTAATAAATTTATAATATTCTTTCAGAAACGAAATTGTGATATATAAAAAAAAAAAAAAAAAAAAAAAAAGAAAACAGGTGACTTGGAAAACTCACAGAGCTTGGGATCCTCGGAAACTTTACTCTCGGCGGCAATCTTGAGGCATTTTGGTACTTGATGGAAGCAGCCCTTGCTGCCGTACAGCTTAAGCGCAGCCGCTTGTTTACCAGGTCGGTGAAAGAGCTCCGTGCAGATCGCACGGCAAGTAACATTAGTGACACTCCCACAGCATTCATCAGCGCGTTCTCGGATCTCAAGACATTCAGCGAATTCTGGCTCATCGCTCCAACGGCAGACGTCTCGCAACTCCTGGCGCTTACCTGCTCGCGTACATCCTAGTCGACAATTGAGGCCTCGAGCGAATTCGCAACAGCTCCGGCCCGTCCACTTCTCGTTTTGATCCATATCTGTCGGTCACAAAAATCCTCAACTCTTTTAGAAATTCTTCCATTACCGATTCCTAGATTTAGCTATCCCGAGTTCAGTATAACGGATACGAAGAAACCACTAAAGTATATACGATTTAATACGCTAGTAGCTAGTTCCTCTTATTATCACAATAGTTTGTTTATATACATTAGGTTGACCAAATTAATAAAAATTTGCTTATGCATATTTGATTGTAACAGTCATTTATATGATAAGATTATTTTTGACAGAAAGTAAGTTACGATCTGGGACAATAAAATTTTTCATCCGTTATAAAATTATATTTCTATACAAATATAGATTACTATAGATTGTTTACGTATGTGTACGTATAACACTTCTAGTTCTACATTTCTACTTCATTGCGAAGGGTAAAAAAATGTCAATCTTTCAATTACAAGCGCTTGTACAGAATAAATCATGAAAAAACTTTTATTTATTTATAATAATTGCAAGTTTCGCAAATTTCGCTAGAGGTGAGAGAGTGAGAGTGAGACAAAGCGAGTAAATAAAATGGTTTCGCGTTCATTCCGGCAACAGAATTTAGATTCGATAAATCCAGAATGGAAAAAGTACTAGGATAGCTTGTGTTTAAATATTCTACGGCATAAGCATAAGCATAAGCATAATTTCAAGAAAACGTCTGCACGTCTAACTTAAGGATCCACTCGTATCGACGCTTGTTTAGTCTGTATTGTTTATTAAAGCATCCCTCCCCAGGGACGATGTCAACCACTCGATATATGCATTAGCTAAACTTCAAGCCCTAAGAATCTTAGCTTTAAACCCCATTTTCACCTCGACGCTCGAATAAAACTTTTTAAGCTACAGAATAGTGCACTTATTATTGAGCCGTAGAAAAAAAAGGTCCGACAGATATTTTCGTAGAGTACTTGCAATTTCTATCAGCACTTTATCAATCTACATTTAATTAAATCAATATAAGTTGTGGATTCTGAATTTTATCGTTATGTCTTGTTTATTTTATAAGTACTTAGTTAAAAGAACAATGGAACGTGCCCTATGTCTTATTTATAGATGAATTGCTAAGTACCAGAAAACTAAATCGGTCATTCTCATTAACAAATAAATTATTTCTAACATAATAAAAACTGTTAAATGGTCTTTTCTTCAATTCGTCACATAAAATCTCTATAGATATATCAGCTCAAGTGATGTTTTAGCTTACCTTTAAAAGTAGTATTAATGCAATCCCAGAATTCCATCTGCAAAAAATGGTAAAGTAAGATGTGATAGATTTTATTAATGCTTTATTAATTAATGATTTTATTAGATTTTATTAATTTAAAGTACCAAAATAGTAAACCTAAAGGCTGATAAGTCAAACCGCGATTACTTTCTATCAATTAATGATCGACCTTGAACGGCATTTGTATTATCTCTTTATTTATAAGATCTTATATAAATACTTTGATATATAAAGAATATTAGCTTGTACTGAATTTAATGCAATCGTATAGTACGCACCTTTAAATTTCTAATAGTTTCCTTCTACTTTCGTAAACATCATAAAATATCATAATTATGGTAAATGTTTTCATTATTTAATATTACAAATATTAAAAGAAATTAATATTCATAGTAATAATTAAATATTCATATTATTAATTAAAATAAAGAAATTCATATTAATAATTTGTCTTATAATAATTTATGCCTAATTTTCTCAGATATATCAGTAAACAGATCTTAAATATAAGCATATCATTTAAACATTTTCAGCTTCTTAAAACTTTTATTGATTTCAGTTTGATAAGTATAAATTTAATAAATTCTATTTGTAAGATTATTAAAAATGAATGTAAAGCCTTTTTAATACTTATATTTTTATTATTAAAAAAGGTAATCATGTACTATTTATATGATTTATAAGTTATGAATTTTAATAAATGTTTGTAATTTGAGAAAAAAAATTGAATTATATATATATATATATATATTATGTCATGTTCATAGAAGAGTAATATAATTAAATTATGTTAGTTTATTGACATGTATTGGCAATACCTACACTGTGGATAATTTGTTTTATTGATAACGATTGATTTAAATTGTGTAACTAATGTGTTTTATCAATTCTATTTTTCTTTTATATTTCAGAACACATTATCGAAAATGAAGAAAAAAATATTATACTATATTGTTCATTGTGTATTAAGGCTGTGATAATACATAATGTAAATAATATAGACATTAGTAAAAGATTCCTTACCATTTCAGTTGAGCAAAATTCAGACAAAATTCTAGTCCCGTTTAATCTGGCGTTTGAATCGGCACCCAAAGATACCATTGAGAGCTGTAATAAAAGTGATTACAATTACTATTTATAAGAAGTAACTTCTGTTAGCCATTTTTTAACGTTAAAATATGTTTCTAATTTCGAATTCTTCATATAAAATGAGATTTTAAAGAAAAGAAAAAAATTTAAAGTACGGTGGGTATATCTCTTTAAGGCAGATATCGAATACCAATGGTTCTTTAATTATTCAGTGCCTACTAATTCTTTGTAGAAATTAGAAATAGTAGGATATGGGATTTCGTATGTTTCATTGAACCCCGAACCTCTGTTTCTCATGGCCGATAGTCTTACGTTAATAACAGGATGTACTTTTGTGTGTGCGACGCGTGACCTTGTAAAGCCCATATTTTTCAAGAAAATAATGTTTCTATTAGGTTTATTTCCAGTTCTCTCTTAATATGTGTACAGAGTCAATACTTTCTATTTAATCATAATGTTATTATTACAGATAAAGAGAAGATATTTTTAGCATATGGTAATTTAGCACATGACAGATGAAATTTCATGTGAAATTAAAAAGAAAGTTTTGATGAAGCCCGAAAGAAACCTGTGGTACTTCTAATTAATTACTTTCAATAAATTTATCCTTCAACTGTGACTAATATTATCATTCGATCCTAGTCATATGAGCAAGTACAAAAAATTAAGATGGCTTATTTAATCTATAATTAATATTTCAATTTTATATTTTTTATTTTTGAACATAATTGAATGGCATATTCTTTATACAAAAAAAAATATAATTTTCGGTATGTGTTATTTAGGAATAAAAAAAAATTATTGTGAATGATTCTCGAATATTGAAGCAGGATTTTTTTTTTATTAACGTAGAGAAATTCAGAGACATTTAATAAGCAAATAATTTGTTGGGACAAATTTGTCAGAAGTCTGCCGCAATACTATAAATTAATTTGTATGGACAAGATTTAAAAAATTGATTTAGAAATTTTGCACTTACATAATTTTAGATTAATAGTTTTTTATTACAGATATAATTTTTTTTTCTTTCGTAGAATTTTATACACGTTAAGTGAATAAAAATAATTACAATAAATTGTAGCTTACCTTTTTACTAAAGAAAGTTAATGGTCTACATAATTTATTTATCATAAAATAAGAATATAAGCAGAAAGTAATTGAAATAAAAAATCTTAAATGACATTCAGTAAACTAAGTTTAGGGTAAAGTGTTGGTAGATTTAAGATGTCAAAATTATAGTAAATAAAATATCTCAATGCGAATGAACAAAAGCGTATAACTGTGAATATCGACAATATAAAATATTAGGAATAATCAATGGTCGATAAAATTGTATTTCGCTCAACTGGAGTCGAAGATATTTTGGAAGACGTCGATAGACGCGACAAAGGGATATTTTAATGTGGCTAGGGCAAAAGAGAACTGGGAAATCCATTTTATTATAGATTATAGTCTCTGTGGATTAATAAGTCTCTTCCGATGAATCGTTCAATTGGTTATATTGGTTAAAGCATTTTTAGTTCGCAATTACTGGAATGTTAGTCTATAGTTTATCACAGTTTGCTAAGAACTTGTTTCAATTTTGTGAGTGGCTTAGGCTCGAATTTTAAAAACTCTCAAGAAACCTCTGAAAGCATTATTTCTTTTTTCCCCTATATTTTACAAGATTAATATCGTTATTGGAAACAGATTGCATGATATTTTAGTTACCAAGACACTAAATAATGAATACTTTCTCATTCATTAATCGGTTATGCATTGTTATAATGAGCATTCATTTTGTCGAAATACTCAGCGAAATAGATTACTACGTTTTAAACAATGACGAAAGAAATATAAGTCTTCGTAGCTGTAATACAGTTCGATTCATGATGATAACATAGTAAAATTTGGGGTTTATTAAAGATCCAGATGTTGTACAAGTAATGATTTGTCAAAATTTTAAAAAACGGAACATGTATTTGTAAATTTATGTAAAACACTATAGACTTGTCTATAATTTTCGACAATTTTTATTAAAATTGATTTTCTATTTTAATTGAAAATCTCAATGAAGAGTGACCCCCTCTCATTTTCTAATTAAATCTTTAAGCCTAACCTTTTTTTTAAATATGTAATAATTGTCTATTGTTTTGTTTTACTTACAATAATAAACATAAATATCGATTTAATAACGATTTGTGTACATTACTACTTATATCTGTTTACTTTTATTTAGCCTAAGAAACAAGCTGAAGTCTTGCATTATATGAAACCAACAAACGAGTAAATGAACAATTAGAGATTTAAGAGTTAAATAATTTATTTTATTAATCTTTTAAACAGTCGAAATATATACTGTTAATTATAGAAGTAGAGAGCGAATATTTATAGTCAAATAACAAATACTACTCTATGTGGTTTAATTAAAAATCGATATGCTAATTAAATGAATGTGTAAGTTATTTATGTTATTGTTAAATTAGTTTAACTCTAGTTTTTAATGCGATTGATGGATTCTAAATTTTCATAAAACTTTTATCATGCCATGTTATTTACTTCCAATTTTAATAACTTTTGAAAAATTTATTAATTAGAGAGATTAATTAGAAATTACGAAATTTTTTATTAATTGATATTAAAATAAAAATTTGTTATTGATTTATATAATACGCAATTTTTAAATTTTATAATACAGATTTTACAATGAAAAATAAATATGAACGAAATATGTTCAAAATATAAAATAAAAATATCGAACTGTACTTAATTTTTAATTGATTGCTTACTTAATAATTAAAAATAATAATATAGTTAATTTTTAATTTTAATTTAATCTTTAATTGATTGCTTTAACCAATTTTTTTATTAATAAAGATTTGTTTACGAATACAAGTTCCATTGTACAAAATATAACTATTAATAGCATATGCAGCATTAATTTAATAGGGATTATTTTAGATTAATCGAAAAAGTTAGATTTTCATTTTATTTTTATAATAACTTATTAATGAATATATATAGATTATATATAAGTTATATATAGATTTTATCTCTATAATTTTTATTACTGTAATCAATTAAATTAATTTGTGATTCTTTATATTATAAGAATATTAATTTCGTTAATGGATTAATTGACGATTTGAAACTATATTTATACGTAAATTAAATATATTATTAAAAAATATTAATTATAGATAAAGATTCCATTGAATAACAAAAATATATATATATATATATATACCGTTTTCTATAAAATGAAAAGAGATAATTGATTGGGAACTTTATGTAAAAAAGAGTGTTTATTGAAAGAAAGTATCTTTTAAAATAACAAAATGGTATTCTTTGAACCTTATAAAAATTTATAGAATTATTAGATCCGATAACAGAGGATGTAAAGAAGGGAGATCAGAAAGAGCAACTAAGTATTTGTATTTTCATGCACCTAATAAAATGCTGAACACTAATTATGGGCGAAAGAACATATTTATTTGAAGAATAAAGTCTAATAATTTTTTAATGCAAGATGAAGCTAGTCTATGTAATTAAAAGAAACTTTATACATTTATAATTGCTTTGAAATCAATTTGTAACATACTGGAGATAAATATATATATTTTTGAAAATGTATTTCTGAACCCTGCGTAGAGTAAAAATTAATTTATTTATAATTAAATATTTAAGATGTATTTTCTGTTATCAGAATATCATAAAGCGCTATCGCATAAAATTATAATTTTATTTAAGAGTCACTGGAAATGTGATCTACCCACATATTTCTATGTTTAAAACATATGAATAAAAGATAACTGACTTTGGTGAAAATAAAAATTCATGAAAGAAGTAAGGAAGTACTTTTCGAAAGTCTTATGACTTATTATTTAAAAGGTAAATAATTTTTATTACTAAGTTCATGAAATGATGCAACATTCTCGATAGCTAATACAGCATATAAAAGAAAACGTAATTTAACGTAAAGAAAACGTATACAGCATATATTAGAAAACGGTGTAATGGTATGATTAGTATATAAGTCCTACTTTCGACGAACTAGCGTAAATTAAGTAAGTGCAGGAATGAGATAAAATAATATGAATATTTAAATAAATAGTGGGTACGTAATCGACATTATTAATGAAGTGCATACATCAGATAAATATCTCTGTAGATAATTGAGCTGGATATTCATACGTACCTTGGAGCAGACACTGCGACATGATCCGGAGGCTGATGAGCAACAGGACATTTCTGTAATAAAGAAAAAAGGTAAAAAATGTCAGCTGGTTACGTAAACGCAATAGCGAGGCGGTATTTTTCACGTCACTTTTTTCTACCGACATAAATTTAATGTTTACTATCTTTGCCTCGCCACAACTCACAAAGATCGCACCAGTCGACTTCTAGTCATGCACTTCTTTTTCCGCTAGTCTCCCATTTACTTCTCCCCCTTTCTCCAAGAGCTCTCTTTTAAATTCTTAAGACTAAGCGTGTTAATAATAATATTAACCTTTATATTAATTAGCTTTAGTTCTTTGGCGTAACTTTTCATACTATTGTTAATCATTTTATTATTAATCATTAGACAAATATATGACGCTTATTCAGAAGAAGAATTTTCCTCCTCTTATCATTTATAATACTATAACAATAATTAGCTCATTTAATAATTTATAAACGTCATTTCGTTATTGGATTCATATTCTAAGATTTTAAATACCATCGGCGAGATAAAGTTAATTTTAATGAATGACAGTAATAATACGTTCAATATAAGCTCTAACACTTCTTTTGCATACCGGCATAGGCTCAATTATCGAAGGAAGTAATCCATTAGAATAAAATAGGGGACACAATAGTAGAACAAAAAAATTTGTAGATATTTTTTTCATTCCAGCTTCGAAACCATGATACTGATAGTACTGTTCGTCTAGAGAATCTGCTTTTAATATTTGAATATTTATTGGATCTATTAGCAATCTCTCTCTCTCTCTCTCTATCTATCTATCTATCTATCTATCTCTCTCTCTCCTTCTCTTCATAGTCGATTTAGCATTCTTTCAAGTTTGCATTGTATATACAACTGTTACTATTTTAAAGGCCGCTACAAATAAAGGCCATATAATCATATAAAGTAAGGAATAGTTTTTGTAGATTTGACGTATATCTGAAGAATATGCCGATCGCTCGAATTGTGATGAATAGAAAAGGCAAACGGGTAGAGTAACGATAAGAAAAAGACAATTGACTAAGGCGCCGTGTAGCAAATGCATTTAGAGGCTAGACAGTGAGCCCCCTCCTCTTACTCTAGTCACTCAACAAGTTTGTGATCGGATAAAAAGTATATCAGAGAAGACGAGCGTAGGAGCTTACAGTCGGCTCTGGAGCTTAATTACACTCAATAAATATCATTTAGAGAGGAATTAAGCCAGAGATGTTTGGAGCCATGTTTCCCGGCCTTTCATTTATTGTAAACGGCTCATCTAAGCCAAGAAGAGACTGACAAAATATCTCCTCAGTTCTTTCCAGGAGCTCGTGACTCGTATATACATTATTCTTAGTATTCAATTTTGATCCCAATTCTAAGAGAGACCTATGAAATGCGATTTTTCGAAAAAGGTTCTTAACTTTAGAATATTTTTCTCTTTCTTTCCGTCAAACAAGTATTACTTGAAAGACAGCAAATTGATAAATTTGAGAACAATGATCATCGTACACTCTAAAAACGTAGAACTAGTTATTAAAGTTAAGAACGGAATACTATTATTTGCTTTTGTAGTACATTTTATCGTATATTATATAAATAAACCACTTAAAAATGAAATGAAATTATAATATATATATATAGAATAAATAATATATATATATATATATATATAATATAATTATCTATTCATTTGCATAACTTAATACATAAATTTATCTTCATGTGTATATATTAAGATGATCTTCAAAATTGCTCCTCTAATTTCAAAATTTATGTATTCGTGAAAGGGAAGAGTGAGCGAAAAGTAGTTAAATCAAACGACCTGTGGAGGAGGGGGGTGGTATTAGAGGGAGAGGGTGGTATTAGAGGGAGGGGGGAGGTATTAGAATGTCGTAGAAGAATATGTAGGTTCAATAGTAGGTTATTCTTTTAATTATCTCACTAGAAATTCTTACTGGAAATTAAAATGCTTAGAAATCTGTATGTGAGCTATATGTCGTTTTCAAAAAAGTAACCAACGAAAGCAACATTTTACGTATTAAATAAAAATTATATTCCATTATAGGATATTGTAAAATAGAACTTAATGTATATGGTGAAATATCTAGATATAGTCTGTAACAAAAAAGAAAAACATTTTCTCACATAACGGAAAGATAATACTATAAGTAAATAAGCAAGATTTTCGTTTGAAATGAATGATAATCGGAAAACGGTAATCGTAAAATTAAAAAAAAAAAAAAAACACTAATGTTTAGAGTTCTCAATTAAATGATCTTGAAGGAGAACGTCTACTGGAAAAAGATTCGTCGAGGACGGGCCACTCAAACAGCTGGAGTACAATCAACTTATTTAGCAGTTTTGATTTACGATGCTTCGTGGTCGAGTTCATAGATTATTGATTCCCCCTCCTTTCCCGAGATTTTCCGTACTCCCTACTTTTAGTTAACTTTTTAACTTCGTAAAACAGAGAAGTTTAGATGGTTTCTTGGTAGTAAACGCGAAGAGCCGTTTAAACGGGATCATAAAATTGAATGAATTGAAACGATTGTCGTCGTAGTGTCACGGTTCTTGTCGTGCTCCTTTGACTTTCGTCGTTCTGAGCTCGAAATTTTAAAATCATCGAACTGCATTATTTTCAGTTTGCATGTATTTTAAGATAGTGATGAAAATTATTAGCAAGTTTTTAATTATTTCCCTTACGTTTTAGAGATACAGGTAACTTTTCTTCCTTTGCTCATTGAATTTCTTATGCATTGATAGTATTTCATTATATAATAACCTACCGCATTAATAGCGCATACACGTTATCCAATCAAATGAATATTCACAGATTTGTGTTGAATGATTTTCGGCAATTTCTTAAATTTTTTATTTTAATGAACATATATTGTCTACTGTAGAGTAAATATTACAAAACGAGTAACGAGTTCACCTTTTTAACATCCATTAATTAACATTATATAATTTTCTGAAGCGAGATTATGTGTTTTAATTGAACTAATGTTATTAAGAGAGTATAAAACAATCTCTTTCTCTCTCTTTTATGCTCATGCATTCAAATTTGACTGTATTACAAAAGGTTCGTCGAGCACACGTTGATTGTCATGTTCTTTTACGTTGACATTTATCTCATGCAAAACTACTAATTCTTATTTATCAACAAAAGACAGCAGTATAGATGAATGGTTACATTCGAAAATTTCCGAGCGTTTTTCACTCCACAAGAGCGAAATGCGTTCTCAGCCAGTTCGGCGCATAACTTGGACAAGAGTACAGGAGCGAGAGGGGGGAGAGTGGTCTAGTAACTTAATAAGACTCCCACCGCTGAACTACTCTTTCTTATTGTCTCCGTCAGCCCCTCCGATGATTCTCATGGACCGTTCGTTTTCAGCTCGATTCACTTATCCGGTCAACGTCACACGCCCCGGCTATCGCCCGATGACGTCAGCTATAGACTATGTACATATTTCAAGTCTCTCTCTTTCTTACTTTCCCTCTCTCATTCTCCCTCACATGACATTTCCATTCGCTCATACGCGTTCACTTGCATAGGTTCATTGTGGATGACTATGTTAATAGTATGCATTTGTGGGGATATATTACTTTACAAATTTGCAGCTTCGTTTTGATATTAGTTTCACTACACTTAAGTATTTTGCGTGTTATCATCGACATTGCTGTTAAAAACTGAACGGCACGTTATAAAAAATGGTTTCTTAAACCTTTAAGAAAATTACAACGGTAAGATTCATAATCATTCCGAAATCGTATTTTAAATTTATTAAGTTTATTTAGTTTTTTTAGTAATATGGTATATTACTTATGACGCAGTGTAGCATATAAAAATATCAATAATAACTATAAGTCAATAAATATTGCGGTTAAAATTTATATTAAAATTTATTCAATTGATCTTAATGCTAATTTTTTTATTTTCGTATTTTAATGATATAATTTGGAATGAATGAATCTATATATATATATATATCAGAATATTATGTACGATTATGAATGTAAAAGAATATTCTATTCTAATAATAATATAATATATACAAGATAATTAATAATTCTAAAAGATATGCTGTGCTGGTACAAATAAAACTTTTAATAAATAATGTCTATAATTTTGTTTGATTAAAATTTGGTAATGACTCCATTACTAAGAATTTGTTGGAATCTTTTATAATTCGGTACAAAATAAATCGGTACAAAATAAATATCAATAATTATAAAGCGAAAGATTAATATAATAACTTTTCGTAAATGAATTATTACCTAAAGTAACTCGATTTTTTCATGAAGTCATCAATGTCAAATATACAGTTCATAAAAGTACAGTGATGAAATAAAAAGTTTCAATTTGTTAAAGAATCTTTTAATTGTACTTAAGTGAATTGGAAATAGAACTCGTGACTAGGCGTTCATTTAACACGGGATGTCTTTTATAGAAGTAATTTTTTGTTTGCTCTAACGCTGTTGAGAGATTTTACTTGTTTATTTATTTGCCGACGCCTCCGATTGTACCGGGCTAATCAATGTTTTCTTTTTCCTTTTTTTTTTTTTGAGCGCGGTAACCGATACCATCTTACCTCTACTTTTATGATTTCTGTTTCTTCTTCCTTTTTTGCCAAACTCTAAACTCGTTCGTATCTAAGGATTATTAATTATTATTGTTGAACAAACTTCCGAGTCGAATTAAAAGACAAAAACTGAAGAATATTGATAGAAAGAACTCTTTCGTACATTGTTATTAAAAATATTTATTTATTATAATAGAAGAGATGAATTTTTCCTTTCTATCAATAAGCTACGACAATAAAATATTTGGCTTTGAATAGAACTTTCTAAGATCTATAGATAATCAGTAAAATATGAATCAGCAAATAAATTATGCTAGCTCAAATAATAGTAAATTTAATATTTTCTTATAAGTCATGTAATGATTACTTATAAATAGTCATTGGCACGGACTTTATTGTGAAAACTTTGGTAAATCCAAATGAATTTTTTATCTGTAAAATGCTTCTGAAAATCTCCTTTCTTGAGTGTTGTTTAATTTTGTTAAAATGATAAATGATAAAGAAGCAATCTTTCTAGGCCGGAAAATGCCCGTTGCCGGGTCACACAATTATAAATAACCGTAAACTCGCGTAGATCCTCGATGTTTATTTTGCGAATCGTACGAATCGTGCGGATCCCTGAACTCAAGAGGAGCAACCATGAGTTCGGAGTACGATGAATCTTCGACTACATCAACCTGACTAATCTTAGGACCAGATGAGTTGCTTAAAAGAGAATCATGTATCCTCCAAAGATTAAAGCTAATGTCAATGATTCCGATCGAGAATTAAAAAAATAAACTATTTGTACAAATTATAAACTTTTATGTTATTGTTATATAATGATGTTATATAATGAGCCGAAAAAATATTAATGAACTTTATTATAAACTTCGCAATTGCACTCGTTTATAATTAAGCGTCAATCTATTTATCAAACAATAGATTAAACAAAATGATCTAAATATGAAAGTACACAACCATTGAAAATGGCAAAGTGAGTATAACTAATAAGTTATACTCATAGCCTACAAGTACTCGAATTTAAATATATATGCACCCCTACTTATTTTTCTTGTTATTTTTGCATGCTGTGTTGAGGTTATTAATACTGTTTTAATACTTTATAATATTCATGACTGTTATCATTTATATATATAATAAATTTATATAAAATAAGATGACCTTAATTTTTATTGATTTTACTTTCATGCAATTAGAAAAAAATGATATCATACCAAATTTCAAAACCTTAATGAATTAACTATTTGTTTTTATAAAATTTTTGTCCCTTATAAATTTGGCTCTAATAATACTAACGTGCGTAGGTTTGTGTCATTCAAGTTAAGACTCGGTTAGACAAGTTCGTAAATTTTTGAGATGCACTGTTCCTTTCTATTTTTTATCATTCTATGCGCTTAAACTGAGAGAAATCGGAAGATGGAAAAACTCTTTTTAAAAAGCTATGGGAGATCACGATTGTAATCTATACTTATCCGCTGGACTTGTCCACATTTATATAGTTAGTATCCACAGATAATATCAACAAGATAATATCCATATTTATAAGATTGTCTAATCGTTTATGGCAAATAGATTGATTAAATAGATATGAATTTATTTTTGGAACGAGGGGACAAAAATTTATAGGAAATTGGACTTAGATCAACATATAATCAGTGTTAAAAAGCATTTTTATATGAGTTTAGAATCTTGTTTTTTAGTGAATGAAAAATATTATATCCGTACGTATAAAACTAGTATTGTTGTTCTTTTTTTTAATAATTTCATATATTGACTATATATCGTGAGTTCCTCAAATTATCTCTCAGATGCCAAAATAATAGAACAATTAAAAGCTAGGGATAATGGCAATCAACTGTAAAGGCAAAAAGAATCTAGAGTAGTAAAAATAAGGGGAAAAAGATGAGAGCCTCGAGTCCGATTTACAAAAATATCGTAAAATAAATTCGCGTTCTAGTTCGGGCAGGCGACAACGGCTAATTACAGAAAAATGAAATAAAATTCTACTTCTATGTTTATAATCGTGTCGCGACGAGACGAAAATAAGATTCAGAGTACCCTGCCCTGAGTAAGTGAATGTCAAAATGAGACAGAGAGATAAATTGAATAGCAGAAAGAGGTTTAGTGGTAGAGGTAGGAGGACGGGCGAAATCGGAAGAAGACTGCGGCGGAGGGGAACAGAGACGAACCAGAGAAAGAACGACGGAAAAATAAAATTGCGAAAAGAAAGGGTAAAAGATCAGCGCGATTTACTTTCGCGACGTCGAAACGAGTGCCACGCTCCTGCGCCTACGCACGCCGCCACAAGTAAATCTTCGCGTTGTGGCAAGCAATATATAACTTCATGACTTTCTCAAGTGCCGTCCCGTCCTCTCACTCTATCGTTGTTCTCACTCACTTACTTACTCTCTTTTTCTGCCCCCCCCCCACAAATATACACATACACACTGTCTGTCTGTTTGTCTGTTTCCCTTACAACAGAATGAGAAGAGAGATACATTTTGAAATATTGCGGTACCATACACGATACCTGAGCCTTTGCATCTCCCGTTATTTTATGGATTCACCAGCTTATTGTTCAATTTTTCGTAGCTATATCAAAAGGTGCTATTTCTTCATTGTCTGTAATGAGGAGGAAGCCTTATCGACAAAATCTGTATAACCATATAAACCATTTGACGAAATTATAATTAAAGAAACTTCTGCTTCACCTTGCGAATTTAAACAATCTGTCCGTATACTCAACGACCAAAGAAAGTCGCTATATGTCTCGAGTTTTGTCTCATTTTATTTAGAAAGAGTGCTCGAATAATCGAATATCAGAGTTTAACCTGTACTTGACCAACAACTTGAAACAATATTTTAATTTCTTTTCAGAAAAATCAGTAATAACAAATTATTACTGTTTCAAGATGAAAGTTAAAATGAAAATTTTTAGATAATACATGCAATACGAAGAATCACGAATAAAACAATAAAAAGTTTGAGTAATCTCAAAAACGATAATAATTTTGAAAATTTGTACAATTTAAAGGTTAAAAAACGATTTATGTGAATGAGTTCAGAGTTTCACGAGACAATATTCACGTGTACGCATGGATTGTGGAAAATTTCGAGCCAGTAAAAAACGGTCTTCTAGAAAATTCCACTCACAATATATTATTATACCCTTTAGCATATGTGCATGCATGCATACACAACAACGATTCATTATATTATATTGAGCTTAAAGTTTTTCCCAACGTCTTGATTTTCGAGTAATAATAGATGAGAAATAATCCGAGTTTTCCTTGAATACGCGTTCTTTATACTTAGCGTGAACGGCTGTCGTAGCAATATTTTGATTTTCTCTAAATCTGGGTCAGCCAAAAATACATATAAAAATTTTTTTTCAATAACCACGGCTTATAATCGACCTCATAAATTTGTAAAACTCCTAGCTATTGAAGCATCCAAGTTTGTGATTTTAACTTTAAATTCGCAAACAATGTTGTCGAGGCCGAACGGAAGAATAGAAAGTGAGAGAAAAGACCGGGAAATCATGTAATCGGGTCCTGAAGATAAGTTCGACGCAAACCGAACGTTTCGCTATTATAAATGAACGCACACGAGCACACATTAGACGAGGAATCGCAGTCGGCTTGAGTTTTTTGAAGTATTCCTATTTTTGAGTTCTATATTTATTATGACAATATCGTGTACAAATTTATTTTAATTTATTATTTTAAATTACAATCCACTATACCGTTAAAGTAACAACTGAAAAAGGCTGGATATAGTGTAATGTCAATATATTTTATAATCATTTACTACTATCGTTTAAATTTTATTTTATCTCTTCGTAGGGGAGAAACCGACTAAATAATATTTTTTAATATGCTCATATCTTATGCATTAAAAATTTATAAATGAAATAAATCTTTTAATAGGATACGATTTATATTTAATAAGATTATTATCTGAAAAATCATACGTTTAAAATTATCTGTTTTTGTTTGATTCAAAATAAAATTAATATTTGGCAAGGAGATTTACTACAATATTTAACAAGCTTGCTTGAAATATTATAATATTTATTTAGAATCCGTTGATTTGTTAATTTTCAGTATAGCATTTATAAAAAATGAATATGATAGTATATCAGCAGAAAAAGAAAATTAGTGAAAAAAATATGAACGATAACAATAATAAAGAAGATGATAAAGAGAAGCAGAAAAGTAAATCTTTGTAGGGGCATAAGGAAAAATACAAACACATGTGGCGTTTAGCTGTCTTTGATATCTCATAAATGATGAAGCGAGAGAGAAATATAAGACTGAAGAAAAATACGGATTAAGGCATTGAAAAGAGAAATAAACAAAAACACGAATAAAATCAAAGATGAGAAAATATATAATTATACTCTTAGCAATAATTAAAATGTATTACATACAATGTGTTCATGAATTTAAACTATTCACGTGTGCATAATAAATTATAAGGCCTATGTTCTTCTTCTTATGTATAGTATTATTATTGTATTATTTTATTAAGAATGTACGTATTAATTTGTTTGAGAAAAAATTGTTTTTTCCTTCTTCTTGTTTTGATAAATTCTTAAGTAATTAAATAAATTACTATTATCGTAATATATATCAATGAAATGTATCGAAGTTGACAAATATTTTCGAAATAAATTTAAAATTAATAATATGTTGCGACAAGGAAATATTTTGCAATATTATTTTAATATAAAATTTAGGTAACGTTGGAAAATTTTTATTACGTAAAATAAAATAAATCCTTCGAGCGGAATGAATGTCATTATCGGCACAGTGACAAAACGTAGAAAAAAATGCAATAGAAGTACGGAGTAAAATACGAGAATTATTAGAAAAAAAGGAAGTATGATAAAATAATTATTTGTGTTGAAAATTCCTAGGTATGTTAAACTAATGAGTGCATTTTTTTTAATGAACATATTGTAGAAACATAGAAGGAAGTATAAAATTACAAAAAATAGAAAAGAAACAAATGTCAAAGGTGAAGTTGTAAATATAGCAAACGCATTGGGTCGAAAGGGGGGATGGGAGATGAGAAACTCAGAGAGAGGCGCGGAGGAGGGGCTGAGATGCGACTTGCAACTGTGCAAGGGTTCATTGAATCTGTTCTGAGCTCGTATTTTTGCTAGGATCATTTATATATACGTGCGCATGTGCGAAACAGACAGAGCGCGCGCACGGGGACGTTTCAGTGGGTACGAAACGAGCTGCGACAATATCCGTCGTGCGCGAATATTTTGCGATATTTTTAACGCGCGAAAACGGCGGTGACTTGTTTATTTTTCCTACTCCCCTCGCTCTTCCGCTCGGCTGTCCCTTTGCGAGATTGAGAGAGATGCTTCTCCGATTTTTCGCATCGGGTATAAAAAGCGCACTCAAATTCTTATTAAGGATTTAAATTAAGGATGTGCTTCTCCACGACTTATGACCCTCAACGGGACTAAGATAAAGACCGCTTAAGTAATGCCGAGTCGAAAGACTTGGGGGAAAAGTTAGCCGCCCTTTCATGTAATTGGCCGTTAGAAATCCAGTTGAATCATTCTTGTAAAAGCAAGAGCTGGGGATTCGCGAGGGCGAGGCTAATAAATTCGAGGCTCCTACCTTCGGTGATCGCACTTGGGGCTAGTAAAAGCAAAAGCAGCAGCACCAGGAACGATAGCAGCTTAAGTTTCGGCAGCCGGCCCATAGCTCTCGATCTAGACTCGTCACCAAGTCGACATGTTGCGCGCGTTACAGAATGCTGACTGATTCTTGCGTTACCGCGATAGCGTGACACACACTTCGGCGGCGCTCGAGCGACTGAGCTTTGCACGCGTACGAGCTTTCGCTGAGGCGGAGTCTCAGAGTCCTGCCAGCAGAAGAAGCACGTAAGGGACACGGCGTGCGTGTGGATGCAAAGTCCGCTACGGAGGGTCAGGGGAAAAGCAGAACTCATAGCCGCAAGATGTCACGAGGGAGCGGGAGCGTTCCGATTTTCAAAGGCCTGCTGCCTGTCAATCGAGGAGCTTCGATTTTTTGTGAGGGACTTTCCGTCTCCCGGCGACTCGTCGATTAAGATTGTACAATAATCTTCAAAGGCAGATTCATATGCCTTAGCCTATAATTGCTTAAAAGAATGATGGGAAGAAGGAACTTAGTCCGATGAGAGGAAAGCCTTGTATTTTCAATTCCGATTTCCCTACTGATCTACCGTACTAATTTACTTAATGATTCAGTAAAAAAGTGGTCGACCAAATTTATTGTAGTAGTATCGAATTATTTATGTAATTTTTTTCGGTTGGAAATGTGCACAATGCTTTCTAGGAGGCTTGTCTAAACTTGTTTCATTATTCTTTATTTACTCCTACTGTCCTATTATGTATTTATTAAACTGTAATTGCTAGCGATGCGCTTTAATTTCTTTTCAGATCTTTAGAGAAGGTAAATTTTATCGTCAATCTTTTAATTCTACTATTACTGGCGCATCTATAATACTCAAGATATATATGCATAATTTTTCATTGTAATGGATTATTGCTTTCATCAGCAATATTGAATTATAATTGAATAATGTTTGAAAACTATAGCAATAGATTGTAAAATTTTTTATATGCAATTTTATGCAAAAATAATGGAGATGATTTATAATATGCAATCGGGAAAATCAGTCACTTATATATTAATTTCAAATTGCAAAAAAACTGGTTTCTACATTACATTCTTATTGTTACTTATAAATATTTTTTTAAACCACTTAAAGCTATAATATTATATCCTCTTATTATCTATTGATTTTTTTTCTCATAAAATTTTATAAGCTTGTATTGAAACTAAAAGTCTTAAGATCAATCCATTAAAGTATTTATACAATAAATACAATCACAGCTGAAACTTGTTTAACAGTTTATAAATATTCTGATTTTCTTGTGGAATCCTTAACTTTTACTAGTCAAATATAATTATTACCTATTAATTTTTTTATATATATTTTAACAAATATTATGTAAAGATGTATTGTTTACAGTTACGTAATATTTTCCTATATACTATTCATGTTTATAAGTATCTTCCTACAAATAGCTGCAATAAAATTTTAATTTAATTTAAAAATGATAATTTTACCGTACATATCATATTATTAGGGATATACAAATTTTCAATAATAAAATTTCTTTTATTCTCATATTCAATTCATTATATTCATTATAAAACGACTAAATAGCTTTTAAAGAGTCTTTTATGCAATCGGTTAAAATAGTGCAATATATAATTAAGATAGATAAATAGACGGGTGAGGCAAGGGGTAGGGAGCGATAGACGCAGGGAGATACACCTATAATGTGAAGGCAGCGAGAAGTCCTCGTTGATGTCAAAGTCATAAAGGAAAAGTGCAAGAGACATATTAACGAAAGCGTCACTTGTCGTTACACGTTTTGCCCAGTCTATCTGGTATGATCCAACGTGAGTTAATATCATCACGGAGATTCTCCTCTAATTAATACAGCGTTGTCATTAGAAACTATCTCGCAGAGAGAAATATTAAAATATTAGTTGTTGATGCGTAAATCATTATATCCATGCCATATATATTATATGATTAAACTATCATATATTAATAATACAATAATGATGGTGATTTGAATATTGAATTAAAAACATACGAATTTGAATGTTGATAAAAATTCCATTTAAGATCGTTTAAAATAAATATAAAATTATTTTAATTCATAGAAATAATAAAATGAATCTTCATAAAACGTTATGTGATGTAAATAAAGAAATTTGTATGAATTTGCAAATCGAGTACAATTAGTAAATTAGAGATGCAATAATGAATCTGTTGATTACATCGTTGTTCTGTGACTTTTTCTCGCTGCTGCATTACACTATTTTTACAATCTACGCTGTATGTGCATATTTATTATTTGTAATATTAAATCTTAGTTCGTAAAAATGTTTTTTCTTTTACTCTTGAATCTCGCTAAGCGATTTAAGTTAACGATACACTGGCCCATGCGTTTAAATAACACGTTGACAATAGTTGCTGATTAATCAAAGTTAATTGAAATCATATTCTCTAAGCTAATTTATTTATTGTTTTCATCAAAAATCAAAGTTAGTAATAATATACTCCATATCAAAGATAACAAAAATTTTGTGGACGCACTTCTTACTCTCCACATTAATATATATGTCCGAGGATCGATTTCACTTCGTGTCGTGTTTCTTTTAAAGATATTCTAAACTGTAAATTATAATACTATTTTTGATGTTGCCAATGTCAATTATTTGAACAATGTTATTTAACCAATTTTGCTAAAGTAATAGTTTGATCATTATAATTTATTATTAACGTTTTAAGTAGAATTAGAATTAAAACTGTGACTTAAACTTATAAATTAAATAATATATAATAATAGATATCATTGTTCGGATGAAGTTGTAAAAAAAACTCTAAGCGATAATGTAATATTACAAACGAATAATAAAGCTTTAACTAATTAAATTTCAGCAGGCAGGTGAACATCCTCGATTTTCTTGACATTGAGAGTGAGTTCGAAATAAAAAAAACAAGAAGCAGATGAGTCAGAAAAACCATTGTTGGCAAAGCGAGCCAAGCCACAAATCCCATGAGGCGGAAGAATAAAGTATTAGCGACAGCGACAAAAGACTGATTCCGTGAAATATACAAATCCATACCGTGCAACGAATATCAATAGTGTGATTAAGCCAAGTTTTATTGGCATACGTAATACCGGAGACTCGTTTAGTGAATTGGGAACTCACGGGTACGTGACTCGGGAAAAATGTAGTCGAAGGTGATGCATATGAATAAAGTTTGACTATAGAAAATCGCTTAGGAATGAACGGCCAATAATAAGGAGTGCTCGAGGATGGTCCAAAGGAGGTGATTGTGGATCCGAGAGACAAACCTTGAGCATCCCGTTTCGCATTTGAAATTCGGTTCTTTCTCTAATCGCACAAATTTCAATCGTTATGCGTGGCCATCATTATCAACCAGCCACTTGTCAGAAAAAGCGGAGTTGGAAAAAAGGAGAGCTGACTTTCACACGTTAATCATCGATGTATTATTATCTCCGTACGTCTATCTGCCTGAAGTTTCCACGGCACCTAGAAAACGATTCAGTAGGCTGTCGTAGTTCCGCAACCGCGCTTTATCTTACCTTGATCTACTAAGTTCACCATTTCCAGTTGACGATATTTGAATTGCTTTCTTCATCCGTGATATTCCCTTTTTTATGGGACGAGACTTCTTGGACAGCTGAACATTATTCCAATGGATTGAGAATGTCAGGGTAATGTGAGATGCCGAGGCTTTCAAAAAAAAGGACCTCTGCGTCAAAGAGAATAAAAGTAGCCAGTATTACTCTTATTAATCTCTTAGCTACATGTTTAAGCTCTCATACAAAATGGTCTTATTTTTAATAATATGATTAATGACAGAGAGAGAGAGAGAGAGAGAGAGAGAGAGAGAGAGAGAGAGAGAGTTGTACCTAATGTCGATAGATTACTAAGAAATAGAAAAATATTACCATTTATTATTTAATTACGAAACAAAATAAGAGTATACATAAAGTTCGTAGGGAAATTTTTTACATCTAATAGAAATAAAATTAATTGTATTTATGAGTTATCTAGATTACATTAAAATATTTAACACAATTGATTTGATTGTAGTTTATATTTAATAGTTTCATTATCGGATTATTTATAAAATCTTTCCTTCATTCAATATTCACCACAAAGTGGTCAAAGAGCCCAAATATATTAAAAAACGCATATGTAATGCGTACGTTTATAAGATCAATATTTCTTTTTATTAAAAAAATTCACATTTCACTATTGGTTGTTGCATAATAATTTATAGAAAATGAGATTTAGTATGCTACATAATAATATGTATTTTGAATATATAAACATGAGTTTCATCAAAAAATAAACTACTATTTAAAATGTAAATAAAAAGTTTGTTTAACTACATGAAAATATAGTGATTGAATTTTACATGTTATTGTTCTTATTTATCTGTTGGAGATTTGAACAAGAAGAAAAAGAGAAAGAAATAGTGATATTTCAGTTATAATAAATACTGTATCTCATTATAACAATTGTCACTGAGATCTTAAGTCGAACCTGTTTTTACTTCTATTAAAGCAGGGATGCTTTTATTTCATCTTAGTTCACTTTAACTTTCTGGAAAGAATGACACGTACATCATCGCTCTGTGTCGTAATACTTGGATGTGCACGCGTACAATGCAAGGGAACGATCAAAACATGCATATCCAGCATAAATCTTCAGTTGGAAATTCCGCTTCGTCTTCATGGCATCTGAATTATTAGCATCCGCGAATCTTTAAAAAAATAGGCCAACTATCAAATTCTTATTAATTTAAGGAGAGCTCTCCCTTAGTTAATGGTACTAAAATCGAGTGCATTTAAATGCAAGTGTTTTTTTTTTAATACCACAGAGAATGTGTGCGATAGATTGTTTACTTTAATCGAAACCAAAGTTTTTATATTTATGTATCAGGAATCATTTATTTAAATAGTACAATAATTTTCCAATGGAAAATTCTTTACTAAATTGTTATTTATTATTAATAATGAATCGAACTAACGGGATGCAGGTATATTAGGTTTGTGTTAAAATCAATATTACAAGTTTTATTTATGTTTTAAAATATCTTTCACTTAAATTCATTAAAAACTTTTTTTTATTAAGAGAGTATTTTATTAAATTTTATTTCTCTATTGTAATTGTGAACGTGAATTTTCAAAAAATGAGGATCACTGCAAAATTGCTTTATGTTCAATAAAAAAAGTATAACCATTTTGTTATTTTATTATAAAAACTTTAGCTAAATTTATGAAGACCTCAGATAAATATTATTAAATACAGATTTCATCTTTACTAAAAGCTATACCGAATCTTTTTATTTGAATTTTATTATTTATAATTATTCCATATCGTACGTATAAAATGTAATTGTAGCATTCATCCTATATTTTACTTTAGTCGTGAGTTATTTTAGGATAAGAGATAAAGAAAATAAAATTCGCTGTTTTTTGTTGTATTGAAATTAAATTAAATTTATTGAATGTCGTCCGCTGCGAGGCGTAAAAAAATGTCCTTAGCTGGAAAGGAGGAAAAAAGTCAAATTCGCACACACGGGTTACAAGATAGAACTGTAAATTATCGTAACGAACGATTTCGGTTTCAACTGCAGATAATTTTATTTTATATTTTTAATTCACTGCCAACTGGGCTTGTCCAACCTTTGTCGTGACATTGGTGGATGACCGATACGTGTGTGGGTGCGGACACCGGGTTGTGCCCAACGTCTTGGAGACCAGACCTGACCGCGAGAAACTTATTTTCTCTTTCTCTCTCTTATTGTAGTCCTTAGGATCGGTTACCTGGACCTTCTTCTCCTCTCCCAGGGAAGTCCAATTTCTTCCCCCTGGGGCTGATTCGAGATCTCTTTGGCTCACAACCATCCAATCACAAGCACATGCGACGACGATAAAATAGTGACCAATATTATCACCACGTGATTAACAAATGGGACTTTAACTCGTAGCCCTTAAAATATCTGTCTTTTAAGCTTTAAAATATCAGTTGCAACTCGCACGAGAGAAAGATCACATCCTTTCGATCGCTTCAACTATATTTTTAATAAACAAAGACGTTATCGCGTTGAAATTGAAGAAATATGTTTTCTTCTTTATTCTTAAGACGAAACTACTTTTTCCTCCTACGATTTTCCATTACGACATCTCCCTTTAAGATCCCTCATATCTGACAGCCCTGCTGATGAGCAGAGCTGTCCCATTGCTTATTTTTCTATTTCAATGCGCAGGTCTCCAACAGTAATAGTAAGAAAAAAAAACAAATATATCGTATAAAAATAAAATTTGAATTAACTCATAATAAATAGTAAGTTATTTTCAATGCGTATTCAATAATATTATCGTAAATAAAAAAAAAAATTATAAAATCTTCTATCAATATATATTGTAAGTTAAAATTTCAATATTTTTCTCACAATCTCATCTTCGTTTCGATTTTAAACGTATAAATTTGATCTTTTAAATTTCTTTTGCACTTTATTTTGTATTAATCAATTTTATAAAATATATTTATGAATTTTTTATATGATGTAAATTATTTTTATGCTTGTAACCCATTATTTTTATGATAGTTCCAGTTTTCTGGGTAAGTTCAGAACCAGAAAGAGAGGGAGAGAGAGAGAGTGTGTGTGTCACATTCCAGTTTTATTATCTTGAATATTAGAAAGTCACGTATTTGAGTACGTCTTTGTATTAGGTACAATGGTAAATTTATTCGGTAAACGTACAGGAGCCTCGAAGTTTCATGAAAATGTTGTATGGATCTCTTCAAATAGATTATACTTATTTCAAAGATAAATCGCTTTTTCCATTAAAAGAATAATTCTTCTCTGAACTTGGTGGAGTTTGTGTGTCTCATTGACTTTTTTATTTTACTTTTTGTTACTTACTACGATATGTACAGTAAACAAATATATATTTATTATTTATGATAATTATGAAATATTACGTATAAAATATTTTAATGTATTTTTCTATTTAAAAATAAAAAAATTTTTTAATTCATCCTATTTTTTTGATGTAATTAATTTTCATCTAATTTTAAATATATTAAAAATTTTGTTTTAATAAAAAATCAAAAAGACTTTTGAAGAAAGAATGAAATTAATTTTTTAATTACACTTCGTTACTGTCTTTTATGTATGATTTTATATAAGGTTCAAATCTTGATCATTTTTCAGTAAGAATTACACTTTAGAAAATACGTCTTGTAAGACATTAAGTCAATGACATTAAGAAAATAAACGAAACTAATTACATGTGGTATTATTAAAATTTATCATGGAATATTAAGTATCTGCTACAAAACAGATAATAGTAATTAAAAATTTTTTTAATTAATTTATACTATTTTATTTATTTTAATTTTATTTTATTTTAATTTATGCTATACATAATTCATAATATTTTGTTAATATACTATGTAAAAAATTGGAATTAATTTTAAATTGTACTATGTTACATATTAAAAAATGGAAATTTATTTTATATTGTACCATATTATATATATATGTACGACAACGTAATAAAAATGGTTTTGATTAGATACATATAGATACTGTATAACAGCATACTTTTGCCCTAATAAATATATAATACATAAAAACTTTATTTTAATTTAATTTAATTTATTTATTTCTTAATACACAGTAAATATTAAACATTAAGACTTTGTAAGTTACAACCCGATATATATGGCTTTGTATAATTATTAATCTCGGTAATTAAGATTAAGATATTTAATTTGCTTATTAAAGCTAATTAAAGCTGCATGTAAAATATAAATATAAATTTATATTTAAGCAAAAATATAAAAATTAGATAAGATGCTATTTCAATTAGAAGAAATTAATTTACTCTTTTTTTTCGCATCATAATTCGTAAACAGTAAATTACTTCATCAAGCCCAAATAATAAATTCTGTTAACAAACATTATTGGCTTTCTTTCTCAAAACTTAAAAAGTGCAATTACTACTGGAAAAAAATGAGCATTTAAAAAGAGTAATTTGACAATTTTAAAAATTTTGAACTTATTTATTATAATATTAAAAATTGAGTTACAGGCATATTTTCATTAATACGAGTATATTTCATATTTTACTATTAGATTTTCAAAATACAATATGAGTACTAAGTAATAATCTAATAGTTCAATTTAGAACTTTTTATTTTAAAATTTCAACATTCGTAAAATAAAGTTGATTTACAATTTTATTATAAACCATTTATTTAATCAATTCATTTTACTGTCACTTATTATTTTCATTGTAAATTATCAATAAAAAAAACTAAAAATTTATAGTATTTTTACTGTATTCGTATAAATGTTTATATAAATAAATATTATTATTTTATTTACGTATTAAATTTTGTAACAATTTTTAATTCGTGAAATAAAACTAAATATTTTTATCATCTTTGATTCCTGTTTAATATATTTCGAAAATTTATTTTCAACAAAGTACATTAATATTTCACAATTTAATATTTTTATTTATAAATAAAAATAAATAATAAATATAGAATATTTTTACTTCTGATGACTTTATAGTTATTTTTTTTTTAGTAATAGACAACTTAATTAAACAATTAAAAAAAACTGAAGTAACAAAAAAATTTTTTCAAAATTTTCAGTTAATTGTTGCAAAATTTAATTAAGCAAATTACTTAAAAATTTAATATCTTTTGGAATAAATAATTTATTTAACTGAAAAACAGATTGAAAATTGAATGTTTATAAATATTTTTTGTTTCCTGAATTTCTTTCTCCGAATGAATTCTGTATATTTTAAAACAATACTCATATTATCATGTAATATTATTATTAGTGTTACACAGTAAGAAGATTTTTCCGGGATGAGTGCGCTTATAACGGTTATTTCAATAATTTAAAGTAGTAACTCATTCGGGAGTTGTTCGCAAAAGCAGTAAATTATTAAATATATTATTAATGAGTATATATTGTTAAAAGGATTTCATTTATTATACACCGAAGAAATGCTTGTTATCATTGTCGAAAATTAATAAAATCAAGAGCTTTGTATGAGAAGTTGTCAACAGGGGGAAAATGTTTCAAGTAAGGAATAAATTATATTGTTTACGTAATATAACTGTTTAAGAATATAATCATAAATATTTTAAAAATACTAATTGCAATAACTTTCTGTCGTGTTCGTTTTATTGGAATGATCTGTATGAAATCTTGCCTTGATCAAGTGGATTCTGTAATGATTGTTCAATGAAGAAATGATTGTGAGCTTAATTTTATTTTTATTTTAAACTATAGATTTATCAATTTTAAATATCTTTTTTTGTGAAAATAAATTTCTGCATAAATTAATATACAAACTTTCTTTGTAGCCCTTCTATATAGTTGTTGAAGGTAAATTATCATTTGTTCTATCAGTTTTAGAAATGTTCTCAATGGATAAAACGATATGTTTTAAATTGACTTCTACTTACTCGAATATAATAATCGACTCACTTGTATACCTACTAGTATTTAAATATATATAAATATATATAAATATATATAAATATATATAAATATATATAAATATATATAAATATATATAAATATATATAAATATATATAAATATATACAAAAATATATATAAATATATATAAATATATATAAATATAAAAATAAATCATTTTTATAAGAATTGCTTAATTTATAGTTTGTCTAAAAAAATAAATTATTTAAACAGTTTTTGATTCAAATTAAATAAATTGTAAAAATTATAGCTTATACAACTATTAGAATTCCTCTTAAATAAATTAGAATGTGTAAAAATAAAAATAAAATTAAAAAATATAATTCCTATTTTTTATTTTGCAAAAATATTTTTTTATTTTCGATTATAAATATAATGTTTTTTTTATTTATATATATATTTTGAAGTATCTATATTTTCTGAATCGTACTAATTTGATATATTTGGTAATATGATATATCTTTCATCAAATATATTGTTATATATCAATTACGATGAACAAATAGAATAATACTATAAGGTAATGAATTAATTTTTTTTCTGCATTTAGTTATTTCATAGAGTTTTCAATACGGATCGATTATGAACTTATAACCGTACCGTAGTATCAATTTATTATTCTAGTTAAGGTTTGTTACTACTTAACTAGCAATTTTTTTTATTAAAAATATGTTCAATTTTATTGTACTTCTCGTGCAGCTTCTCTATTACTATCCAATAATTCTCTCTCTAATTTAGTTATTAAATCGTTTTAATATTATACATTTTATATTATATTATATTATATTATATTATATTATATTATATTATATTATATTATCTTATATTATATTATATATATATATATAGAAAATGAAAAAACAGTTAATAATTTAATAACTTAAAGTTCGAAAAATTAAAAGGTATGGATACGTAAATAGATTAATTTTAAAGATTTATTTTGATTAAAAACAATTTAAAAAATTTTCGTTAATACTAATAATATTACTAATAATAAAATTTTCGGGAATAATCAAATTTTTATGCGTATGTTTTTATTTAATTGAAAACTATATATTTTATATTTCTAATAAACAATTAATTACGCCCAATCATTACAATAAAATATATATTTATACAAAGATTTTATTAGTTGATTATACATCAATGACCATTACATTTTATCAATATAATTGCTATAATAATTAATAAAATATTGTAAAATATTGTAAAATATTGGCTCATTCTATGTGATAATAACCAGTATATATAACTTAGACGTCTTGTATTAATTAAAATATGTTATTGTGAATATTATGGGTTGCTAACAAAATTCACGTTGAACTATGTAATTTTCTCAAATAAATTCATTAATTATTTTCAATTTACGTATAATTTAAATAATTTTTAAAAACATTCTAAAACATTATAGCTTCAAAATTATTTATAAAAACAAGGTTTATTTCTTCCTATATCATAAAGCATGTACTTTCCGCCATTATCATTTACAGTTTTGTTGATATTTTTATGTAATCTATAAAATTTGTTTTTTTAAAGCAATTTTTATTTGATTGAAGAAAAAAATAAAGATCATTTTGGTGACATAGATTATTTATATAAAGATATACGGTATACGAATGTCCATAGATAGTATTATACGAATTATTTAATATGCGGTACGTAAACTAATGTATTTAAGATTTATTCAACTATATGAAATATTAAATTTTATGTGTCTGTAATTTTAATGATAAAATACTAATATAATGAATTAATTTTTTTCTTCTTTATGTGTCTTTGCGTAAAATTATTTCACTTATACCATTGTAATAAAAAAAGTTTTATAAGTATTATTAATTTTTTTCTAATAATCATTTATGAAAAACCAAAATAAATAAAAATTATTCTCAATTTTTTAGTAACTTTACAAATTACACATAATGATATAATAAAAATATACATTAACGATATCCTAGTATGTAATTAGTATACTTTATAAATATTTATAAATAAACATTGTCTACTTATGACAATAATTTATTTTTATCAAAATCAATTAAATTCAATACATTACTTTTATTGGACTGAATTCAAAAATTTACAGTATTCTTGTTATAATAAATTATGAAAATATATTATCTTTGATAATAATTATTATTACTGTAATAGAGTATATTGAAATTAGTTATAATATTATTTATAGTTTATATAATTGATTGCAAATAGATATTATTTAATATAATATATAATTTTATTTTTTAGATGATTGTCAAGACACTATTTTCATTTGTGATGAACTCGAAAATTTAAATTACTGTTTTACGTATCCGAATTTGCATATATTTAGGTCAAAAATAACTCTTTAATTTTATTAATCAAAATGTGGAACATAAAAAAGATTATTAGTATTTTGTTAAGTACGTAATACTTTCAGGTATAACATTGAAATACGTAATCAATTGTATTATTTAACAGATTAATGACAATTAATATTATTTACTGTTTGTGTTTTTATTTTAATTTTTTATACATTTTCTAATTAATAATTATAAATTTAAATATTTCAATTTATTGTAATCAAATATTTATTTTTGCTTTTATAACTTTCTTATAAGTAAATAAACTTGCAGACAGTCTTCGACAAATACCATACAAGCAGTTTGAAGGACACGCATTTTTTTGGATTTTTATTTATTACGGTAATAATTTTTGCAATTAAAAGCCTAATATTGTTAATTCTTTATTAATACTAAGATATTTTTTTTAATTATAGCCTTCTCAACTCAATTTTATCCATGCTGTGATTTATGTACATGTACTGGAAAAGTACTCAAGGTATTTAAACACTACTTATTTTTAAGGTTAAATTTCAGAATATACTATATGTTTCTTTATATTATTGTTTAATGCTATACTAATATTTTATTTGTAATAGGGAAAAATATTGGAAGAAGGGTGTAATGGAAACAATTCTTATTAACAAGATCTAATGTCATATAGATTTTCTTAGATTTGTTCATGCTTTAATATCACCATTTAATATCACCAATAATATAATATAAAATATTATTCTATAGAAAAAATATGTAATATAAAGTATTGCAATGCTTAATCCTATTCAAAATTAGTTAAATAAATTCTTTAATTAATAAATCCTTTTAAAAAAGTAATAAATAAAATTTTAAAAATAAATTTATCATATTTTAATTTATTTCTAATTTATTTTAATTCGATGAAAAGAATTATTTATATATGTATATATATAGTCATATGAATTAAACAAATATTTATTAAAAAATTTTAAAGTTAAATTATATTTAAATAATAATATACAAAAATAACTAGTATAATTAATTATATATAAATATAAATAATATAAAATCATACTTATATATTATATCACTTTTTAAATTTGTAACACAACTTACTAATTATTATATTAAATTATTATATTTTTAATTATTGATGTAAATAGTCAGTTTACACGTAGAACTTTTAAATAATGGTTTTTTTAGTTAAATATAAGCAACACTATAAATCTTTTTATACATATTCTTTTATAGAAATTTATTAATTTCATACAATTTTTCCATATTTACCGAATTATTTTTAATATCTGTTCTTTTAAATACAACAAAAGCCTTATATATTGTTACGGTCCGCGTAGGCATAATAAATAAATAAATACGATATTGCGTAGTCGTCTAGTTAGAAATAATATTAATGAATTATTCCGAAATTTATTGATTTTAAAAGAACGACCGAACGAGGCGTTTAGAATATAAATACATAAATAAGAGTTTAAAATATGAAACGACAGCACGATAATAGTGTTTAGGCGACAATAAACACTGTAGGACGAGAATTCGGATAAGAAAAAACCAACAAATTGTCAAAAGGATATAGCCGCAGGGGCTCGAAGCCTGATACAGCCGCAGGGGCTTGAAGCCTGATAGCCGCAGGGGCTCGAAGCCTGCTATGGGACCGAGGACGATGAGGCATGTTCGCTACATGCGGGACACCGTCCTCCCCTCGGGTCCAGCGAGCCATCGTAATAGAATCGGTTGCGCGAAACTAGGTCCACCCACCGAACGACAAGAGCCGACCGAGACCCAACGTGACCAGCGCCAGAAGTCGCGACCCCCTCTGCCCCCCCATGAATTTTCCCGACCAATTAGATCGGCGGGAAAATATTGGAGGCTGGGAAAGGGAAATAAAATGAGGGAAGGTCGGGGACTCGGGGCCTTATTCTCGCCTACCCTTTTTTCGGTAACAACTAGACTTCGAAATCAATACTTGTTCGCGAGATATAAAAATTGTAAGAATTGTACTAATTGTATACCTTACAATCACTAAAATAAAGACTTTTAAAACAAAGAAATATTGAGTTGAGATTATCTCCCTAATATCCCGAAAAAACTGAACATTTTGGTGCCGAAACCTGGGAACTCTGCCGGAATAAGGGATATTCGGGAGAAATACAATCGCGATCCTCTGTGTGTGAAGTGCAAAGATTATTGGAACTCATTACCCGTGAGCGAATCGCGACTGCAAAACTGCATACTTGTGAGAGTGGTGCAAGAAATAAAAGAAATTCATTAACAAGTAAACTTAAACTATTTCAATAGACATGTAAAATCTTTTATTACTTTTTTCAAAAATTTTAATCAAATAATTTATATTTAATAAAACATGACAATTGTATAATTTTGTTATAAAGAATAGAACGATTTTTTTTGTTAATCAGTATGTAATCGTAAATTGGAGTATTAATTTTTATTATCTTATGCATTTTACAATTTAAAAATTATAAAATATATTTTAATGAAAATATAATATGCTTTTAATAGGGTAACAATTAAAAGATACATTTAATACATTTTTTTTTTAATATAGTGGTTGGAGTTTCCTTGTATATAAGTTAAAAATATTTTATCTCTTTATATTTCAAAATGCATACGTATTGTGAATGTTTTTGAGTTTTATTGAGTTCTGATTTTATATATAATTTTTGTTCTATTACATTATATATTTAGTACAGCATTTTTAATTTATTTTATGTATAAAATTTATCAAACACAAAATTAAATAAATGAATAAAATATATTATATTTATAATTTATTTTTTTTAATTATAAAATACATCATTCTGAATCATTAAAAAAAAAAAAATAAACAACGAATTTAATATTTAAAAAACTTTTTTCTACATACAATATCCTGATAAATAAATATTACCATTTGTTGAAGCCGTAAATTTAATTTTACTTTTAATTTTAATTTTATCCACAGGTTCAGAAAAGGGTGGGGGATAAAGTTGCCGCTAATAAATGACACCTTGAATTAATCAGAGCAAATATTATTTATTTAATTTACACCTATAGGGGCATAAAAAACCTCCTCCTTTATAGAAGGAGGAAAAAGCCCTTTACCTCTAACTTAGCCTAACTGCATACAAAACCTCCTTCTTTAGAGAAGGAGGAAAAAGCAGATATCGAACTAATTTGCGCTACTGGCCAGGCGCTGACGCTTACTAAATTGATACTTATTATACCGCTCGCTTACTAGTATACTTATGAGATTCGCAACGAGAAGGATTGTCGAAAGGGTAAGGACCGGCCCAATCAGAGCTGACCGTCAGCCCAGGCAGTCCAAGGAGATGGGTGACCAACTGAGACAATTCCAGTCAGACTTGGTCGTCAGACCCAGTACGTCCAAGGAAGGAGCTGGCCAGGTGACACAGTCCCATACAGACCCAGTCGGTTCCTCTCAGACGCAGTCCGATACGTGATCGGGTGGAAGCGTTCCCGTACCTCCACTCACTGGACTTCACTTCAGCCTCAATTCACTATTTAATTCAATTTAATAATACGGATTACCAATCGGCTCGATCACTCCAATGAAGTACCACGCTCGCTCTTCTAAAGCTAGAGAAAAACTAAAAACTGCGCGCCTTACATTATCCAATTATCGCTTGACCGCCCCTCTCGGGCGGCTTAAAAAAAGACTCCAATGTATATAGTGGACTCTCGGGTTACTCGCTGCTAAGAATTTTACTACTCTCTAAACTAACTAAAATTATTTACAACGCAGACCAAGGGCGATGACGATGGTCTCGAACACCATATAAGATTCATTAATTGCAATAGTTATATAAATTTACACTAAGGCTACATCTAATATGCCTAGTGTATTTTTTTATCCACCATTTTTACTATTTTATATATTTATTTTTAGTATATAATAATTGAAAATAAAAATAAAAATAAAATAACATTTTTAAAAAGGTTAGTTATAGTATTTTGTAGAAAAATAAAATCACTCTATCAAGTACAATGAAGTAGAACAACGAAGATAAGCCTTCATATGAAGTAAGCATTTTATTGAAACAAATTTTATGGGAGTTTAAATAATAGTTCCAGAAACGCTGTGAACACATAAAGGTATCTACAAAAAAATATATAATTTTCGCTTTATTGAAATTCATAATTTAAAGCGAACAATTTATCTGATAATTTGTTAGAATGAACAGTATAAGAGCAGCATTTTTTTTATGTTTTTATTAGCCTGAATACATATTGAAAATTGTAAACTTCAATATCAATATACAATTTTTCAATAAATTTTTTATTAATTTTTATAAAAATATTTTTATTCCCTATACCTATCACTATAACCTTGTAAAAACTGAACAATCTCTATAATATACATATATATAATAAAATTTTTATTTTTTAGGAATGAGATCTTTTTAATTTTAAAATATAAAATCTTGAAACTAAACATTATTCATTAAATCTGATTGTTAATGCAATATATAATTTATTAAAGTATAATAATTAAAAAAAATAATTGAATTTTGATATCAAATATTATTTCTAATAGAAAACTGAAAATGTGTTTGAATTACAAATATATTCAATACTCGAGATTCCAAGAGACGATTCATAAGTAAAAAATAAGAAAGTGTTTTAATATTGTTACTTTGTAAACGAAAAAGAATACTAAATCTATACAAATTTTGTGAAATATGTTCTTTAGATTTCCGTTAAAATTTTTAAAAATATCTTTGTAGTTAATAAAATGTAATATATCTGTGCAACAAATCTTATTGCAATAACTTTATCATCCTAATACTCTATTAGGTATGATAAATATAACTAATTAAATATGTGTAATGCCTGAACAACTCTTTTCAAAAAAGGATAAAAAATATAATACAAATATATTTTTTATGATGTTAATGAATTAAAATATACTATTTGTTATTTCGAGATCTTATATTTTCGGATCTGTAGATTGCAATTTTATTAGATTTTCACTAAGTTCCCAGAACTTCTTGCATTTGGCTGAATCACTGACTCCTGTAGATAAACTACTTTCCTGAAAGTATATATAGAGGATATCAAAATAAAACATAAAATTGGTAATGAGCAATAAAATGATAAATTATGATAGTTTAATATTCGATAAATAAATTATGTTTCTTATAAATATCATATTATATCATGATATGAATTTGGATATTCTTGAAGCTGAAGCTTTAATTTTTTAAAAATTAAATCTATTTATTGTAATATACGTTTAACCACAAGTAGATTTCGATATAATAATAAAAGAAAATTTCAGGCTCACCTGACAGTCAGAGAAGTATTTTCCAGTCGTGTTCTTGAGCTGGTCAGAGACGGCAAGCTGTATACTAGTTTGAGCACCCTGTTCTGGAGACTTAAAGAAGCTCTTAATGATGATCTGCAGTGCCCAGGAGAAGGGTGCAGGTACGTTGCGCCAGATACCGCTGTCGATCATTCCCGGGTGTAGGCAGTTGGCTGTGACACCAGTGCCCTCGAGTCGACGTGCGAGCTCCAAGGTAAACATAATGTTAGCATACTTAGATACGTAGTAGAGGTATGCCGGAAATGTTGTCGTTGGATTAATGTTTTCAAGATTGAGCGTAGAAAGTCGGTACAGGCTTGATGCCACAACTATTATGCGACTCGGGGCCGAACGTTTTAATAAATCTATAAAAAACACTTAGGTTAGAATTTTTGAGCTCTTTCATCGATATTTGAAGTTTTAATTTTGATGCAGTATAAACGTATATTTTCAAATTAACATGTATCATTTTATTATTTTTTAATCTATTACATATAAAAAATTTTAAATATAATAAATAAAAATTAACATTTCAGCTTGTATTTTATTCAGTGAAATAAAAATCAATTTCATGTTTTATTTTTTTAATGTGAATCTAGAATCTAAATGATGATGAATATAAAAAGCCTGCAACATTTTAAATATTTTTTGGATAATTCAATTCTAAAAAATCAAGTCTTAAATCTATCGAATTTCGAAAACTTCAATAAAATAATTACGTTCACCATATATTATTTAAATAATTTTCTGTATTCATATAATGAATACGTTGTTAGTTTTATTTCTGTATTTAGGAATTTAAAGAAAACTGTCGATAAAATTACAAATAAGAATGTAATAATAGTAAGAATAATTTTTTTTTATTTTTGAATATTCAAATCTTTTGGATAATTTGACAAAAAAATTTTCTTTATGAGAATTTAGTTAGAATTTAGCCTTTAATAAAAATCAGAAAATATTTGTTAACATAAATTAGAAGAAAAAAATTATTTAAACAAAAATAATTTTTGTTAATTGGTTTCATACTATTTATAAAAAAAATTTGAATTTTTAAATACAAATTTTAAATCAAATTCTTAAAAACTGTGATTATTTAGTAAAATAGTTTGAAATTTTCAACGTTCAATATTATCAAACAGTCCATTAGAATCTGTTAGTAAATTATTTAGATAATCAGAAGACAAAAAATAATTATATACAGATTGCACATTGCAAGGAAGTAGAAATAAAAAGTACAGTGAAGTTATGTCTATTTAAAATTGAGTCCGGTATTTTTCATTTTTCATTTTTATACTATTTAACTCATAATTTCTCATACAATCATAACTTCAAGAATAATAATTTTTCTATATCTCTAGTACTTTCCTATATCTTATTTGATTCTCTTGCCTTGTTTTACCTCGTGAGCGGTCGTTGGAAATAACTACATATCAAAATACTTATTTTTTTTGTGCTCTAGAATGGGTACCGATGATTAGTGTTGTAATAGCTATTTAAAAAATATTTATAATCGGATTTAACGATCGGTATTGTAAAGAAGAACAACCTGTATTCTAATACGAGAATATTATGAGCTTAGCGATTGTAAAGAATAGAGAAAATTGAGCTCTTCTAGACATGTAAAATAACGTGAACAAATAAGTATGAAAAAATCATAAATATTTACAAGAAAAACTTTGTAATGGTTGGAATAATTGCAACTGACGATGAATTGCTTGTTTGTATTTTAAAATTTATATTTTTAAATTTCTTAAGCAACCATACAATACTAAAATTATATTTCATATACATATATTTATGTACGTAATATTTATGATGGTTAATAATAGATTATAAATAAAATATCAGTTAAGAGAACAATAAAATAAAATCAGAATAATAACCATATGAAGAACCGCTTATAAAAAAAAACCTATAAGATATAAGTACTAAGTTTAACCAAAAAAATAAAAAATATTATACTAATAAAAAAATAATATCCACTTTTAATTCGAGAAAAATATTTTTTAAAAACATTTATGTAAATCATAAATAATAATAAAAAAACTGATTATTAAATTTATGAATTTAAAAATCAATTGTACTGCAAATATCATTGTTTTATTAAAACAACCAATTCACATAATTCATAAAAATTCAGTAATTTTTTGTTATACAATAAAGTATAAATGTATTAATAATACCACATGTTTTCAATACATTTGATTTTTTTAATACCACAAGAAACGTTATTAAAATACTTGTTTCTTTGAAATTCTTGTGTGTAAATAAAAAAGCCACCTTGTATATGTTATATAATTCAATGAAGAATTGATGATAGTAACTATTAATTCCTTCAAGTATCAAATAAATCTATTGAATAATACCATTTTTAATGTATAATTTTATACTTTAAATATAATTTTTAAAATAACTTCAAGTATTATCTCAGTTTTTATTATGTTTAAATGTTGTTTATGTTGTCAAGTAATTTAATATTAACAACACAATCAAAATGAAAATTGTTAAGTTTTTAACAGTTTTTGCCAAGAAATTTTGAATATATTTGTAAATTTCTTACAAGGACGTGTAATGAAAATGAATTACAAAAAAAGAATATACTTAAACATAAGTATTAGTATTCTTATGTAGTGTATGATTCAAACATACATTTAGAGACAAGAAGGTCGCGAGGTCGCGATACTAGTATTTCTTTATAACTGAAATTCATAGTGAGAACTTTAACACTTTCACGAAAACAATTTTGAGATTAAGAAAAAACGTATCTGAACTTACCGATGAGAAGATGCGTTAATAAGAACGGTCCGTAATGATTAGTAGCCATAGTCATTTCGATACCGTCTATACTAAGTTTCTTGGTGAAGGTTTCCGCGGTACCGGCATTATGTATTAATACATCCAGCTGACTCTCCTCGTTATTAATCTGCTCAGCAAAGTTCCGTACAGAGTCTAGAGACGAGAGGTCCAACTTACGCACAATGATTTCCTCGTTGCCACTTTCCTTCGCTAGCTCATCTACAACAGTTTTGACAATATTCATTACCCATTCGCAAATTATTTGTTTCTTTATTTTAACAAAGAAATTAAACTATTTAAAATTATAATCACTAAATTAAAAACAAATATTTTTATAATTAATTTCTCAATCTTAAACCAAAGATATTTTAATCTCCATATATTTTTTATTATTGTCTATCTGATAGAAACAATAAAATATAAGAGAGATAAGTTATTTCACTATTTCCAATTATTGATTTTACACTAAGTTACATAAATTATTGTGTACTTATAACTGTAATTTTAATTTAAATCAAATATCAATACAGAAAGTTTTATAATTTTATCATAAGTTGCATAGGTATTTATATAAATTATAAATAATTTCCTTCATTATAAATATGCTAAGTTGTTAAGGTTAAAATAATTAAGAGATATACTTAATATCAAATAAACATATTCAAATAAACAATTTGAAAGTAATCGCCACATCTATTTCTAATAATTATGTGTCTTATAAAATAAGAAAAGCGCAATATAGATTTTTTAACTATTCTTCAAAAAGTTATTGTAAAAAATGAATTTTATTTTTAAAATATTTCTAGCAAAATTTAAATTTTAATTATAAAGTACTCTTCAATATTTACTTGATTTAACAATTTATTGTTAATATATTTTCCTTAATACAAACTAATATATAATTAACTCATTATTTTTATAATATTAAAAAATGTTAATTATATTAATTGTTAAATAACAATTTGAATTAATGATATAGCTAAAAAATAAAGAGAAATATATGTTTCAAATATTAAATAATTTTTCATTATTATTCATTATTTAAATGATATATTATTTCAAATTACTTTTTATGTATATATAATAATATTGTATATAGGTCCTATGTATTGTACGTAAAATATAGAACAGATTAATAGATTAACATTATAAATTCAATTTTTAATGTATTTTGATGAAAATTTCTGTTTTGATTCGATGTTTAAATTGCAGTGATTATACAAAAAAAATTGCAAACTTGTAATTAAATGACACAAAAAAATTAGTTCATTGGCTTTGTAATGTGATATAAAAAAGCTATTGTCAGCTATAATTTTGCAAACACAATTAAATTATACTGAGCCATAAAAAGTAATTTTCAAAATATTATATTCATTTGATTACGAATACAGGTGTGTATATGTGTGTGTATGTCACACATATGTACATATGTGAACTTTACATCAAGATATAAAGTTTTTACCTATTAATTTAAATTAGTTTTTTCACTTAATTATCGACATACATTTATTAGCAATGCAAATTATTACTTATACAAATTGCCAAATTTTCCTAATAAATTATGTTTTTAAATTACTGTGGCTTCAAACAACAGCATTGAAAAGGTTATAGATTTTCTTAAAAATAAAATGTCAAATACAGTTAAATTAATATTAATATATTATTTATATTAGCTGTATAAAACTTTTGAAATCAATTGAACACATATTTTGTACGACAATAATAGTATAATTAAAATGGTGAATAAAGAATTATATCTTGTTATCAGCCTAAACATATATATAATTTGTGTAAAATAAAATTAATCTTATATAAATAAAAAAAAACTAATATTTTTTTATTTTCTAAATTGGCAGAATTTTGATTTGAATTTATTATATTATTAAATATAGCAGAAGTTTAATCAATTAATTTTTTGTATTTTAAATTTTACTATCTATTCTAATCTTATAATGTAATTAACTAATTAATATAAGTTGTAACAGAGAGAGAGAGAGAGAGAGAGAGAGAGAGAGAGAGAGTTTCAGTTGAGATAAGTACAAAGAATGATTAATATTTCTGTTGATTAATAGTTCTGAAAAATTCTGTTAAGTTGAGGTGTAATAATATATTCATCAATTTATGACTTTTATATTGTAGAGCTCGGATCAGCAATGGAAATGAATACACAAAGTAAGATAACGAATCTACTTTCAAGTGAAAGTTTTAAGAGCGTATAATAATTAAAATATAATTAATACAAAACATAAAAAAGTTGAATAGTGATTAAAATAATTGGTCGAATGATTATTACGATATTTTATATAAAATTACATATGTCTATTACGCGCGATGTAGTTTATCCCAATTTCATGAAATAGAAATAAGAATAGCAAATATTGAAAGAATTTTGATCGATGGTACCTTTGAGCTTATTCGCCGCTTCGACATTCCTGCAGCCCATAATAATTCTAGCGCCTCGTTTAGCAAGATTCCTCGCAGTCTCTCGGCCAATACCTGATGTACATCCGGTTATCAGTACGGTCTTACCCTTCATGCTGACTTTGCTCTTGCAAACACCCGTGCTCAGGTAGACGTAGACCCGTAAAAGAAGAAAAAGGAGGATGACGCCGCCGAAGATGGTTGCGGCTGCCAGTAAACATATTAACGAACATGTCCAAATGTTTAAAAACATCGTGTAACCTGCGATTAAGCGCATAATTTTTATTATTGTAATGACCGAATGCGTTTCCGTATTTTGATTTTAAAAGTTGTTTTGATAATTTTAGAAGTCAGCACTACATAGAAGAAATAATTTTTTTTTAATAATTATGATCTGCTAATAATTAGGGTCTGGTAAAATTCAAATATTCTAATTTATTAAATCTTTGCCAAGAACTCTTACTGACTATATTTTTAATAACAAAATTTTTGTTCTATTTGAAAATTATATAGTCCACGTCAGTTTTATTCCGTATTTGTGTCACCGTTGATTTTTCGATCTGTGCAATGTTATTCATGATTGCGAATATAATTCACAGAATTTCGAAAATATATTTTAATTATTATTATAAAAAATCGCTTCTAAAGCGACTTTCTCTAATTATTAAACATGTCAATATGATAAACTCTTTCATTTACCTAAAAATTATAAAATTTTCCTAATATCTACATCGTACATACGAAATTACAAATAATTTCAATTCTGACCAAACATCCCACTTAATATTCGATTACTGAAAAAAATAATCGTTAAATTTTTCGTTTCTCTTTCTACTTTCTACTTCCAGAATTATTCAAATTAATTAATAAATACAATAGTTTTCTTGTTGTTTTAAGGAAACATTGAAAATATGGAATTCAGTATTTCAAGTAATAACTATTGCGAATAATATCCTTCTAAATTGTTTAATTCTATTGGCTAGCATGTTTTTTTTTCATTTATTGATAATTGCTTAATTTAATAACATTTATACATACAATTTTAGTAATAGATTTTCTAAACTAAATAATATTTTTAAATACATTAGTGTTTTTAGCATATTCGAAATGTATTAAAATTCTTAAAAATAGTAAATAATAATTTTACATCTCTTACACAAAATATATTTATTATATTTTAGTATATTAATTATTTTGTTTGGAATATTTATAATTAAACAAAAGGGTATTTTTATTAAGATTTTATTAAGTTTTTCATTTAAATTATACTTAATGAAAGATTATTATTTAATTACTTATTATGATTGAACTATTATTAAAAGTAAATGATATAATTATGATTGAACACTATTATTGTTTTAATTTAATAAAAAAATTGTTTCTCAGATTGTATGAAGTAATAATTAATTCCTTAATGGATAATTAAGGAAGTCGTCGTTCGAGAAGAGTATATTTGATACAGAGAATCGTCAGTCGAATTTGAAGTACTCTACAAGAAAAAGTAGAAAAAAATAACGGACTATTAGGGAAACTCACCAGTTAAGTATTATGAACTTTCCAAAACTTTCAATATATATGTTGTTGCGCGAAGAGCGAACCAGCGACAACTGCGCTAACAGGACTGGCCAAGGTTAACGTGGTTAACCGGTTCCTTGGCGCACGCTGGACAATTGACTTACGCGCAACTTTTTCTTTCACTTTCTTTTATGAGCCACTGATCTGTGGCCGTTGACGGAACTTGACTTGACCCCGGTAAAAAAAAAAAAAAAACAAAAAAAATTAGCTCCCAGCACTCCGCTGAGGGCCTTGCGCTTATAATTACCGTTAAGCTGATGACTTTATTATTTTTCAGAATTACAAAAGTTGTGGAAAGAACCCTGTCTAATTTAATACTTGAAACTGGATATTCTTCTATTTATTTATAAGATGAGTTCTTGTGCTAAAAATCAAAGATATTTGCTTTTCAGTAAAAGTGACATATAACTCAATCTCAATATTTATTCAATATATATAATTTCCATATATGAATTTTTTAACCTAACACAACAATTATCTTTGTTTTTACGTTGATATTAATGTTTTATTATATTTTAAATCTAGAGAAGAATCTTTATTTTACTGCGTCAAACAATTTCATATAAAAATTTAAAAATTTACGAATACAGACATCTGACCGTAATAATAATGTTATGAAAAAAGAAAATTACGTTATAATTTACGTTATTTTTATACATGTATTTATATAGCAGCATTTATTTAAAAGATTTATTACTCATTTTATAGTAATAAAAATGGTTAAAAACATATTTTACACTATTTTTTTATTCTATGCATACTTACATTTTTCATTTTTATTATATTCCTTACTATATATGAAAATTAAATTTAAAATTGAATTGCTTATTGTTATTTTTAGTATTGATACTCAATTAATTAAACATTAAATGAAGAAAGGTTCTGAATGTTCAAAGAAATCAATTTGAGATGTCGCTGTAGTTCAAATACTTTAACTAATGCAATATTTAATATATGAAATGGAAATTGACGTACAGAATGAAAATTAAGAAATCCTTACTTCGGTCAAAACCGAGTAATTGAAATAAGACTTCAACCTAATATGAATTTTTTAATATGATAAATTACGTTTAGAATGGGTTAATAATGAGTATTGTTATTAATATTTGATAAATAAAAAATGTATAAATATATGTTCACATAAATTTTGGATATCTATGAAGATAATTAAGCAAATTTTAATATCGGTAGTAAAGAATGTAACAAAGCTGTTATTGTAAGATATGACACAGATATATACAAAATCAGTAATGAAAGTGTACTTACGTTTCGGATCCTCTCGTCGTCGCTATTGAGGTACATCTGTTCGAATTCAACTACACGCGTTTTTAACGACAGGTATTTGTTGATCGTTGTCTAGACGGTGAAGTGTAGGAATGGAAACACCAATATCCCCACCTTTTTCTCCAAGAACGTTTCTAAGTGTATTAAAATCTAATATGGGAGCTATAAAAACATTTTTCCTTCACTATTATTTTCTCAGGTGTATTTATACGAACAAACGTATAGACCCACTAACTTTCTTTACTTGGTAAATATTATAAAAGAATGAGAGATAGAGATAGAGAGAGCGAGAGAGAGAGAGAGAGAGAGAGAGAGAAAGATTACATGCATAGCTGTGTAGGATTGTCTTTAATAAGAATTTTATAAAATATTTTTAATAAAATAAAACCAATTTAAATTCTTAGAAAAATGTGTATTTTTTACTCTCTAAAATAAAATATCAAACTAGAACTTTGTAATTCTAAAGAATTAAAAATCTTTATAAATAAGAATTAGTTTCTTATAGAAAGTAAATATTTAGTAAATATATTCTATGAACCCTTTACAAATATTAAAATTAATAATATAGTTTAGAAATAATGTACTCTTAATTTTACATTTTAATATGCATTTTAATTGCAAAATTTTACACATTTTTATTATAATTGTATTGGATTATAGTTCAATTAACATATTTTATTATATTCAGTTACAGGTATAGTTACAATATCTCATCAAAATAGAATAATAATATTAAAATGTAAAATCATATTCTATGAAAAATATTAAATAGTAAAATTATAATTTCATTATATTATTTACGTTTAACATTAACAGTATATTAACTGTTATGTTATAACATAACAGTATATTTCCCTAAATTAATGTCATTTGTTTTCTAACGACATTAATTATTTTCATATATTTTCCTCAGAATTGATTATTGTTTGAGGATTAGCTTGAACTTGCGTTCTTCTATAAGCGAGTATAGGAAGATTCGCGTTACAGCATTGCCAAACCAATCAAGATAATCTTATGAAGTGAAACCCGACAACAGATATGCTTATTGATGAAGAGAATATTTCGTTCTTATATTAATATTGATATTAATAAATATCGAATTTCAATACAAAAATGTAAATCTAAAAGTGCGAGCAGGTTATATCTGTGTATAGGTCATGGAGAAAACGATGTCCCAAAAGCTCGCGATTTATACGTATCGTGGCCTCTTCCACACTTCTCTCACACTATTTAACCAATAAAAATCAACCTTAAAATAAATAAGTATATAAATACAAAAAATTATTGTAAAATGCACTCATTGAAAAGAATTGAAAGACTTGAATTATAACGTATTGAATTATATTATTGAATTATTGAAATTATTGAATTATATTATTGAAAAGAATTGAGTTATAACGTATTCATTAATCCTTCTCACAAGTTATCAAGAATAAAAATAATCAAACTAAAAGGCAATTATTTCTTTTGACTGGTGTCGACCATTGCACTAGTAACTTGAATAATAATACCAAAAATAATAATAATTTTTTATTTTTTAAAAATGCTGGTATACCCACTAAAACCTCACCGCCTCGGCATAACCTCGACGCTCGTATTCAGCAGTTGAAAACCACAGGGCGGGGACGCCGCGAATTCGTTGAGAAGATCCCCATTTCTGATTTGTACATCTTTCCCGGCCCCACCATTAAGCATTACTTTCGGGAGGGAAGCAGTTCCTATACCTTCAGAATACCCTCTACTCCGTTCCCTCCTATTCCGTCCTATTCCTCCTAGAAGAATAGACTTATCACGCCTGAGGACGTTCTGGATGAAAGAAGCGACTCTCCCCCTGTTCCCCTCGCTAGCAAGCATTAGACGGACGCTGTCTTCGAGTAAGGTCTCGTCTGCGGCAGATCCACAGTGTACGCATCGGTGATCCACCACTTTGCCCATGCGGTGTAGGTACACGCGACAGTAACCGTGACCGGTCAATAGCTGGGTGAGGTAATAGTTTACCTCGCTATGCTGTCAAGTGATCCACGGGGCTACCTGACTGATTAGTCTGGCGGTTCACTTCTTGCGCGTATCCCATTTCCTTCTGTCTTGCCAAATAGTTAAGGATTGATGGGAATAACCTTAGTCAGTACTAGGGAGGACATCTACGAGACCGTGCGATACGAGCATACTACATGAAGTGCACATCTCCGTTGCGCAGTCGCTACATGTCTTCAGTATAGATTATACCCCAACGCGTCAGTCCAGACCTCTGCATCGGAAAGCATGTCTCGACAACACGTAATAGTAATCGTCTGATACAGGGACGTGGTCCATCAACATTTGTCATGACCTTGTACAGGGAAGTCACTACCCGCTCCGCCTTATCAGCCGCCTTCCGAATATTTTCCCCGACAGTGAACATATCTACTTTTATCCGGACCGAATCCTTCCCAATAATAAACGGCTGCACTCTGAGTACACGTTTCTTCGTCAGGAGCACAATCTCAGTTTTGGCCTCCGCCAGTTCCAGCCGATGATCGTCCATCCAGTGGCGAATTCTCCGCATGGTCTGATCGAATCGCGCTTGTGCTAGGACCACATTAAGTATCGTAATAACGGCTGCCATATCAATTATATATCCCTCTCTCCATTACAAAAAAAAATTATAATTTGTATCCATCACCTACACCTTGTTAAAGATCACTATTCGCAACTGATTGGTTGATGGGCTTAAGGGACCTTAGAATGAGTGTGAGTGTGTAAGAGATGTATGAGTGAAGCCATGGTATAAAGGAATCAAGAACCTTTAAGTGATGGTTTGCTCGATGATCTGTACACAAATCCTATAAGAAAAACTTGGGTGACCCCATAAATAAGTATCGTATGAAAATTAATCGCATTGCATAAGTGACGGAAACCACGCGGAATATTTGGGTATTACTGTGGCTTAGCAAAAATGTAGATAAATAAGGATATCCTATGAACGGGCTACTCCCGAACTTATGAGAAAATTTTGAATGTAGTGTATGAATGAGAGAGAACCATTTCCGAACTAATGGCATATCGTCATGTTAGTAGTGCGATGCGACCCGTGAGTTGCCAAAATGAGATTCCAGATGATGAAGCGAATCTGAGGCTGCGTGCCAAATTGACCCGAACCATTATTGGCTTTTGATGAAAGCAAGCTCTCGAGAGGCCGAAAGCTCTCCAGAGCCCGGAGTGTTTTATTGTTGGGGCAAAAAACTTAAGAGATCCTAAAGGGAATAACGTATGAGGGTGTTCTATAGCCCTACGTTATGTCGCGATCCAGGATAGCCCATTCAAGCATGTGTTGGGGGGCTGTTCTGGTGAATTCACCTTTGAACACATGTGAGGATGAAGAAAATATTAAATTTATGAAAAAAATTAATCTATAAGGCGAAATGAAGGTGAAGAAATGCAAGGAAATAGAACACTCCCATTCTCTTGAATAGGTGATATAAGACGAGATGAAGATATATTCAGCGCCTAGGCGATGGGGCCGGCTCGAGTTTGCCGATGAACCTCATGAGGCCAAAAGAGAACTGCCGTACCCATTATATTTTCGTAGATATTCGTTTCCTGTATTCCATTTAATTATCAATCGCTTACACGTCGTTTCGCCTTCCACAATTTCTTAGTTAATTCTCTATAAAATTAATATTTATCAACTAAACCCTGATTTAGACAGTTTGCTGCCCACTTACCGATAATTTTATAAATGTGGATGAAAGTGCAAGTATTTTTTCAAAATTTTTACTTTTTGGCTTTCGATATGCAGTAAGGACTTACGATCAATGGAACTTATAATTTTATGTTTGGATGCGAAGGAGAAAAGGCAGTTATAAGGAAAGCATACGTACGGAATGGATTGCGACAATTGATGGTAGTGCCATACAAAAAAGTCGGTCAAGATTCCGCCGATCCGGGATGTAGAAAAATGGCAACAAAAAAGAATGAAAAAAAAGGAAGAATATACAAAAAATGAAAAAGAAAAAGCAAAAAATGAATCAAAACGTTGTTAACTGATTTTTAAATAAATTTATCATTCAATTTGCACTTCTTTAAGGACTTTTAAATATACTGTGTAAAACAACTTGTTATGAAAAAAGCCTTATCACATTAATTGTATTGATGAACTTTAGTTTTTCAAAACTATGTTATAGAAAGGATCATTAAATATAGCTAAATAATACAATAACTACCTATAGTAAAATATTTTTACTGTATTAAAAATACTGTACGAGATATTTATATATTTAATATAACCTTATTCAAAAGGAAACTTGAGCAAAAAAAATTTATTAATTATAAATACTACATAGGGATATAATGAATAGTATATTTAACTAAACTTTTTACAAAATTAATAAAATAAATAATTTATATAATATTTCTAAACAAACGCACAGTTTATATATATCTATCTATTATATATAATTATATACTATATATATTTAAACTTCTATATTGCAGTTTATTAAAAAAAAAATAAAAATCTATAAATTTATACATATATATTAGAATTTTTAAGTTTGAAATTAATTCATAATAAAACTTAATTGAAAAATTAATATTCAATCCAATATTAAATGTAAAAGTCAAAAATATAAATTATTAATAAATTTATTGAGTGTTTTTATTTAATATTTGAAAAGAAAAATACATGCGTGTTTCACTGTTTCATAAATTGTTTGATAATTAGTATACAGATGTCTTCATAATAATAAACTATAATATAAAGAAAAATAAAAACAAAGTTTTTGACTGATACATTAAATACAATTTTTTTCTTTTTATGATTATTAATTCCAGTAACGAGAAATCGAGGCAGCAGTAAGACAATGTTACAATAAAATGGAGTTTGATTATTTTTAATTAAAAAAGCGGATCGGAAGTATTCGTAATTAAATTCGTAATTAAATTCTCAATAAAAATATTGTGTCAAATAATATGCGCACACAAGTATTGATAAATAATTCATTTTTAACGAGGACGACATATTAGTTCCGTAAATAATACCAAAATAAGGCTCTACATTGGAATCATTGTAATGTTGAAAATACCAATTAAAATCATTGTCATCAAAGTGTTTGATAGTTTGATCAACAGAAGATCCGCTCAGATAATTATCGCCTTTAGAGAGCAAATTTTCTGGCTTTTCGTTTGTTTTCACTTGGTTGTTTTCACTCTTTTGTTCAATAAAGGGTGAGCTAATTTTAGTAATAGTAGGCCTACCCAATTGTCGAGTATTACTTCCCGATACAGCAATTGCTGGTAGTTGTCCACCAGGAACTAATAATGCTGATAGTGCTGATGCTTCCATACTTACAGTGACCTGCGGTGTAAAACTGGAAGTCTCAAATGTTTCTGCTACCAAACTCTTTAACGTCGATCTTTCATCTTGTTGAATTGGAACTTTCTGTATAATCTTAATGATGTCTAAAAATTACAATATACTATTATTTATTCAAAATGAATGAATTTTTTTTTTTTACATTTAGTTACATGTTCATTATATTTTATTATTGTAATTTAAAGACTGTAGAAAAGTAAAAGACTTGTAGAAATTTAATATTGTTCCAAAAATAATTTTGAGTAAATCCTTACCTGTAGTTGTTTGCGGTGTTGAATGGATTATAGTCGCACTCGTTGCAGTCGTTTTTAATCGACTCTCACTAATACTGTGGCTACTAGTTTTATTTATCTGAGAATGGAATCGCTCAAAATCTTTATCAGACGATTCTTCAATCGTTTCACTAACATTTCTTAATTTACTCGGCATCCAGGTAATGCTTTCGGTCACTTGACTATCGTCTTCCGAAATGTTTTTGCCGCTCTCACTATCGTAGAGATGCGTTGAGACGAATGTTTCTTCCACGTCAATGCTTGAATCTAGTGCTAGTGTTGATTCACTGTTCAATATTGGATTCTGAATAGTAACAGTACTCGAAATCTTTCCATGATCACGAGAAGAATGATGAGACTTTATGTTCGATGATTCTGTGCATAAATTTGTTACACAATATTACTTACAAATAATCTATTAAGTGTATGAATGGTACAAATAAGGTTGAATTATTATACTTTAAAGTAATTTCCGCTTAAGTATGATTTTCTTAATATAAATATAAAGCGATTATATATGTAAATTTTTAAAAATAAAATAATTTAAAAAAATTAATTTAATCATAATTCATTTATAAAGTACTAACCCACTAGAAGAGAAATTTTAATCAATTTGATGAATCAATATTAAAAAATGATTAAAATTAAATGGAATAAATATTTAAAGTTAATTTATGATTTCTTTTCAAAATTAATAATAAATTGAATAAAATTAATAATAAATTGAATAGAGTTAATAATAAATTGAATAAAATAGATAATAAATTGAATAAAATTAATAATAAATTGAATAAAATTAATAATAAATTGAATAAAATTAAATAATGGAAAAGAAACCTTACGTAAATGATTCTCTCCGTTCGTTAATGGTCCGTTAGTTCGTTCAATTTTTCCTAAATTATAATTCGAAGTTTTGATGTGCTTGCGATCATGCACTATCCGACTTCCGTTTTCAATCTCTTTGGTTAAATTGTTTGAGCTAACCGAAGAACTAAAGGTAGTTGCGTTAGAGGGTCGACGCTCCAATCGCGGGTCAACGATTGGAATAAATCCTGCATGACCTCGAGGCAGAGGCATAAAACCTCCGCGATAAATTTCCGGCTCAGTCGGTGGAAGCTTTGTATAATGGCCTCGATCTGGTCTCATTAATGATGATAAGTTCGAAGAACTGGAATAAAAAGGGATGTCACTTCTATCTTCCTTTCTATCGGTCTTTTTACCCATGTTACCTACAAATTTTGAAATTAATTACTAAAAGAAAATATGAAACGCGTATAATTCATATTCTTTAAAAAACTTAATAATATATATATATATATATATATATATATATATATATGTATATACAATATAAATAATTTAAAAATAATAATAATGAAATATTTATAAGTTATAATTATTGAAGACTCACCCCAAAGATCGAAATTGAGGCTTGGTAATGGGACTCCAAAAAAGGTAAAGCCTGAACTGCTGGGTGAAGGCGGTACTGTAGGCCTTCGGTTACTTATCATAGTACTGTTCTTTAAGATTAGATTTTCGGAGGAACTTGTCGGCTTTGGGCTTCGGGTATGAGGGGTGACCATAACGGATGTAGATGGTCCTGGCGTCGATGAAAATATACTACTGAGGGCATTGGATGGATTGGTAGAATTGCCTTCAATCGGGTAATCATCGTATTCACTATAGAAATAATCCGAATCCTGAATCGGGAGACGTGACGGTTTCTTTATGTCTAACCAAGATAGAAAGATAGAACAGGTTTAAATTAAAGAATCGTATCACCGCAGATTCTTTGGAATCAGTCATTAACAAATTTCTAATAGTACTTGTCAAAATTAAAATTTACTTTGTTAAAACAAAAAATAGATATGCAAATTTCGTCTCATGGCAACACACACTTGGTAAGAACCGTAGGGGCTTTATAGCTTCATAAAAGTAATTGAAAAACGCGTAACTATGGTATTACGACTACCAGTAAGCTCGCGATTTGAATGTAAGCTTTTTGATGGAAAATAGCTTCTGTGCACGTTGAATATTCAACACATTATTTGATACGAAAAACAACAAAAAAACGAAAATCAATATCAGAACATTGAATTATTTTATAATTTAATTATTTAATAATCTTGATATTTTGATTATAATTGATGTTACAGAACAATTAAAAGTGAAATTGATTTAATAGACCTTTCATATAAATCAAGGGTATAAACATAAAACGTATATTTCTATCAAGCGCTAAATAACTGTTAAATTATATTCTGGGAACGCTGAATTACAAAGTCAACAGATGTAATGTTGTTGTCACTGAGGTGAGCTGAAGGAGTTAGATTTAATATACAGAACTCACAATGCGGTGAAATGTCATCCGAGTTGATTTCGGACTCACAGTTCGTATAAATTGGTTCAATTTGTCTTTCGTGTTGGCAGTCCTGTTTTGAAAGTCTAATTTCTCTAAAAAGCGATCCGTCGGCACAACGAGGACCCTCGGAAGAGGCTTGCTGTAACCAACCTCGCAACCACAGCATTCCACATGAGCAAGATAACGGATTTCCTAGTAAAGTGTCAATATCTATTTACATATTTGCATTATTTACATATTTATTCGCTTATAAATTTATAAAAGTTCGACAATCACTTTTTATTTAAAATTACAGTTAACTAAATAATTAATATTAAATATATTTATATTTTATATTATTTTTAATAATAATTAAGTATATATAATATTATAAATGAAAGTTTTAAATTTATATTACTGGAAAATATAGCCGAATAAAAAAGAAGTGTATATGTATGTAGAATAGCTAAAGAAAGATGATTTTATCTCAATTTTATTTCTAAATGAATTTCTAAAATGAATAGCGTTACAATCTACGTACCATCAATGTCGAGAACAGCGATATTTGACCTGAGACGTTTGAAGACATTTTCTGAGACTGAGGCTATTCGGTTACTTCGGAGACTCAGAACACGCAACCTCGGCATTTCGTCGAATGGTGAGCCTTGAATTGAGCAGATTCGATTGTTGTCCAGCTGCAAAACAGAAAATGATGTTGTTACGCACTGACTACCTCGAAGCGGGATTTAACGCAAATAGTAGAGGTATCCCTCTCAACTTTCCAGTACGATTTCACTTTCAACAGGAAAGAACGTCCGATCAGATTTTCTATCGGCGAGATACCGCGAAAGATTGTTTTTGTTAAGTTTGTGTTAATTGCAGAATAGAAGATATTGCTGATCTAATGCAAGACCCTGATTTTGATAAAATATTAAATAATTTTATGAAAACAGAATCATTAACATTATACCGGTGCTGTTTAAGCTTTCGATTTCGAAACAAACACATGCATTATTAATAATTTTATATTTTGTCGCTATATTATTTTATTATATGCAATTAACTAAATATTCAAGAAAGCAACTAAATTTGAAAGACTTATTATGGAATTATATAACGTGCAAAAACTTCAGATGTACAAATTTATGTAACAATAATATATTCCAAATCTGTTCGAATGTCGACAGTTACGCGTGCGCGCTCGCGCGCACACACACACGCACACACGCAAGAGATATGATATATATACATATATGGAATCAAGTCAAATTATGAAATATGTATAAGAATTGTTAACTTAAATAATTAATTATTTTATTATTTATTTTTATTTATCCGAATGCTAATTATAAAATACTTATAGATATTAAAAAATAATAAAGTACATTTTAATGAATATATTAAAAAATCTATTTAAAAATAAAATACAATATAGAATGTATGGATAGTGTCATCCAAAATTTAAAACAAGTAAATTTAGTTTCACATAATAATGTTAAAAAAAAAAAAAATTTTTAATACAAGGCTAAAATAAAACAGTATCAACAAAATTTTGAGTAAATTTAATAAAGTAAGTAATATGTGAAATTTCACTTAACTTACTTAACTTACATAATTAGATAAATCTAAAGGTAGATATTTTGTGCTTACAAGTTATCTATAATATAAAGGAGAAGACATAATATATAATATAAATAGAATAAGTATTCTTAGAGGGCACTACAGTTCTATAATAATATATTTTTGGCATACGGAGTCAGTGCAATAAAAACTTACTTTGAGTTCGATGAGCCACTCCATAGCAGCTAAACTACCACTCGAGATGCGTGTGATGAGATTGTTAGTGAGATCGAGAACCTCGAGAGAGTATAAGCTTTCAAGGCCTATTTGTTCGAGGCTTGATAGTTGATTGTGACTTAGGTTAAGGAAAAGCAAATGCGGCACATTAACAAATGCGTTATCGGCGATCCTTTGTGCTTGATTCTCCTGAAGCTCCGTAGTTTGCAACATGGGCAATTCTGAAAATGCTCCACTGGGAATCATCTGTTAATGTCGAAAACTTTTGGTTATGAATATTGATACACCCTTTTTTAACAACATATATTTTATATAATTTCTTAAACTGTAGAATCACCTCAATATGCAAATTAGCAAATTTACATCGTAGTAAAATGAATTACTGTGTGTGAAAAGGAGAGAGAGAGAGAGAGAGAGAGAGAGAGAATAAGAAAATCAAAATACCTGAATCCTATTCTTGCCAAGCCTAAGTACCTGCAGCTGTAGCAGTCCTCTGATAGCATTGCGCTCGATGAGAACGAGATCATTATTCTCTAGGTCTATAAGAGCCAGTCGGGGCAATCTATCGAAAACACCCTCGCGTAGCTCACGAATCTTATTATGCACGAGCTTCAATTCGAGAAGACCTGTGAGACTGCTCAACGTTTCCGCCGGTTCTAAACTCGTCAGCTTGTTGAAACTCAGATCAAGAATTTCCAAACCCTCCAGACCATGAAGGGAGGTTGGAAGTTCCAGTAAGGCATTATGCGAAGCGTAAAGCTCTCTCAATTCCCTATTTTCCAAATATTATTAATATTAATTTTCTTTCCCATAAATAACATTCAAAATAATCAATAATTACAAATTTTCTTACAATTACCATCAATAGTTTTCATTTCTTTTTATCGTTTAATAAATTACAAATAATCTTATATTATAACAAACTTAAAATTCCTCATGCACAACTAAAAAAGTAACCAAAATATTTCATTATATCTTATAATGACGACCAAACAATAATATTAATTAATAATTATATTTTTAAGAGTACTTCTTAAATTTTACCGTAGATAATTAATTTTTATTGATTTGAATTTATTAATTGCTATGCTATTAAATATTCATCACGATTGGAAATGAAAATTCAGCCGAATTATTTTTTTCTATAAGTAATTTACAAATACGTAATTCATAAGAAATCATTTTAAGAAAAATATAATGAAACAATAATTGTGTAATTTGAGACATAATTATTCCATTCGATATAACATCAAAATAAAATCAAAATAGAATACACACGGTTTAAATATAATTATAAAAATCTTTTTTAAAATATATACTGGCAATTTTTAGTTTTCATTTACTTAGAAAGAAAAATATTTTTTTAGGACAAATATTAATCTTTTTAAAGCTCTTACATTTAAAATTTTCATAACCTAATATTAATGAATCTGAAGAATTACAAAATGCACATATTATATTATTATAATTCTTGAATTAAATATCATTATAGCGAGGTATAAAAAAAAAACTTGAACTTGAAAGAAACTTTTTAAATAGCTGTTATATAATTGTTAATAATTAATCGTTAATTTTTTTCATGAGAATTGTCAAAATGAGAAATTCATCAGAGTAGCAGCGATTCGCCAATAAGCGTTAACGTAACTAAGGAACGTTAATACGTAATCATGATTCAGTACCAAAGTGAAAACAATGGGACCCTCATGCGTATCAGGAGATTTTGTGAAAGAAAAGTGCCGTTTATGCTGAGGTCTGGTAATGAGCGAGAATAAATTGCCTGTCTCGACACGCCAGAATGATAATTGTCACCGGATCAGGCGACAACTATTAACGCAAGCCATCCTACAAACTTTCTAAACTATTGCACAACTAGAAGACGTGCGCTAGTGAAACTACTTTATACTCATCTGAAGGGCTTTCCCGATATATACTACCCGTACCTATTTCCTCGGTTGCTTCTCAACTCTATGTCTGTCATTCTTAATACATAAGCATTTGTTGCTCCCGTTCTTCCTTTATGAAAATGGCTCTAAAGCTTCAATGATCTTGCTTAGAATCACATTATGCCTCGAGTTCATATTATTATTGACTAAATTAAACATGTACACACATAATATAAGGAGAATAAACATTATTTACATATCGTAATGAGTATTTAGAGTATTCAGTTCAATATATTAATATTTGACAGTTATAAATTGTTTAAAATTGTTTACACGTACGAAATATATTATTAAAATTTATATAAAATAAATTTCATAATCTAGTCTATTCCTCAAAATATTCGAATTTATTGTCTCTCAATAAATAAATTTAATGACTTTGGTTAATCAAAAAAATTAATACACAAAGTAGATACGAAAATTTATAAAACTTAAGTATCTCTTAAATTTAAAAATAATCCTTAAAATTTGTAGTCATTATTTATTTGATTTAAGACTAGTTAATATTTGTCCAGATTATTTATATATAAAAGTTTAGGATAATTAGACTTACCTCGTGAAGGCGAATACCGTATGAGGAATCAGAGGAAGATTGTTTCTACTAATATCGAGTCTCTGGAGTCTAACATTGCTTTGAAGTACGTCAGGCCTTATGAGTTTAATTCTGTTGCCACGTAAATTGAGATCAAGTAGACTCCTAAGAGATATAAAGCATCTGGTGTGTAATTCACCAATCCTGTTGTACTTAAGGTCGAGGAACTCAAGTTGCGTTAAGCCCTCGAAACAGCTGTCCTCAAGAGTCGTGAGGGCATTAAAGCCGAGGTTGAGCTTTCGTAAGTTCGGTAGGGCCATGAGACTACCTGGTGTCACACGTTCGATCCCATTAGCACTAAGGTCGAGCGAACGCAAAAGTGGTAGTGCTAACGAATGTGAACGCTGGTTCGTCGGCAATGAGACAATACGATTCATTGGTAAGTATAGATGCTCCATGTTTCGGGGCAAGCCTATGAATATTCAAAAAATTTTTTTATCTTCCTTATATAATTCAAAAAATTCCAAACTAATTTCTTACTTGAATATTATCATTTTTGTTCACATTTTAACTAATTTTCTTTAAATAATGTCTTATATAAAGTAATTTAAAAATATATAATTAACCAATGTTTTTAAAAATAATTTCTAATATCTAAAAATGTTAATAATGATAATATATCTAATTTATATTAAGATATATTTGTTATATTATTGATGATATATCTAAATAATATTAACCTGGAATTATTTCAAGGAGTCGATTCCATCCTAGATCTAATTCGTATAAATTAGTTAAATGGCGGAATGTCATCGGATGAATAACAGAAAGAGCATTCCCCGAAATATTTATATGCTCTAAAACTGGTAAACTTACAAAAGCATTTGGCTCCACCAATGCAATTGTGTTTTCGCTTAAATCAAGACGTCTCAAGCTAGGCAAATTTGCCAATAATTGAGGCTCTACATGACGGAAGAAATTACCTGACAAATCTAAGCCCTGAAAATAATTAATTTAGACAAATGATTTATTTTCTTTAATACTTTCCTCGCTTTAAATTTTAATATATTTCATCTTAATCTATCTTGATTGTGCATATTTGCTTTTCTTTTGAATTAAAGGTATTGGAATACATAATAGAATGAGTACTTTATTGTTCATTAAAAATAAAAGTATCATCTAATCGGCTTTGTGCATGTAATATTAAATTAAATGAATCAATTATTATATAAGTTTTATTTTTAAAAATAATGTACTTACAACATTATATTTAAAAAAAATCTAATAAATGTACATGTATATAATATTATGTATATTATGTAAATATTTTACTATATCTATAGAATTACTCGTCTTATTTTATGAAAAAATATAAATTTATAAATAATGTTTAAAACAACGACTTTGAGTGTTTGAGTAAAAAAATTAATAACAATAAAAAAGCCTTATGCAATAATAAAATTATATTGTCAAATATTTTATGTCCAAGATTAACTTATGACTGGACTAAGATGCAAACCTTCAAAGCTGGTAAATTCCAGAAGGGTGCGTCTGGAGAATTGACAAGTGAATTATTTTTAAGTCTAAGCTCTTTAAGTGCAGGCATATCCGCAAAGACATTCCTTTGCAGGAAGCTCAATCTATTATAATCTAGATAAAGCCTTTCGAGGTTCGAGTGTCCTCTCAAAGCTCCGTAACCAATATTCTCAATCTGGTTAAAGCTCGCCTCGAGAAGTTTAAGTCGAGGCAAGGCGTCAAGAACCGAGCGGATTTCGGATGCATGACCGATATCGTTATCCATCAACCACATTTCCTCGATACCACTTGATTCTCGGCTATGTTGTACGAAAAACTCTGGATAGATACGATGGATGCGGTTGTGGTTGAAGTTCAAAACGCGGAGCATCGGGATACGTTTCAGGGCCCCTGAAAATTTTCCATTTAATAAGTGATTTATTTAAAAGTCGGCTTATTTCTTTCTCTAAGTAAATAAAATTAAATGTCGGCTTATTGATACAGCTAAATTTAATTATATTTATTTTGAACAATTCTCTTTTTCCTTTGAGGTAATATATATATATATATATATTTACCTAACTAACTATGTTATTGCGAAAAGAGGAAAATCCTCGATTAATTACTAAAAAATTGTCCTTACTAAAACATATATCCTTAATTAATTAGAATAATAATATTAATAGCATTTAGTATTTAATAATTGTATTTACAACAATTTTAATAAAAAAAATTGAAATAAATATAATTATTGAAAAAATAAAGTAATTTCGAATAGAAACAAAATTTCAATTTGTTTATATTAATATCAATAAAGTTGATTTAACGAAAGCGTAGAATTTGCTTCAATATAAATATAAATGTACCTGGAAATATTTCAGTGATCCTGTTGAAACTAAGGGACAACCTCGAGAGCACAGGCAGATCGACGAAAGAGCCCTCGGAGATCCGAACAATCATATTTCTATCAAGCTGCAGCACTGAGAGGCTTGGTAGATCGACAATCGCTCGACCTACCATCATTGCATCTTGAATTGCATTGCCGGAAAGATCTAGTTCTTTAAGCTCTGGAAGATTAATGAATGTACGAGGATGGATCCAATGGATTCCGCAGTCGGTGATGTTAACGACCTGAAGTCGCGGCAAATCACGAAGTAAGCCGGCCTCTAAGCGTGTCAGTTTCGGACATCCGAAAACGTGAAGCTGCTCCAAGAAGGGCAAGTCGCGAAAATTACGGGGCATTAACTCAATCAGTCCAAGTGAGTTTATTTGTAAATATCGTAACTTTGGCAGTCCTAAATACAGTGTTAAAAATTCTTTAAACGATACTTCTCTCTTTTTTTCGCTTTGATTTTCTTATTATTGGAAATTAATCAATTAAAAATATTTTGATCCAAGCAGATGTGAATTTTATGTATTAAATTATAAAATTAAAATGAAGAAATGAAGAATCAGGTGGCAGCTTATATACATTAAAATAGGCGCACGTTAAGATTAGAGGCATACCGGTGAAATTGGGGAGGCGTTTAATAATTTTGCTCTGAAGGGTGACGGCCTCTAAGCCTTGAAGGTTTTCCAAACTATCAGCGGGGAGCGAGCGCAGATCCGATTCAACGAGGAAGAGCTCAAGCAGTGAATCCTGGAGACCCTCAAGCCATCCTGAGGAAACGCGTTCCAGTCGATTATTGCGCAACATGAGCCTCAAGACACGTAAGCTTGCAAAAACATGGCCAGGGAGACTCGGTAAGTTATTGTTTTCAAGAATGAGTTCATCGATCGGGTGGCTCACATAACGACTCACTGACTTCAGGCCCTCGAGAACACGTGGCAATTCACTGTGACTGCACCTAAAACCAATTATATTTTTACCTATATCGGTCTATAACTTTATAATCTCGACCTTTATTTATCTTTTATATATAGAAAACGTATTTAGCATTCGTTATTAATACTTATGGGTGATTTGAGATACTTTATTTATATTCTTTTAGATTTCATAAGATCTTATGAAATTCTAAAAAAATTGGCCTTATATTCATTTAACTTTTTATAAAATATATTTAGATTAAAGTAATAAATAACACTTTAATTATAATAAATTTATAATTTTAATAATGAAAGACGCGTATTGATAATAATTCCAATGTTATTATTTTATTTTTTAATTTAGACCTTTTCATATTATTTTAGGCATAATAATTTATGTAATTTTTTTTTAATTATAAATTCTCGTTAAACTTAAATAAACCAAAACATCAATCTTTAACAAATATTTTTTTTTTAATGTCAAAAACAAAATCAATTTTATTTAAATCATATTAATTACATAAATTTTAATATTAACTGTATTATTAAATAAATATTTGAATTTATGTTTAAAGCAATTAAATAAAATTTAGTCATTTTAGATTTTTATATATTATAACATTATATTTCTATACTATTATATATTATACTATTATAAAATTTCTTTTAAAAAATGAAATAAAAAAAAAACTTAGTTTGGATATTTATTATTAAGATATAGAGTAAAAATAAAGCAAAAAAGTGATAATAATGATTACGTACCATATTTGAAACTCCATATCTCGTGTTGAGCACCTACAAGGCAAGATTTTTTCTTGTGATGGACATCCATATTCTTGAGCGTGTGACTCATACAATAATACCAGGATGCCCAAAATCATAAAAGGCCATAATCTTTCACCCTCGGATAGTTGACCCATAGTGCATCACTTTAGACGTTAGCCTAAATATGTTATAATGTGCGTTATTTGGTCACTAGGACATAGAAACCCCTATATTTTCTAAATATACAAACTACTGACGGTTTAATTACACTTATCACATCCTCTATCACAATTATAATTTACAGTGCTTTTGCACGATATTGCACACAAACTTATTGCACAGCTTACTAATTTCAGACATTATCTACTGTATATTATAGAAGTTACAGTATACTGATAAAACTAGTTTCTTAATAATAAAAAAAACTGTAGAAAAAAAATGAAAAATTATTATTGTTGATATAATGTTTTTGAAAGTTGGTATTAACAATTAATAAAAAATAACTATACTTCAAATTTATAATTATTTACTTATACTTTCCAATCTTTCCAATCTTTACAATTTTTATATTTTTATATATTTATATTTTAATATTTTAATATTTTAAATATTTTAATATTTTAATATTTTAATATTTTAATATTTTAATATTTTAATATTTTAATATTTTAATATTTTAATATTTTAATATTTTAATATTTTAATATTTTAATATTTTAATATTTTAATATTTTAATATTTTAATATTTTAATATTTTAATATTTTAATATTTTAATATTTTAATATTTTAATATTTTAATATTTTTATAGTCATTTAAAACGTTCGAGTACCGAATTGTTTGAAAAAGAAAAAAAAGCGAATTATATAAAATTTGTTATGATTTTATATATCATGAAAAATATTAATCTTTTATACAGTACTTATGTTTTCAATGAAACTAAACTTATTTTGCATTTTACATAAATATTTTTAAAGTAGTTAATATTTATCAAATAAATATTCTTACTGATCATTTTCTAAAATGAAACATATAGTGCATAATAAAATTATTAGCTGTATTATAACAATAACAGTAACATTTACTTTAAATGATAAAAAACTCAAGCTTAAATAAATAATTGCATAAGTAAATAATTTTAAATAATTTTAGCTCAAATTAGACATAAATTAAATAAATATCAAATAAAGATCTTTTTAAATTTAAATCAACACTTCTAGAACAAAAATACCTTATTACATCCTGCGATGAATATCAGGAAGTAATCCCATCCCAAACTCATCTTTAGAGTATATTTTATTATTTCGTAGTAAGAACATAATGTAATATAAAGCTTCATTAATTTATATTTTTAAAATTTTTAAATATTTTTTTTTAATTTTATTTGATAAATACCTAAATAAAATCATTATTTTTTAATACTCTTTCTCTTTTAAAATATTTTTAAAATATTCAGTTGTAATATAACCTAAATATATTACAAAAAGATTAAGTGAGTAACAAATATTTGTAAAAATTCGGTCCATATTATGGTAATGTTATCATTTTATTATTTGAGAATTATAAATATGAATATATAAATATAAAGTTTAAGGAATAACAATAAAAATTATATAAAGAATTATTTTATGTATCTTAAAATTGAAATAATTTTTATTTATCTATCTATTAAGGAGTCGATAAATATATTTTAGCTAGAAATAAAATGCAAAATAAATATTAAATTGAATAGATCTTTACAATCATAAAAAATTTTCAACTTTTCATAAATGATGCAGTTGATTTAAAAAATCCTATTATTAAAATTTCAAACTAAGTACCACGGTTATCAAACAATTATAAAAATATTTTGATAAATTATAAATTTCTAGGTGAAAAATAACTCGTTCAAGTTGATTTAAGAAATATTTATATGCTATATATTATATAGCATATAGGTATATATATATATAAACTATATATATGAACTATATATATGAACTAATAACAAAAAATCAAATTTCTTATTATTTATTTATTAGTTAATATTTTTAACTATTTTAAAAAAAACAATGCAAATAAAAAATAAGTCAAAGGCAATGAATAGAATAATTAAAATAGTTTGAATTTATATTTATTAATATAATACTACAGAAAAATACAAAAACAATTTTATGTCTCATTTTCAATGAGAATGAATGATACATGGTCCTATTTTTCATCATATACATCTGTATAGAATATCTTAAAATAAATTACAATAAATACACGAATAAAAATAAAAACTAAGTTAGAAGCTTCAATATTTTAACAATATAAGTAATCTTTAAAGTTGCTTTCATAATAAAAAATCAATTTACGATGTCAACTTTTTTTTTTTTTAATTTTAATCGTAGTTATAAATAAAAGTCGAAAGTACTGCATGTGAAACTTCCTCTAAGAAAAACAAAGAAGATTATCTAAGAGCGGAAATAATCGTAAGTTAATAAGTAAAAATGCTTTTCGCTTCTGGCCCACATTAGAACACTTATAAGCCACATAAATAAATTTCAAATATACGTGTTCGAGACTATTAAAATAATCGAAGTGTAACGTCTCGAGTAATTCTTGCACAAGGAGGCAGAAAGCACAATAAAGAGTAAGATAGACAGGCAAACGAAAGCAGAATGAGATTGTCTGATCGCGTGCGGGTGCGCGCGCGCGCATGTGAGAGAGAGAGAGAGAGAAATGTCATGGTAGAACACGAAGATGCAAAGCGTCACGCTTACAGCTGACAAAATTGCTATGTAACCGTAAAGCAATGATAAAGACCGCCAGGACAATCGTTGTACACTATAATTACATGCACCCTCAACTTTAGCTGTTTGTGAGTATGTGTTCGATGTTTCTGTGTTAAATTCATTTAGTTGGTTTGCTTGGATTTCGAATGATTGTATACTTTTTGAAATATTTATACTTTATAGACTTTTACAATTATCTCCGATTAATTATAATGACTATTTTAAATATGAACAATCATGAACTTGAAATGATAAAAAGAAATCTAGTTATAGTTTTAATTCAACAATTTATTTTTATAATAAAATATTTCTTATTTTATAAGTAATTTTATTAAAACAAAAAATTAAAATTTTATTTTATTCTTACAATTTAAATATTATAATTTACTTTACTTTCAATTAATTACGTAATTTTAGTGGTAATTTATTTATATACTATTAAATTTATTATTCGTAGACACTAAAATATTTTAGTTTCAAATAACAAAATTTAAACGATTTTTCTATAAAATAATATAGAATATATTTCGAAAATGAAAAAAATACATAAATGGCTCAAACTGTTTAGACAACAAAATCTTAACATTCATAAATTATGTACATAGAATAAGCAAACTTATCTTAAATTAACTGTTTAATTTTATTATAATTTTAAATATTTTTCTGTATTTATTACTCTGTTTTTCATTCAAGGAATCATTACATACTAAACTTTCAAAGAGGACTAACAATGTAATTTAATAGTTTTTGAAGTCTTACATCAAACTTAACGTAATATCTTGTAACTCAAGATAAGTAATATTATTATTATAACACATCTTTAGATACTTTTATTTATTTATAAAAACTATATATAACTCTTTAATGATATAAAATCTAGATAATTCATAGAATCCTGGACTTAAAATTAAATGTTTCTGATTATTTTAAACAAATTTTTATATAAGTTGGTTTTAATCATGTCCAAATAAGGTCAGATTCTGATAGTAACAATAGAAAAGTAATTATGTTATACGAAAATAAAAAAAAAAATTTACAATAGGTAATTAATAATATTTACAATATAAAAATATTTACAATATATAATTAATATAAATTAATTATATATAATATTATCCTGAGTATAGCAATTTTATAAATTGAAAACAGAAGATAAAATAACAAATCAATGATCTTAAATATACATTGAAACGATTAATTGAATCTTCATATCTAGATCGTTTATATAAATCAGCACACATAACTGCTGAACATTAAGAAAAATAATAACAGAGTTATAAATGCGAAAGTATAGATAAATAAAATTAGAGGGGAAGTTTTTTACTCATTTTTGAAAGCCCGTTACTTGTGTAAACTGAGCATGTTTCGTAAGATCTATGCCAAGCAGTTCCGCCGTTCTCAAAAGTCGTTGATACGTGGAAAAAAGCCTTTGAGCAAAGAAGTCATGAGTACAGAACGCCAACTCGCGAATCTATTTCTTATCTTGCAAAATATTACAATGTCCTGCTACATTTGGTACTATAATAACTTCTGGTATGATCCTGGTTTTTTGAAACACTAACATCTTTTACATATCATCATATCAGTAAATTGAAAAAAATTTCTATAATTCACCAGACATTCGATCAAGTAATATCTAAATTTATTATTATTCATTATTATTAAATGTTTATTCATGTAGATACTGAATAATCCAGAGTATATTTTAATCCTTTACATATTTAATATAAAAAGTTAAAACAGAAAGTTAGCATAATATCTCTTTGAATGTATGAGTGAATCCATTATTATAACTTTTAGATTAATACATATAATGCAATAACCTTTCATTTAAATAAAAAGTCAAATATAATAATCGAACCTATGAGTAACAAACATTTCATAAAATTATCAATCACAAGATCCTATTAACTCAATTTTTTAAATAATAAATGTTTATTAATAACTCGCTTTAGAAACATCAAAATATAAATAATTATGAATTAATGACTCGCTATATCTTGTTTCTCATTCTTTACAAGAATGTAACAGGTAACTTTACACGCTTTATATACTTTATTCTTTAACTTTATATGCTATATTACATGCAATATTTATCTAAAGAACTGTTATAGTAAGAATGATATTCGTATTTATAAGGGTGAAGTGAACCAAAGTGAATTTCTAGGAACAGCTATATTCTAAAAACTAAAAAATTGGATACAAGGTGCCAGTAGTAATTCAATTAGCAGTAATCAGTAGTAATACTATTCTTCGTTAAATGAATGGAGAGAAAAACTTAAAAGAGTTAAAGTTAAAAATTAAAAATAAGTAGCGTAAATTAAAAAATTAAATTAAATTTAAATTCTAAATTTATTGTTCAAAATGCAAGTTCTAACGAATAAAAATATTACATTAAAACAAGCATTTTAATTTCGAATCTTCTGTACAAGTATCCGGAAATCAATTACAAATATATTGCAATCATAAAACATTTGTTTTGTTGTTAAATATACGTTGTTTCAAATATATTTAAAAAATAGATTAAATCAAATAAAAATATTTATAATAGATTAACAAAAATTAGAACAATCTTATCATAAATCTAGACTCATTTTTTAATAAAAAATATACTTATACATGATTAAAATTTAGTTTATTGTAGACGAAAAGTTCAGTATATTTAAAAACTCTGAAAATAGATCGTTAACAGTAGAAAGTGAAATCAAGAAAGTTTTATTTCAAATTTTTTAGTAAATTAAGTTTTAATCACAAATAAACTTAAATGTGCTGACTATAACTAAAATATTATTAATCACGAGCTCTGAATTATTAGTTATATATAGTTAAATAAATTTTCGATATGTAATATGATTATTCCCAATACCAACGATAAATCACGTTGTGAATACGTTAATGTATAATATAGAGAGAGTGTGAGGTGATGAGAGATGGAAAGGAGGAGCAAGATAGAGAGAGAAATTTTAATATTGTATTTAAAGTCACAGTAGGAGAAAGAATGGCCGTTAAAAAATTAGTGACTGAGACTATCATAGATCTATTAGCTGAAAGCAGTGAAAGTGATTCCAGCATGTTCACCTGAATATTATGTACCCTTATACCCTTATACCCTTATACCATGGTATTCAATAAACCAAAATAAAAACTTCCTTTAATTTGCGATTTAAAGATGAATGCTATAATTTCATTTAATTTTATTAAACATTATGCAGATTCTATATGAAAATTCAAAGTATCTACGTAACGGTTAAATCTAAAGTTTTTGGAAACAAATAAGTATTCTTCAGTTAATACAATATTTTATTTTATTTTTTTTTTTTTTTTTACTTTTTGTGCTCATACATTTATAATATTTTTTTAATAAAATCGATAACTATGACAATATGGTACTTTTCTTAAAATTAGTTTAATATTTTTGCATTATATTTTATTAAATAGAATAAGAAGTGTGAGGATAAATTTAAAAACAAATACTCCACAATGATATGTACAATATAAAATAGAATAAATTTCTTTCGGATATAATTATTATTATTACTTCCATTGATAAGAATATTTGTGATCTATATTAATAGTACAATTTAACGGGTTATTAAAATAATTATTTTTTAGATAATTGTTTCTTTAATTTTATATTATATTTAATTGTTATTGGAATGAATTTTAAGTTTAAGTATAGATAATAAGGTATGCGGGCAAAAAGCAAATATATAAAAGGATGTTTAAGAATATATAGAGCAGCTGAAACGCATTGCAAAAGATAGTGATTAAATGTGGATTAAATTTGTGTTTGTTAGAACAACTTACCCGTAAGAACGGTAGAAAATTGATAAAATAAGTAGCGAAGGGACTTGTTCAAATCATAGGTGAAAGGACGTTAATGCTAATTATCTTTCATATATTGTCCGGACAAAATATATGAATAGTCGACGAAAGTTAAAGCACAATGATATTAAGATTTCGCGGAACATTGCCGCGTACTCATTCGCCGCATTTTGTCTGAGGACGAACTTCAAACTGAGTCGTGGGCCCGGGTTGTACTCCTGTGAAAGGCAGTGCTGTCCCGGGTTCGAGAAGGTGGGGCTCCGTTTACCCGTCTGTCTTTTCGTTTCTTTTTCAGTTTTTCTCCGTGGTAGGCAGCGGAACGCATGCGTTTTTGACGTACCAAGTAGACGGAAGTGTAGACAAAAATTGATGCTTGATGATGCCCTACACGTGCATATAAGATTTCTGGTGTATCGACGTTCCGAAATATTTTTAGCTCTTTTCACTTTAGCCAATCAATTTTTCAATAATTTCATTATACCCTATACCAAATGGGTTAATAATTACAAACAAGAACGTCTATTGACAGCATTGAGACATTAATGTGAGACATAAAGAGATTAAAAAATATTATTCATTGAAGGCAATAAAAATATTTATTTTCTTGTAAAGTTATTCTCTTTTACTATCAATAATTGGTGTTTTACTCAGCCATCATTTAAATTTACATCGAGTAAACCATAGAAAATATATTTATTTAATTAAGATGATAATAATTTAACAGCAGGCTGTGAAAGAATCGGAGACCTTGTCTAATTTAGATTACCAATTATAATGAATCAAGTATTTTTTCATAAGAAGTCCCGTTTTTCTAAAGTATGATTTTCAATATGAAAAGGTTACCAATTGTCTCATATATGATGAAGATTTTCTCAATTTTAAATATTGGGCCCTGCGAGCGTCCTTGTAAGACGTATCGTCTAAGTAGGCTCACTATAATTATAGAGCTTTTCTAATCAATGAATTATTTTTATAAAATTCTCCCAATCGAATATATCGAATCCTGCCTAATACTACAGTGAATTAAAAACATAATTTGATCTTAGTTAGTAAACAATCTTATCAATGCCTTAATATCTTTAAAAGTATCTTCCGTATATTACTATATTAGGAACTAATTAATACACTCAACTTTTTTTTTATTAAATATATTAAATTATTTCTATAACTAGACAGCTGTTATATTTCAATTCTTTCTTTATCAATTGTGATTTTAAAGATATGGAATATTAGTATTATTTTACATAAATTCTATTTTATATTGTATCTCATCGAATAATGCGTCCATTAATTAAAAGTATTATATTTATTACAATATTATTACTTTCTCTATCAGGATTTTAGAATAATATAAAACATTATCAGTTTCAGATTAACATTCCTTTGTGAATTTCTATAATCAAGCACAAGGACTGTTAGTTTGGTATAAAATACTAAATTAAAATAAGAATAAATTAATCCTTTTCTAAGAAATACTTAATTTATAAATTATCTGACTTATTAAAAAATGAGAATTTTTTAAACGAAGTTATTTCATGATTTTAATATAAAATTATTTATTCTTCTACATTAATAAAATATATTGATACCTTTAATTACTTTCTGTTTAAATATTTTCAAAAGACTTAAAATTGCATTAAATATATACAGTACAATAAAGGTAATAAAAAAATTCATGTAATTATTTATGAACTTGATAACATTATTATCCTATTTATCGACGTAAATATCCTAGAATGTCAGATCGTACTAAATGATTAAATGAGTGAACGACAACGATTCAAAGTAGAAATAGCCAAACCTGTTTCATCAGTGAAATAAAACCTAGTACAAATAACATCATTTAATTTTACATTTAAATCTAAACTACATTTAAATATTAAAAATGCAAACAATTTGAAAACAAAAATTTTCTTAAATAAATTTTCTTAATAAATTAAGATGCAAATAATAAACTACTTATAATACACTCAATTAATCTCAATAAGGATTATATATTTTATCAGAAAGTTTAAATATCAATTATATAAATAATAAAATGAATTTATGAATTTTATAACAATTTATTTGCAAATAATTTCAGAAAAATTATTTTAATTATTTTATCATAGGTATAATTAATATTATCAATTAAAATTATCATAGGTATAATATAATATCTGATATTTAAAATATATCAAATTCAAGAAATGTATGATTTCTTTCATTATTTCATTAAAATTATTTTTTTATATTAAATACTCATGTATTTAATATAAATTAATGAATTCATATTCAAATGTAATAAATTTGACATACTTAGGTCATAAGTATGATTTACATAATTACAACTAGTAAAAATTTGTTTAATTAGAATAGCTAAATTGATTCGTATAAAACTTTCTAGCTTATAGCTCGAATTTATTAATATAGTTCATTTTTTATTTTACGATTTGTTCTGAGCACAGGTTAAATATAATGGTCCGACGTATAAAAAAATAACTTTAAATACGTAAAATGAATATAATTTAAACAAATATTTTGCTTTAATTATGTAGATTCTTTATTTATGAAATAATAAATTATTTTTAATGCCATTAAAATGAAAACAATACTAAATGTAATAATAAAAATTTAAGAAGTTATAATTTTTAAGCTACATCTATCGCTTATTTATTTACATGTGTGTGTATCATTAAAAGTGATAAAGATGGAAATAATGACTATTCGCAATTTAACATTTAAGATTTATTACTTTCAAAAGAAAATCCTAAAATTTTTAGTTTTATTCTTATAAATAATATTGTAGTACATAAAATAAAATGAAAAGGTTCAAATATAATAAAAGAATTCTCCATAATATGGTATATGAAGCTAATTAAATAGTATGAAACAATGTAATATGAGAATAGTGAACTATATTGAGAATATTTAGATTTGACGGAAACTTATGAATCATAATTTGGATTGACTATAGAGTGCTGATTATTGTCGAATTTGCGTATTCGTATAAACAGCGAATGTATGAGGCAAAGTACAGATGTAGAGGAGAAGCGCATAATTTACATAATTATTGTCCTTATACAACAAGTATCAATACTTATCAATATCAATACAAAGTTAAAATCAACTTGCATTCTGTCGTAATCAGGCGAATGGAAATGGAGGGAATGAAACCTGATAAGTTGTTTTCTTGTTGATCTTTCTAACTACGTATTAATTATAAATTGAGAACTAACAGGTTTTTCCAAATGTTGATCAAGAATTTGTAATAAAACATGATTGCGTTTTTATTGGCGGTTATTTATTCCGCCGTGGCTATGTTGTCATCATGTAAAGCAAAAGTATCGATCAGTTCGATCCAAGTGTTCATTGGTACACCATTTCTGCACCTCGTTTCATTTACTTTGTTACGCGTATATTATAACGAGGTAAAATTTTCAGTGGTAAAATAATTCAGTGTTCAACGACTGTTTTGCGTATAATTGCATTTACTCAATTAAAACTAGAATATCGATTTTACATTAAGATTTAAGTAATACTTAAAATTAATACAAGGATATCAAAGTAGTTAGTTGAAAATTTTTTCTAAAAATATTGGAAATTTCTTTTACGTTTTGCATATTCTAAATGCAAATATTATTATTTTTATTTTTCTATTATTATTTAAAAAATTCAATATAGTTTAATTTTTATTCGTAAAATTATTAACATCATTAACATCATTAAATTAAAATTATTAACATCTGACTAATAATCAAAATTCTTTCATTATTTAGAATGAGTACTTTTAAACTTTTGTAGCATTAAAAAATTTTTCATATACACAGAAATGTATTTAAACAAGGTTTTTGAGATGAATTTTTATGCAAAGTACCATACCATATATTTCACCTTTAAAAATATTGTCTTAACTAACTTTTTTTATTTAAAATAATGTAAGTTTTATTTTCAAAAATTTATATTTATATGCATGTATAAGTATATTAATAATATGAACAGATAATGAAATAAATGAGGAAGTAAAACTACTAAACAACTATTATCGTTTATAAGATCACGGCATCAATATTTTATTTATTTTATTTTAGAGAACAAGAATCAGCAACTCGGTATTTTCAAAATACATAATACATACATATATATATGTGCGTGTGTGTGTATATATATACATAAGAATTTTAAAATTAGAAAGAAATAATGTGGGGACGGCGATTACTTCGAGCAGTAAATCGTTACCTGTATACAAATTTTGATAGAAGCTTCAGTTCTGTGGTGCTGAGAGATACAAAAGCTAACAATAAGATTCAGAGTAAAATTTGCAATAAAGATTCTAATCCTCCAAGAATTCTTATTACTGGTAATTCAAATTTTCTTTCTAAACATAACGAAAATAAATTAGAAATTCTATGTATAAATAATTGAATTGGTCATTGTCAATAGTTTTAGCACAAATTTCAATATCCTGTATATAAAATTAGATCTGTCATTAATAACAAGTAAATTTCGATAACAAAAATAATGTACTCACTGTAACTTTTTCTTGTAACTTTATAATAAAAAAGAATCTTATAAAAATTGGAAATTTTCATATTCATTTAACAAGAATTGAATTAAAATTAAATTTACAATTAAATTATATACAATTTACAATTAAATATATATTCTTCTCTCAAATTAAACATCATTAACAATTATGGTACTATTTAAAGGTGGTCTCGGACAATTAGGTACAGAATGCGCCAAATTGCTACGTAAAAATTATGGCGTGAATAACGTTATATTATCTGATATCATCAAACCGCAGGATAATAGTTTAAGAAATGGGCCCTTTATTTTTGCTGACATTCTTGATTTCAAAGGTCTGCAAAAAATTATTGTCAACTACCGGATAGATTGGCTCATACATTTTAGTGCGTTACTCAGCGCCGTAGGTGAACAAAATGTTCCCCTAGCTGTCAGAGTCAATATAGAAGGTGAGAAATTAATATTTCTAAATAATGTTGTAGCAAAAAATTCTAAAGTAATTTGAGAAATAAAACATTCTGCTATCTCCGATATTCAATATTACACTTTTAAATTACAATTCTTAACAAATTGAAAATTCATTAAAAAATACAATGCATTGTCTAATTGTACTAAAGGGAAAATTTCATCAAATAACTTACATAGTAGAATCTTGTATATTACTATGTCTTACATAAATAAACATTATTAATTTTTACATTTTATATTGTTTTTCATTGAATTGGTAAGATATAAAGAAATATAATATAAAAATGTCCATATTAGTCAATAAAATGACAATGAGAAAATGTTATTTAATGTTTAGAAAAGAATATTTTAGTTAACAAATTATCGTTAAAAATTAAAAAAAAATTAAGATTCTAATATAGTATTATTGAACGAAATTGATTATGTTTAATAAACCTAACAATTACAAACATATTATTGTATGTATCATACATTATTTAATTACTTAATATAACGAAGTTTCAAAAGTAGAAAGAATTTTAGGAGCATTTATAAAAGTTAAAATATGTAGAATGGTAAGATAACTTAATATAAATTATTACTGTTCAATATTTGTGCAAAAATATTTTTAAGACGTAATGAAAACATTCAGACCTAATTAATTCTTTATTAATTTTATTTTTCCTATTTATACAAAAATAAGTATTGTGATCTTTTTTAATCCTTTTGCAATAAAAAAATACCTGAATAATATTTTCTGTAATAGATTAATTTCTATGAATATGTTATTTGTCAATTTGGTTTAGTTTTAAAATTTACCATTTGTTTTAATTCTTTTTTTATTCTTTTTGTAATAATAAATTCATAAAATTACAAATTTTTTACTGAAAATTTAATGTTTTAAATCTATTGATAAATTTGTTTAACATTAAATTGTGCATTATCTAAATTAACAATATATATATGCGATTAAGATTATTTTTATATTTTAAGTATATAATTTCAGTATATTTTTTGTTTTTTTTAGGTATATATTTCAATTCTCGCAAAATCTTGAAAACTTATAACAATATTTAAAATTTAAAACAACTAATATTTAACTATACGTATAGATGACAAGCTTATTATACAATTATGAAAATAATTTAATTTCGTTAATTAAATTGTTAAATTTTATACAAATTTAATAACAAAAAACAGTATTACCGATAATTCCAAATTAATAGTAATAGACTGAATAGTGATACTGTATTAAAAAAAAAAGCTAAAATGTTTCTTTGATTAAATAAATAATTATATATCAACACTCAGGTATGCACAATGTCATCGAGTTAGCAAAGCAATATAATTTGCGAATCTTCGTACCATCAACTATTGGCGCTTTTGGTCCGGATTCCCCGCGGAATCCAACACCCAACATTACGATCCAACGTCCACGAACCATTTACGGAGTTAGTAAAGTCCATGCGGAGCTCCTTGGCGAATACTACCATCACAAATTTGGTCTTGACTTTCGGTGTCTGCGTTTTCCTGGAGTTATCAGCAGTGATCCGCCAGGTGGCGGAACAACTGGTACGGAAAGAAAAGAAAATACAAGTTATCTATTCGTCATATTATTTTACAACTTTCTATTGAGAGAAACTGCTTCAAATCGCAATCAAAATAATTTGGTAGACTTTCATTTTAGTTATAAAAGTAGAAAATCATTTAATAGTTTAATTACAGATATAGATTACCTTAAACTGCTATTATAATATTTATGTAATCGTAATTAATCACAATTTAGATTTTTGATTCATTAATTTTTATACTTATATAAGTAACAATGTACCAAAGCTACTGTTTTTACTAATCATATTCTTTTTCAAAGTGAAACTTCGACAAAGTGAAATTAATTGAACAAATAAATACATAATGATAATTTTTTAAAAGATTTTATTACCATCATTAAATATTTATATATTTTATACATTTTCAAAATAATAAAATTAAGTAAATAAATTACTTATTAAAATTAATCCGAATATATTATATTTACTAATTAAAGTACTAAACATATTTAAAATAACGTGTACAATTTTAAAATAATTACTTAATTAAAATAATTTAAATAAATTTATTAATTATTTTTGTTAGAATTTGTTTTATTACGAATTTATTTAATTACTTGTTAAAAAATAATTTTTATGAATGATCAATTTAATTTCGTTTTATTTTGAAAAATTAATTAAATATTTTCCATTTTAATAAATTAAACACATTAGTGTTATAATAAAAGCACTTTATTCCATTGTATTAAGATAAATTTCGTGTGACAGAAAAAAACTTAAAATTAAAAACGCATTCACATTGTAAGTAGAGCACATTATACGATTTCGAATGCTATTTAAAGTAATTGAATAATAACGCAGTTCATGAAGGAACAATTATTGAACCGTTGTTCAAGAACAAAGTCGAGAAATTACAAGTTTGCATGTATTAACAAATATGTAACTTATTTCACTAAAAATTTTTAGACTATGAAATAGTTTTATTGTAATAAGAATTTGTGACTGAAAATTGAAATACTGATAATTAGAAAACTAAATATAATCTATAAAATATTTAAGTTCTTAAATATTTTTTAAACATAAATGTGATATATAAACATAAAAATGTTATTTTAAAAAAATATTTATAGTATATCATATCATATAGTATATTATATCATAGTATTTAATAACATAAAATTGATACAAACTTATTAATAAAACAAAATTTTGGTTAAATACAAAAATGTTTTATATATTACTTTAACATAAATACATCGAAAAAAATTATATACTACTTTAACTTAAATACATATGCAATAATATAAATGTTTATACAAATATGAAACGAATTTTTACATCATTTACAAAATATTCAAAAACTGTCTATATATTATCTTATAAAACAATTATAAACTTTTTTATTCACGTATTTGCATAAAATATAGAATTAAATGAATAAAAAAGAATTATAAATAATAAATCATTTTGTATTCAATGGCGATAATAAAAATATCTCCTTGAAAAAATTTATTTTCATGTACATTGCAATATAATTAAATGCATGTTATTGTAATAATTATTTTAAAAGTTGCTGAAATTAATAAATTATTATAGAAATTTTAAATTAATTTTTAATTTGAATATGGTAAAGTACATCAAATAAATATGTAATAGTAAAAAATGTTTTTGTAAATAATTTACAATTTATAATATACTACCTAAATTTTTTTAGAGTTAATTTTATACATATTAACAAATCAAAATGAATTCAATAAAAATGACAAATAATATTCCAGATTATTATTTGATTATTAATATTTAAAGAAAATTACTAGATTGTTTGTATATAACTTTTATAAATACTATTAATTTTCTGGAAACTAAAAAATTTTTTCTCATCAGACTATGCCGTCGCCGTATTTCATGAAGGTTTACAATATAAACGATACGAATGCTATTTGGAACCGCATACCAGACTGCCGATGATGTACATCAATGACTGTCTTGCAGCTCTTTTTCAATTTCTCAATACCCCGAATGAGCAACTGCGTAGGCGTGTTTATAATGTTACAGCTATGAGTTTCACTCCTGAAGAGCTTTTCTCTGAAATTAAAAAACATATTCCTGATTTGCAAGTCTCCTATAAACCAGACAGTCGGCAACATATAGGTAATATCTGCAAATATTTTCTTTATAAAATTACTTGAAAAATAAATTTTTTTAAACTAAATGAGAACTAAATTATATAAGAAAACAATGGTTCATCTCTTTTTTTTTTATAAAGAAAGTAATCATAAAAAACATTTTTTAGTTTTAACATTAATATAATATAGCTTTTCTATAATTCACATTTTAATAATTAAATATTATAGTCACTAATTTGTTATACACCTTCTTTTTCTTTTTACTTAGCAAATACATGGCCACAAGTGTTTGATGATAATGAAGCCCGTAAAGACTGGGGTTGGGCACATAAGTATGATCTAGAAAAACTTGTAATCAATATGATTCAAGATGTCAGTGAGAATTTTAATCCTAAATATCAGTGTTTATCTGGAGTTAACAGTTATGTATAAAAGTATGAAATATGAAGTATAAGTATTGTTATATTCTAAAGCATGCCATTATAAATTATTTATTGTTACAAAATCTAAATAAATATCCATGCTCAAAATGCATGAATTGAACATAAATTATATATTTTATATTAAAAGAAATAAAAAATATACCTTAATCACTATCATCATTCAATAATGCCGCAATGTTTAAAGGATCCATTTTTTCCATTTTCTTATCTGTTGTTTTTAATTTCTTTTCAATTGTTTTAAATGTTGTATTTAAATTATTTAAGTCAGTATCATTATCAACTTTTATTTTAATAGATTGGGACATTTTCTCTGGAGATAATGTTATGTACTTATCTTGCATAGCATCTTGACCTTCTATATAAAGAATAAGAAAATTAATTAATTATTATATGTAAATAATATTATAATTAAATATAATGTCCAATTAAAAGTAATTAATGTAGGAAATATAATAATTTGGGTTAATAAAAGTAATAAATTATAAATAATAAATGCTCCTTATTACTTAGTATTGAATATTCTTGTTATCCAGATTTATTTTATTATAATTAAAATTTCATAAATTCTCTTTATTACCTACCTTTTGTTTCATTTTTATTCAATATTAGTCGGCTTTGTTCGAAATATTGATTTGGATGAAAAAATATTTCAGGATACTTCTTATGTGTACTTTCAAAATATGTTGTACAAGCTAAATTATACCGTCCTTCACTGGCATATTTAGTAATTTCATGTATATCTAAATCAAATATATATTTAGTACAGAATATTTAGATCCAAATATCTTAAAAAATATCAAAATTAAGTTAATATTCTTCTAGCAATATATCTAAAATGTATTTAATTAAACTATTCAAACTATAATATCCAATAAATTATGTTATTATTATATATTTTAAAAATGTTATAAAAGCACTAGCTTATAAATAAATAATTATTAAATAGAATTTTCTGAAAAGTTGTTAAAATTAACTAATCTATAACTTTTACTATATGAACATAACGTTTTAGATCATTTTCTTTATTAAAAGATATATATCCATAAAACAAGTTTTTATACTTTAATTAAACTGAAAATCTTACAAGCTGTATTATTCATTTAGATTTTTAAAAGTTCATTTATTTCTTTTATAAAAAGCAAAAGTATTATATTATAAATATGTTCCTATTACTTGTTGGAGGTAATTTATATTCAATAAGCCTTTTTGTAAGTTCATCTATATCCATATGCTTGAATGGACAACCATGAGTTTCACCTGGACCAACAGGATCAACTACTAATTTAGTACAACCAGGAGGACTATAATTAACACGTCTTCCCACTTTGCCATAATTATATTGTATCTGATACAGATACTGTTTATTAAACTTATCTTCATTTATATCCTGTTTTTTTGTCATTTCATGTTTCCAAAACTCAATAGAATCATCTAGACTCACTCCTATTCCTTTTAAAAATAATCCATACTGAAGGCGTCCTGTATTTCTCAGATGATGATTAGTTTTCAAATGTTCATGCATTATTCTCATACACATTGGATATGATGTTTTTGATAGCTTTCGAAGAAGAAAAATATTAGTAATTTAAATATTTTATTTATTTCAGTAAATAATACTTACATCGTTTAATTTGTTAATAGGTGTATTTTCTGTCGACCAAACCACTTTTGACATCCCTGAAAAACAGTCTGGAAGATTTTTTATAAAAAGTTGCAGTCTATCATCACTAAGATTTGTTACAACAAATTTTTTAGCCCTCTAAAATTTTTAATATACACATATGCACACAGACATACATGTACATATATTATTTGTATTATAAAAACTAATATATAAATACAATATAAATACCTAGTTAGTGAGAACTCACATTTAATTCTATACCTAAATTACTTTTGAAGTATGTAGCAAATACTTTAACAAATTCACTTTGTGGAACATAAGCCACTCCACGATGTACATATACTTTTCTTTCACTTATCAAATCAACAACTTCGTCGAATGGTAATTCATAAAATTCAATTTGCTCAAAATCACCATTAAATACAGTTGATGACTTTAAGTTTTCTCTATTTTTTTCTTTAAATTCTTGTGAGATCTAAGACAGAAAACTTAGATTAAATTAAAAAATTATTATTTATAATTTTGAGAATTGAAAAAATATATCTAATATTAAATATCGTACTAATACTATTTTTTACTTTATTTTATTACTAATTAAAGAATTATTGATAAGCAAATGTACTTGAGAATAACGAATTCCACTTGTATTTAAGAACTGACTGAGACCTTCTTTATTCATTGAAGTAAATCTTAATTTGAAAAATTCAGTTTCATGAATAAGCATATAATTTTGTAAATTCTCATTTAAAGAATAAGCCAATCTTAATACATAATGTGATATATGATCTTTTCGTCTTGCTTCAAAATCTTCATTACTAGGATCACAACCTTGAGCATTTAAAAGCTTTGCATACTGATAATATCCTTCTTTCTTAAGTAAGTTTGTAAATGATGTTTTAGTTTCTTCAAGTGTTGAATGTTTTTGAGCAAGTGTAAGTTCAAGTAGCTGTAAAACTAAATTAAAATAATATTTTAATATATAATATATTATAAATGTATTATGATATTCAAAACTATACAATTTTTTGTTTAATATTGAAATACCTTTTTGTCTTTCTAAAGCTAAATCTTGAAATTCAAGTAGTGAAATTTCACCTGTTGGAGGCACTTTATATAATTGTAAATCATGAGGATAAATTTCTTGAAGAATATGTTTTTCTAGCTTAATACTATGCTTTTCTTTAGGTATATAATCCATATCTAAAGTTTTTATTTATAAAACAACAATATAAATATAAAAATTAATGAAATTTGTTAAATTTTCTTTAAATTTATTATTTTATCAATAATTTAATAATTTGCTTTTAAAATTAAACGGTGTAAATATATAACCATGCTGAGATAATTTCGCGCCTATTTTCTTAGTTTCATTTTCCAACGTTTCTATTTGGTAAATGAAGTGTATTGGTTATCATAAGGTCTATTCTTGTGGAAAAGATATTTGAAATGTCGTTTTTTTCTTTCTCTCTAATTACAATTTGAGTATTGGCAGCATTGCGGAGTAGCCTTTTAATTTAACGGTCAACACTGATTGAATTATAAAGAATACCTTTAAAATAATCTTTAAAATATAATAATCTTTACAATAATAATTAAGGTGAGTTTTAATTTGAAAATTTAAATCAAATTTATATATAAAATGTTAACGAATTAAAGTGATAGTTTTTTTTAATAACATTTTGCTTTTGAAATTTTATATTACAAATTTATTTATTTTATTGATAAAATATTTTGTATCAAAATATTTTAATCAACAGTTTATTCATTTATTTTTTTTTATATTTTAATTTGTTTTAAATTTGTAAATAATCTCTCTAAAAATAAGTTCTAATTGAAATTTCAGATAATTAAGGTCAGAAAAATTCATTGATTATATACAAAAAATAATCATGAAACCCGAAATATTTAAAATTCCGCAAAAAGTACCTCAAAATTATATCAAAGATGTAGAAGAAAGTATGAGATGTATGAAAGATCACATAGATGAACGTGGTAACAGGTATTTAATTATATACATATATCTATACATATTTGAGAATATGACAATACATGTTTATTTATAAAAATTAATTAAATATAATTATTTAAATAAAATAATAATTAGTAAATAATAAAATTTAAGTAATATTAATTTTTCAATCATTAATACATTACAAATAAATTATAATTTTGTTATTGTGATTTTTGTTGAACATTTACAGTTATCAATGGAGTCTAGATGATTTTGAAATTGGTGCTCCCTTAGGAAGAGGCAAATTTGGTCGTGTATATTTAGCTCGTGAAAAAGCATCTCATTATATGGTTGCACTAAAAACACTGTTTAAGACTGAATTAATGAAATTTAGAGTTGAAAAACAAGCATTGCGTGAAATTGAAATTCAATCTCATTTGAGGCATCCTCATATATTACAATTATTAACATATTTTCATGATGAAAAGCGAATATATTTGGTACTAGAATTTGCAGCAAAAGGTGAACTGTATAAAGAATTGAAACGTCAACCTAAAAAAAGATTTAGTGAACATCTATCAGCCAAATATACTTATCAAGTTGCAGATGCTTTGGATTATTGTCACCAGAATAACGTTATTCATCGAGATATAAAACCTGAAAATCTATTATTAACACACAATGGAGATGTAAAATTAGCTGATTTTGGTTGGTCAGTTCATGCTCCGTCAACAAAACGTAATACAATGTGTGGAACATTAGACTACCTACCACCAGAAATGGTTACTGGACAGAAATATGATATATATGTTGATCACTGGTGTTTAGGAATATTGTGTTATGAATTTCTAGTTGGATGTCCACCATTTTTAAGTGACACATCAGGTGAAACTTATGCAAAAATTAAAAATGTCATGATTCCCTGGCCACCACAAATAACACCTGGAGCAAAAGATCTTATATCAAAATTAATTAAGAGAAAAAGTACTGATAGAATAACATTGGATTCTGTTAAAAATCACTTTTGGATACTTGCAAATAAGGATTCATCAAATTGAATTTACGACAAAAACTTTAATCTTTATGAAATTTAAAATATTTATTGTTTATTTTATGAATTAAATGGCTAAAGTTTTTGAATTAATAATTTAATCTATTCTATAATGTAATAATATTTTGAATTTAAAGTCAATAAATAACTTAAACATTATTTAAAATATGATTTAGGTATTAATTAATGCCTAATTATAATATTATTACTTTTGTCAAGCTTAGATAAGATAATATTAAATATTAAATCTATTAAAAATAACTAAAACAATAGGTAATATCTATGTTGAATAAAAACTGAGAATAAGAGCAACCTCATTTTATATTTAATATATTTTATATTAATACCAATTATGAACTTTAATCTGTTTAAATTTTAATTTAACTTGTTTGCACGTTATTTTATTTTTTTAACATAATTTTCTATTGTGAATTTGATTTTGTTTGACATCTGACGCGTAAAAAGCGTCAATTCGATTATAGAAATTGCTGCGTGGTAATTTACATCCAAGTTCGAATGTATGGTGATTTTAAGCATATTTTTTATATACACGAAATAACAAAATTTAATATAAGAAATGATTCATATGAATTAAAGGAATAATTTTATTGGGTTAATTAACATCAATGAAAGCTTAGATTTATATATTCTCCTGCCATTATTATCAAATAAATAAAAACATCTTCGTTCATTTCCGTCAATATTCGAGTGTTGCCTTTCTCTAGACAATTTTTTGCAGTTATCCGTTTTCTTTTCTTACAAGTTACGGATAATATTAGCGCTCGCTTCGTTTTCGACGTTTGTTATTCTGATTGCTATTTTATTTAACGATGACACCGACAATAGGACGAGTTTTTATTTATGGTGGAAAGGGCGCTTTAGGATCTATTTGCGTCAATACCTTCAAATCAAATAATTGGGTAAGTTTTTTTAAATAATTAGTTCGACTTGTGTAAAAAAACTAGTTTTTTTAAGAAATGACAAAATCTAAACACTTGTTGCTGATTTATTGATCAACTGTTGGTATACATTAAAATAAATATATTTTAAATAAAAATATGTTGGTTTATCTATGGATATAATCAAGAATTGTAAGTTACGACATATTTATAAAATAAGTTAATAGCAATAAGATATATTAAATAAATAACGATATCAAAATCTAACACTGATTTATTTGATTTTGATAAAGAAAAATGTTTAGGTATAAATTTTTTTTAACAAATAATTCTGTCCGAGTTGAATTTATTTTGTAAAATAAATTTGCATTTTTTCCTAGAAAAGTAATTTCATAATTAATTTAACAATTTTAAATAATAATAACAATTTGATTATTTAACGAATATTTATAAATTATTAGTAACATAAAAATTAAGTTTATTTAAAATATAAGAAATATTACTTTCGTGCATTCCTTTCAATATTAAAACATACTTTTACTACTCTGTCAAGGACATCACCCATTCATTTACTTTCGCCTTTTTTGCATATTAAATATTAATGTAACCTAAAACGGTTTTTTTTTTTAATTTTTAAATCTGTATATTTATCTTGGAACTAATAATAATCATAAAAATAAAAATTTATAACTTATTATTCGCATTTTTTTTTTAAACAAGTATTTAATAATAAATTCTTTATTAAACATAATTTTATTAGTTATAGTTTTTATGTCTTTTATTTATTTCTAGAATAAAAGTATATAAAAGTAGTATTATATTAGGATGTAATTATTTTAATTTAGAATATTTGTATTAATTATCTTTCAGTGGGTTGGATCCATTGATATGAAACAAAATGAATTAGCTGACGCAAACATTGTTGTTGATGTTCAACAAAATTGTCTTGAACAGGTAATATCATTTTATGAAATAAATGATTGCTAAAATTATAAAATACAATAAATATGAAAACATTTATATGAATACATATACACAAGCATATTAAACATTGTATTAGACCAAAAAATTATTATTCTAGGAGGAAAATATTTTATCTCAAGTAAAAAATATACTTGGGAATGATAAACTTGATGTAATAATTTGTGTTGCTGGTGGTTGGGCAGGAGGAGATAGTGCTAATAAAGATTTTATTAAAAATTGTGATTTAATGTGGAAGCAGAGTGTTTGGAGTTCAATTATAGCTGCAAAAATTGCTTCACAATATTTAAAAGAAGGTGGCTTTCTTTCCTTAACTGGTGCTAAAGCTGCACTTGAAGGAACTCCTGGTAAAAGATAAAATAAAATTAAAAAATTTTAATTACAAATTAGCTATTAAAATGTTTGCTTGTATAATAGGTATGATCGGCTATGGATTGGCTAAAGCAGCTGTTCATCATTTAACTAAATCATTAGCATCAAAGAATTCTGGACTTCCCAGTGAATCCTTAGTTGTTAGTATTTTACCAGTTACATTAGATACACCAATGAATCGCAAATGGATGCCACAAGCTGACACTACCACTTGGACTCCATTAAGTTACATTGCAGAGTAAGTAAAATTGGTACAATTGCATAAAATATTATTAAATATTTTTACAACAAAATTTTTACAGACTGTTTTGGAAATGGTCCCAAAAACAAGAGAGACCAGTAAATGGTAGTCTTTTACAGTTAATAACTAAAAATAATGAAACCCTAGTTGTTCCAATCTAATTTAAAAGATAATAGGATAAAATAATACAAAATTATGTTAAACAAAGAGAAAAAAGAACAATATTTGTTTGTATAAAAATACTTTTGCTTTTTTATAATGTATTCAAATATAAATGATTACAAATAAATTCAAATTGTAATTTACGAAATTATAAAATTAAATTTTAATAATTTATTGTATGTATAAAGTAATCAATAAAATCGATTTACTATTAAATCTTAAGTTCTTATAAAAAATTGTTTAACAATAAATGATGAAATGTATAAACATTTTTTAAATATAAAATGTTATTAAAAAAGATTTATATATTTATTTTTAGCAAATGTTATTTAATATTTACAAATTACCATACAATGAAAATTTAAATTGTATTCTATTTGTATGAGTAAAATAATTTAGCCCCTTGAAGAACGTGTTCTTTTTAATGGAGGTGATGTAGGTGTATAATCACTATTCTTTTTTCGACGTGGAGTTTTCTTTGTTATAATAACAGCATTCTTTTGAACTACAATAATATAATTAGATGTACATTATTAAACCTATTTATTTTAATTTCAATTTCTTATTTAATTAATTTGTTAATGAAAACATTATTACCTGGTGTAGTCTTATTTTTAGACAGAAATTTGGGGCTTTTCTTTAAATATCTTGAAGGAGTTTTACTAATTTCTACTTCGGATCCACTGTCTTCTGTAGAATTATCTTTGGATATGGATCTTGTTCTCCTTGCTACAATTACATATATGAAATTATAAACATTTATAAAATATGTAGTTTTATATAAAATAAATTTTAATTTCTCGAGTTATAAATATGATAGCTTATTTATTTTTTTATATAAGATGTACAGTAATTGCAAAGTTATCAGTCACTTATAATGCTAAATTAAATTCACATTACATAAATTAAACTTACAATTAGTTATAAATTTATGAACAAATTTTTTTTTTTTTAATTTGAAATTTGAAATTTCATTAAAATTATTTACTAAGATAAATATTTTTAAACTATATTTATAATTCATGAAAATTTCATATTTTTATGATGGACATAAAAATAAAAAAAGTTAATTAAAATTTTCATTCAGTAAAATGCTTTTAATAAATAAATCTATTATTATGCAGATTTTAAATCGAATTTAATCATAAATAAAACGAATAGTTTTATTTAAATACAAATTTTATAATAAAAAATTTAATACTTACTACTTCTGACAGTACTATTACTTCTACTAAAAGATCGATTTTCGCAGTCCTCTTCGTCGTCTTCATTGTCTTCACTCTCATCCTCGTTCTGTTTTGCATGGCGAGATTTCTTTTTAGCCTTAAGAGACTTAGGTATGGGTCTTAATGGTGGAGGCATAATCTCATTGTCTAATGTAAGCTTTGATACGTCTTCAGAATTTTCTGATCTTTCCAATAAGTCCTTTACCTTTTCCTCTAATTCTATACAAGCGTTTTTAACTTCAGGTCGTCGCTTTGCTTGTTCAACTATACTACTCAATGCTTTTTTAACATCTTCGTTATGGATCTTGTCTTTTAAGAGTGGCAATCCTTCAATTAATATTCTTATTCCTACGATTAATAATATTAATAAAATAGGAATGATAATTTAAAAACACTAAATTGAAATTTTTATTTATAAAACATTATTACATTAATAATTTTACTTATATAATTAATTATTAAGTAATCTAAGTAAATAAACTTTCATATATTTTTTCAATTGTAAATATAATAATTGAAGTCTTATTATAATAAAAAGATTTTATAGTATTTTGATTTATCTTTTACCCTTCACACTGAATTTCAAAAGTGAAAGACAGTAAGACAAATCATGCCATTGTCGCTCGGTTGTAGCTAATTTAAATCGGCTACATAGTTTTTCTATGATACTATCCACTTGTCTATCTTTTTGCAATAGTCCCAAAATATACCTAAATAATTGTTAAATAATATTATATTATATATATTTTATATATTAAATATATTTTAAATGAAAATTAAATAAAGTAAAATTTATTATATTGTAAGTAAAAATTTACGTACTTGATGATTTCTTGAAAATTTTCTTCTGATAAATTTAATTCAGAATCAGATAAACAAGATAGAATATCAGGCATAACATTATAAAGTGCATATCCTTTATGTGATAAATCTTTAAATAATTGTTTTGTATCATATCGAATTGTTTCATTTTCGTCAACCATACAAAGTGCTAATTGAGCAACTTGACCTTTAACACGAATCATTTCTCCTAATATTAAATTTGATAACATTCTTACACAAGTACTGCGAACATTAAGATTTTCATCCTTGAGACTAGACAAATTAAATGAAAAAAAATTAAAACATACGTAATTAATAAATAAAATAAAATGTTAATAATTTTTTATAATTTTAAATGTAAGAGAATAATTAATTTAAATGTATCAAACCGTCCATAAATATGAGAAGTCCAAGGTTCAATCTGATTCGGAAATCTGGTCATTAAATCGGCTAATCCTACAAGAATATTAGCTCTAATCTGTGGATAAGATGAGCGTTCTAAAATAGTTACAAATAATTGCAGATTAGCCTCGCAAAAATTCGAACTTATCGTCATCAATTTGCTCAGTGCTAATACGCCATGAGCTTGCACAACTTCGTCTATATATTTTTCTGGATGTTGACAAACATCTAATATTAACGGTCTGCAAAAAATTATTTTCAACTTATAATCAAAATTACTATGTTTCTGTAATGCAATTTATGTATAATGTAAGCAAAGTATATATATATATATATTATAAATAAAATATGTAAATTAAATTAAATTTCTCTTAACAAAAATTGTTTTTTACATTTTTGATTAAAACTAGTAAGTTTATTTATTTTAAAATGAACATACATAAATTTGCTAAGGAGGGCATTATCATTCAGTAATTCCTCTTCTAAACACATATTAATATGTTCCGCATCGGCATCATCTGCTGTAGCACCTTCCATTCCATCCTCTTGGTCTTCCTCATTTTTATTGACTCTTATTGAACGTTGGGCACTGCCCATTACTGCTGATGCATTTGAAGAAGTTGATACATTTACAGATTTACGCCGATATGAATTGCTTATACGGGAGCGCATTTCTTTTTTTTTCTCCTGCACTGCATTGCGTCGCTTTAATTCTTTGTAGACTGATTGATCTAAATAAACCATTTCACGTATGCCTGTATGCCCAATGAGAAACAAGAAACGAGAGAGAAATGTTGCGGATATTTCAACTAATTTTTTAGTGCTATCGGGATCACGGATAAAGTTTCCAGCTTTACCAATATGAGACAGAACTTCTTCGATAAGTTGAGCTGGTTGATCCGCTAACTGTAATGATGAAAAATTATTTTGTAAAATATGAATAATTAAAGCGTTTAAATATTATAGTTAAAATCAATTAATATTAATAAAAAAATTAAAAGAACTGTTTATTTTTTCATACTTACATGATAAATAACATTTATCGCATCGGTTGCAAATGAAATATAACCATTTTCTTTTTCTTCGAAAAACTTTTCCTTTAATAGATAGCATATTTGAGTAAACATTTCATAATCATTATTATATCTGTAATATAAGGATTAATAATTAAACTCAGCAATAAGAAAATAAATAATAATAAACTACATTTATATTTACAATTTTTAATTTTTTAATTAATATTTACACAGTACCTGATTGGATATTTGTCAATGTCTTTTGAACTGTCCTGCTTAATAGCTAAAAATGATCTGCAAGTATCTCGAGCTAACAGTAAATCTGTTTGCGCTCGTAAACCTAGTCCAACTTTAATAAGAACATCCAAATTATCAGTAATAATATTTGGTTCCACTTGAGCAGCCATTGTTAATAGCATTAAAGCAGACCTGCTTTCTTGAGGAGTTGTATTTGCTAATTTCAATGAAAACATTTCCCACATTACCTATAAATTAATTTAATTTAATTTAATTTCTACTTAAATCTTTTATTTTATATTTTTGAAAAAATATATTACCTTTAATGCTTCTCCATCAAGATTATTATTACTTCTCCATGAAATTATAAGTTTAGAAAGTGCTGCACTTTGACCTGGTAACATTCCATCTAATAATTGAATAAGAGATTTAACAGATTGTAGGACTTTTGCACGACTGGATAATTGATTGTTTGAATGATCCAAATAAATTTCTTTATAAACATTTGCCAAATTATCTCTGACTGATTGATCGCGACAAAAAATTTGGAATAGTGCTTTGCGTACACCTGATAAGGCTCCTGCTATTTGAAACTGATAGGCTGAACCAAGAAAAGAACATGCTTCTATCGCATCACCAGGATTTACTGAATATAATAATTTTTCTACAATAGGTATGGTTTTTTCCAATTCAATTGAAAATGTATAACAGTTCTATAAGAATAAAATATAAAAAATATTAAAAACTTATGTATTAAAATACGAACAAGCAATTACTAATTTTAAATTAATTTTTCAAATTAATTTTAATTTTGAATGCGTAAATAATATTCTCAATTATTTTTTTACAATATTACTATACCTGCAAATAATCAACTAGCTTTTTTTTTACTTTAATTTGATCTAATTGTTTTAATTCTTCTTGATCAGTTGTTAAAGTTGTTTTGCAACTTTCTTTTTGATCTTTATTTTCATTTGATTTAGAACTGGAGTTCATAAATATTTTATACATAAATAAAAGAAGTGCCTCTTTTTTAGTTTCCTCTGATATATCTTTCATTTCCTTCGAAAATCCTGATTGCATAAATAATTTTTGTAAATATTTAACAGCCATTAAACACTTATCTTTCAATATATACGTTTGTATTTTATCAAAAGTTCCTTTAATATCAATTTCATCATCTTTTCGTTCATTTTCTTCCGCAACGTCTATATTATTCTCTAAAAATAATGAATAAATTAATCTTTTAAGTTTGGAATATAAAATCAAACGTATTTTTCGATATAACATACTATTTTCTTCTGTAAGGTTATCGATTGCTTCTTCAATCAATGGAAGCTGTGTCTTCCATAATTCCTCTTTTTCTTCTTCTGCACCAACAGTATGATATACATCAGTTTGAAGTTTTTTTAATTCAGCCTTGGCTTGCTCAAGGTTTTGAGCGAATTTCTCTTGATTCATCTATACAGTTTTTATTATCAATAAAATATAAAAAACGTTCAAATTGATAATATTAACAAAAATACATAACATTGAAGTTTAACATTTATTTTTAATATATAATTTATTTATACCTTAGATGCAAAAGGGTTGCTTTGAAGAACTACACGTAGTAATTGTAATGCTTGTTTTCGAACATTTGCACTCTTATCTTCTAATCTTAAAACTGATGCTTTTAATAATCGATTTTGTCTAGATAGAGGCACAGCACCTTCACAGCAAAGTTTTTGCCATGTTTGAAGAACTTTCGATCTAACATATGCATTATTATCTAAAATATGTTCCTCTAAGTTGTCCAAGCATTCGTCTCTTAAAGTCCGTTTCTCAGGTGACAAGTCCTCACCAGTGAGAACATTAGTAATAATAATTCCCATAACAGCAATTGCGCAATTTCTCATTACATAACACTATAATAATAATTAATTAATATTAATACTTCATTTAACGAAATCTTAATCTTAAAGAAAACGATATACTTAATTATCGAAACTTACTTCATTATCAAGATAATCCATTATATTATCAAGAATAGGCAATATAATATCTGCTTGAGCCATAGCTATAGATTCAAGAAAAGTACTAAAATTACGAGCATCTACTTCTCCAGGTTCATTTTCACCTATCTCTCTGGCTATTTCTTTCATTAATCCAGTACATCCACATTCAGTCACCATCAGTACCACTCCAGCTCCAATTGGTGCAGCAAGTGCTTCATAAAACTTAGCTAGCTGTATTATTCGAACTACACAGGCTATGCCATGATTGTATTTTTTTACTAAAATACCAAGAACCTACAAAAATTTATCAATATTATTTATATTTATAACATTTATAATACATTATAAATTATTATCAAAGAATTACTTGAAATATGAGATTTCTTGCTAGTTTAGATTTTACATCCTTTGTTTTTTCTAAAACCTTGTAACATATTTGGCTTAATGTTCTAAAAAAACGTTAAACATCAAATAATAATTTGGCGTGAGGATTTTTTTTTAATTTAATATTCTTATAAAATAACATAAAGATAAATTATTTAGCTCTAACAAAACTTACCCAACAAAAGAATCTTCGACTACAGGTGGTGTCCATAAATTTTTTATCGGTAATTGTAACCATCGATATATTATTTCCATAGCTTTTTGACGCTCAGATTCCCACTCTTCTTCAATATCTGATTTTTGTATATTTTTCTTGCGCTAAATAATATTAAAAAATATATATTGAAATGTAAAATTAAAATTAGTATTATATTTTTAACGGATAAATAACCTACTAACCTTGCCAACATATTCAACATTATTATTACTATCTGCAATCTGATCTTCAATAATGCATAGTATTGATGATATAATATAAGCCAATAATTTATTTGTTGATAATAATTTGATTTTTTCATCATCTTCAACATCTAAATCCTTATACTGTTGAGATTTCTTTTCCAAATATCCTACAAAATTTTGAACAGCTAAAAATAAAAATAATTAATTCTTATTGTATTTTTTAATAAAATAATTAATATATCATAAATCTATAATACTTTTTAAAATTCTGCTGAAGGCTCGAAGAATTATTGTTGATTCCAATTTATTTCCATGTATAATTACAGATAAAAAAATATCTTGTTTTTCTTCCGTAAAAGCAACTGGTCCTTTATCTATCAATTGTTGCTGGCTTATATCTATAAAAGAATTTGAATTATTAATAAATATTTCTAATAAAATTATTAATGAAAAGAATAGTTTTAATTCCAATTTAAAGAAAAAATAGTCTTATAGGTTACATATAAAAATCAAAAATTTTTGCATATCTAAAATCATGTAATAATAAGGGCATAAAAAAGTAACTAACAACAATATTCCACAGAATTATAAGTATTTTCATATTTTTATACATGTTATATCAATTAACGCTACGATTAAATGCAATAATTATTAAAACATTGATGTAGGAAATATATGAGTGTATCAGTATACAATAAAAATCAATAGTTATCATACATAATATTTTTTGTATAAAATTTATCAGTTATTGGATTAGTTTATATATATATCAAATTCATATAAAACAATTTAAAATTTATTTTGAACAGAATTATTGTTCAGTACGAATACAGATAAAACAAAAAATTTCATATAATTATCAAGTTCTTACTATTTATTTCCCTGTTAATCAGTTGTAACGGTATAACCTTTCGATATCCATAATCTCCGAAATGAGTGCGAGCGAGTTCATCTTTATCCAAGGGAATAACAAATTCTTTGTTAATCATTTTTTATAAATAAAGTTAAAAAACATGTATCTAAAAGTTCTATTTCTGCGCGAAATAAACTGCTTCTAATGTCCGTCTGTAACTTACAAGAAAACGTAAACAACCTTTAACCGCCAACTTCCCCACTACTATTAAATTTAAACTACTTTGACATTAGAAAATAGAGCATGCGCATTAGTTTCGTTGGTGACTAGTTTTGTCACTACATTTCAAGATCGAAGCTAATGAAAAACCTTAGCTCTATCCTGCAGTTAAAAATACTTTTAAAAGCTCAGTTAAGCTTTACCGTAATTAACTCATGATACATGCATTTTTTACATAATGTTAATCATAGAAATAATATGTTAAGGAAATACATCATGAATTGAATCTAACTACTTATAAGTTCCTTCCTTTTTTTAAAACTATAATAAATAAAAATCACAGTAAAATAATTATTTCTTTTAACTATTTAATGTATTTAAAATATAATTATAAATATTTGTTTTTCAAAGAATATCATTTATTTATTGGCAAGTAAAACACAAATATTCGTGTACAAACATTAGCTTATTTTCTGTAATTATATTTTAAATTTAAATGATTATTTTAAATGATTAAATATATTTTTATGAAAATATATAAAAAAAAGTTTATATTATTATACATAATCAAATAATTTTATCTCCTATTTTTCAAAAAATTATAATCAATTCATAATATATTAGTATTTACAATTTATAATAATTATACATAATGTAACAAAAAAATGTCAATATTTTCATAAAATTTAAAATAAAATAAAATTATCAGGTCTCTGAACATTATTATAATTCACGTATACTAATTCTATCTCTATTCCACATTTACAAAGACTTAATTGAACTCCAACTAAAAATGTAAACTTAATTTGAAGTTATTTTTGTTTGTATACACATTTATCCATTATAACTTTATGTTGTCATCGCCAAATAAAAAATGTTCTGATTGCACTGTTACGATAATATTATTGGTAACAAAATTTTTTAAGTCTTTTGAAAATCGTAAATGTCAATATATTGTATAAAAAATAATTAATATTGTATTAAGAAATTTTACGTCTATAAATTTCAATTTATTAATATTTTATTAAGTGAACGTACAAATTTTATTTATTTACATTTAAAGTGCTTAATTATGAACAGATTTTTATTTATATGTTTATTATTTATATAATAAAATTTGAAATTATAAAATTATAGAGAAATTACAAAGTTTGAATTTATATATTTAATTAAGTTTTAATAAAAAGAATATGTAGATTGAGGAAAAGTATAAAAATTTGTATAACTCTTCTAGAAAAATTATTTATTATTATTAAATAATTATTTATTAACAGGATAAGAAATATGCAAATTTATTTCATAGAATAATTGAAATTGCAGTAAAATAATAAAAATTAATCTTATGGGATGATTTATCATATTGGCATTTATTTGTATATCACATTGATACATTTCCAATAAATAAATTAGTCGACTGTAGCTTTGGATTTATAAAAATATAATTTATAAATCAGTAAAGGCTATGTTAAATTACATAGTAAAACGTAAGTCGGTAATAATATCGGAGTTATAATTGTAAAGTAATTGTAGGTAATAATTGTAAAAATTAAAACAAAAATAAAATCGTGGAAGGAGGTGGAAAAGGTAGAAGGTGGAAAAAGGGCGAAAAATGTAGGAGGATCGGCGGCTTAAATACTGAAACGGTGTTGTTATCGAATCTGCTTAAAATAGCGCAGCCCTCGAGTTTGACGAAGGGTCCGTATGGAGGCTCGCAATTCGTCAACGCGGTCCAATGGTCGGCTCCGAAGTGCTCTGGTAATTCCTCCAATCCTGAATTGCCACACGAACACATGTGTTCTTTACGGAGCGTTATAGCTGCTCGACAGGTGGATCGTGGCCTGTGAATATTAAAATTAACGTCGTGGGGTCTGGGCTCGAGTGCAGGCTAATACTCAGCCGCCTTGTTGTCTGGACAGCTGCTCTTTCACCACCGAGTTCTTTTAACTTTTACATGACCCTATTTCTGGCCAGAATCTCTTTAGCAGGCCAATGATTTTTTTACGTGTTTTATAACTATTGACACGTCGTTTTTTAATTTGGTTGATTCATACAGGGAAAATTCTTTACGCCTGGTAAGCTCTGTCATTTATTTATACATTTATCAAACCCATGTATATCCATCCCTGCATGCACACATGTAAAGTGTCTACGACCGGTTCGTTTGAGATCGGCTTTTAAGCAAAAAGTTTTCAGTCGTCATTCTGGTACCTTTTATTTACTTTAAAGAGCTATAAACCCATTTGTTTATCCATTTATGTTACAACATTCTGAAATTAGTTGAACCTGCTCAATAACATTTCTGTTGTTAAAATTTTATTGTAAATTAGTTTTTATCAATAGTACTTATCAATTATACTGGTAGGTTGTAAATTAAATGACAACCTTGCTTCTTTTTGCTGTCAAAAGCTGTAGTACGTACGTACACACATAATTATTCATGAAAATCATAATATTTATTATTTATCATAATATCGAATTTATATTTGATTAATATCTACTTAAATAGTTTTATTTTTATTAATCTTTGAATGAAATAATGTTAAAATAAAATTCTTCATATGAAATAAATTTTGATTTATCATTTTTTCCTTTATTAACTATTAATTACAGATAATTATTTTTTATAGGTAAAATGTTACATTATAAGAAATTACCACTTCTTATTTTAGTAGTATTATGCATTGGATTTCTTTCCAATCAGATCAATGCTATTGCTGTTATGAGCATTGATCTGGGAAGCGAATGGATGAAAATAGCTATCGTCTCGGTATAATTATCCAATATTTTTAAAATAAATCTTTTTTAAGTTTGAATTTCTCAAAAGAAATAAATATATAAAAAGCTATCAATTAGCTATTATGATTAATTTTCGATCATTAATATATGACTTTTAGCCAGGAGTTCCTATGGAAATTGCACTAAATAAGGAATCTAAAAGAAAAACCCCAGTAACAATATCATTTAGAGATGGAGAACGTACATTTGGTGAAGATGCTCAAGTAGTTGGTATTCGTTTTCCACAGACTAGTTTTTCTTATATTTTGGATTTAATTGGTAAACCCATAAACAGTCCAATAGTTCAACTATTTAGAAAACGATTTCCTTATTATAATATTACAGCTGATAAAGAGCGTAATACATTAATATTTATAATAGATGAAAACACAGTCTATACTCCTCAGGAGTTGGTTGCTCAAATATTGCATAAAGCCAAAGAATTTGCTGAAATGTCTGCTGGTCAAAAGATAAAGGAGGCAGTGATAACTGTACCTGGATTTTTCAATCAGGCTGAACGATCTGCTTTACTTCAGGCAGCAGAACTTGCTGATATCAAAGTACTTCAATTGTTTAATGATTATTCAGCGGTTGCGCTTAATTATGGAATTTTTCATAGTAAAGAAATAAATGATACAGCTCACTATATTATATTCTATGATATGGGGGCTAGTAGTACCACTGCTACTGTAGTTGGTTATCAAAATGTAAAAACAAAAGAAAAAGGATTTGTTGAAACTCATCCACAAGTTAGTATATTGGGAATTGGATATGACCGTACACTCGGAGGATTAGAAATGCAATTGAGATTACGTGATTATCTTGCCAAGGAATTTGATGGTTTGAAGAAAACCTCCAATTCAGTTTTTGACAGCCCCAGAGCAATGGCTAAGCTATTCAAAGAAGCTGGTAGAGTAAAAAATGTATTAAGTGCTAATATTGATCATTATGCTCAAATTGAAGGTCTTTTGGATGAACAGGATTTCAGATTACAAATAACAAGAGAAAAATTTGAGGAACTTTGTGCAGATTTGTTTGAACGTGTATCTGATCCAGTAAAAACTGCATTAGAAACTTCAGGTACATAATTATTTGATAATACTAATAGCTTAAATCAAGTAAAAATAATAAAATATAGTAATAAACTAGTTAATTCTACTTTATTTAGAACAATTTTGGGTTTTCCTTAATTAATTTTTATCCATATTATTTTTACAGCTTTAACAATGGATGTAATTTCTCAAGTTGTATTAGTTGGTGCTGGAACAAGAGTACCAAAGGTTCAAGAACAATTAGCTGCATTCACTAAAACAGATTTATCAAAAAATATTAATACTGATGAAGCTGCAGCTTTGGGAGCAGTTTACAAAGCTGCAGATCTTAGTCAAGGATTTAAAGTAAAAAAATTTATTACCAAAGATGCTATTTTATTTCCTATTCAAATTGTATTTGACAGAACTGTTGATAATAAAGTTAAACAAGTAAGTTATTAAAATTTTAAAATGATGTATGAAATTGTATAAATATTAAATTTATAATTTTTAAAGTAAATTTCAAAAGCGTTAGTTCTTAAGTAGATATAAATATTTTTACTATTGTACTAAATACTTTAGGTCAGAAGAATGTTATTTAGTGGAATGAATGCTTATCCCCAAAAGAAGATTATTACTTTCAATAAACATAATGAAAATATATTTTCATTTAATGTAAACTATGCAGAACTCAATTATTTATCGCTAAAGGAAATCAAGTAAGTTTCTTTTAAATAAAACTTTATTAACAAGATATGATCTATTCAAGTGAAATTTAAAAATATCTTATCTTTATCATTTATGTTACCAAGTATAATAAATCAATGAAAAATATATTAATTTCAAAAGTTAAAAAATAATTAAATTTATAAATAAAAGTTTAAATTAAAAATAATTTTGATACAAAGTTAAAAGTAATTTCAACATAAAAATAAATATTATTTCAGTGCTCTTGGGACTTTAAATATTTCTTCTATAACATTAACTGGAATTGCAGAGGCAATGGCAAAACATGCAAATGATATTGTTGAAAGTAAGGGTATCAAAGTGCACTTTTCTATGGACGAAAGCGGTTTATTGAATTTCGTTAATGTTGAATTGGTATTGGAAAAGACAAGTACTGCTCCTGATGAAGTTGAAGGTGCTTTCTCAAAATTTGGTTCAACATTAAGCAAACTATTTTCTGGTTTGTTTTTAAAGATTGTACTTCTTAATAGAGAAAAAAAAATATACAAAATTTTTTTAGAAATTATATTTAATTAGTTAATATCAAATAAGATAAAAAAAGGAATTTTTCAGTCAATTTTTCAATTCTTTAAAATAAAATATTTAATTTTTATGTAGTCATTTATTATATATAGTTTTTATTTATATAATTATTTATATAAATTTCATAATCATATTTTATTGTAAATGCACATAAACATATATACATATATACACTCGATTTATTCGTATTCTTATTATCATTATTAGGATCTGATACAGAAAATGAAGAAAAAGTAGAAGAAAAATTAAAAGATGATATTAGACCAGTTTACGAAGAATCTGAACATTCCGAATTAAAAAAGGAACCTAAAAAAGAGGTTTAAGTTTTTTTATTTATTTATTTATTTTTTTTAATGGGTAAATGATTATATTCAAATAATTTAAAATATTTAAGACTTTTGAATATATATTTGGATTAATTAAAAATATATAATTACAAATTTAATTTAGTTAGATTTGTAATAATTTAATAACACTTTAATATAATATAATATTATTATATGATTTAAATGATTATATTTTAAATCAATTTCATCATCATTAAAACCAATTTCACAGCATTTATGTACATCTTTTATCAATGATATATTTTTTTTTTTATTGCAAAGGACAAATTGAATAATGAGACAAAATCTATTGATGAAAAGCTCGAAAATAAAACAGAAAAAGTAGAAAAAAGCCAAATTCCTACAATTGTTACCATTAAAGAACCAATTGATGCCAAGGAGATGAAAATTTTACAATATACTTTATCCAAAGACAAATTTTTAATTTCTCAAGAAAAGTAATAAAATATTTATAATTATATTAAAATAAGAATATCATAGTATTTTAATAATTTTTTATTTTAAGGCTAAAAGCTTTAAATGCATTTGATAAATTGAAGGCTCGTCGGGAAAGTGCTCTAAACAATTTAGAATCTTTTGTAATTGATGTACAACAAAAATTAGAATTAGATGAATATAAAATAGCAGTACTTCCTGAAGAAGCAGAAAAAATTAAAAAATCTTGCAACGATGCTTCTGAATGGTTATATGAAGAAGGTTTTGAAGCGACAGCTGAAACTTATGAACAAAAGTTAAGTGACTTACAGAAGTTAACGCATGATCTTTATGATAGAGTTTTTGAGCATAGGGAGCGGCCAGAGGTTATAAAAGGATTAGTTTCAATGCTTAACGCAAGTAAAGTTTCATTAAATAATATGCGTAGTATGCAAGCATCTTCAGATATATTTACTGTAGTTGAACTTGAAACTTTAGAAAAAGTTATAAATGAAACAGAGGTAATTAAAATAAAAATATGTTTATAAAAATATATATTTGGTGATAAATATCTAGTAAAATTATGAATTATTCATTTTTAGGATTTTTATAATTTAATAATAAAAATAACATCTGAGACTAAATTATATGAACCTGTAATATACAAGGTTCGTGATATTGCTAACAAAATGGCTTTACTAGATCGAGAAATAAAGTACTTATTAAATAAAGCAAAAATATGGAAAATAAAACAAGATACAATTACGAACAGTACAATTAAAGTAGCTGAAAATAAAACGACGAGTAGCGATAGTGACTCAGAGATGAAAACGAAAACTGGAGAGCAGTCTTATCTCAACAAAAATGAGTCTGAAACAATAGGAACCGAAGAATCTTTCAAATTACCTACAAATAATTCAACAAAATATGAAGAAAAAGAATCTACAGATAAACATCAAGAACTTTGAATATGTGGCATATTAAAGCAAATTATTTAGGTATATTTTATGAATGAAAAAACGATTAAAATGTTGATGACTTAGTTTTTTGCAGAAAAAAATCAGAAGTGCGCTAGTTAGTGAAAAAAAATTGACAGAATAAGTGAGATAAAAAGATTCTGTCATTATTTATTGTAAACTTTCATGGAAGCACGTACAAATGTCTGCAATTATAAAAAATTTTTATATTTTTACATTTTCACTTTGCATATTTCAATGACATTTAAAGTTATTTGAGAAAAAAATTTCATATATGTATGCACATATAATTTTTTTCTTCTTAGGCATTAACAACTTTTAAAAATTTTATTATAATAATATGCCTTCCAATAACCTTTAGTTCATATTTAATAAAATGTAGAATTTTATTTTATATATATATGAAAGATGTGATTTTGATATAAAATAATAAGAAAAACACTAGCAAACAGAGTATTTAATATGCATTTCAAAAACTCGAATTTATCATATTAATATAAATGTTGTGATGTCATGTATATCGATAAAAATGTTGGTGAAATTATCAGCTAGTTTTTATTTCTTAGTATATAAGTTAGAATTATAGATGAGTAAAGTAAAAATTAAATTTAAAGAAATATTTTAATATCAATATGGAGATTATGTTTCCTCAGTAAATGGAATTTAGAAATAAATAAAAAATGTAGAATTTTTTTTTTAAAAAAATATGGAGCAATTTTTCGCATGTATTTTATGGCAAGTTTGTTTAGAATATTTTTAGATATAAAATGCTTGTATCAACCATATTCTTAATATTTACATTCGTTAGATATGCACTAGACAACTTTTATAATATTTATTTAACTTTTAACTTAAAAGCTGACTATCCATAATACTATATTGTAGAAAAAAAGAAATATATTTGTTAAACTGTCCCATATGTTCTCCACTCAGGTGTGAACGATAAATAAAAGGTGTTGAACACTTCTATTAATTTTATTGAACTAGTTTACCTTAATTTAAATTTTAATAATTTTATTCGTAACGGTATTTCATAATAAAATGTTTACTCATATAAAATTTATTTACCTTAAAAGCTGTACCTTTGCAGATGTTCTCGTTAGAAGAAATCATATTATATGTATCATTAAACATATTTTTTCTTATGCAAATCCATTTTTTTTCGACTCATTAGTTTAGCAATTTTTTCACTCCTTATTACAGATTTCTATGACATTTATGTTTAAACGTCACGCTATTATTATTAAGTTGCAGTAAGTTTCCCGTCTTTAAGAATAGATCAGATGGGTTTCTTTTACATGTTATTGTTTTAATAAAATGAAACGAGCATGATTTTATTATAGTTTTTATATTATATACCGATCAACTTTAACACTCTTATAATATATCCATAGTATCCTATGATTCTAATTTAATAGTTTATATAATATAGGCTTAAAGAAATTTTTTTATAGGAATTTAGTAGAGAATCAATTTTTAAACAATTTCATTTTGTTTAAATATAATATAAATCAGACTTTAAAAATGAATAACATGATTTTGTATGTATTACATGAAATATAAATTTTTCAACTTTAATCATAAATTTTTAATGATTTTTACGATGCTTTTTCTTAATTGCTGCTTTATCGCTAATATAACAATTTTATCTTTTTATTATGCATATTCTTAAAAGTTAATTTAATTTCCACCAATTGAAGTTTCTTCATCAAAGTCAGAGCATTCAAGATCTTCAAAAAAGAATCATTGATATCCAATGTCGATTGTATTTTCACCATTGTCAAGAATCCGTTCATAAACATTTATTGAAAATGAATATTAATAACTTTTAAATTATCGATCTATTTGTTTCCATTGATTGATATTTCACTATCCCCTCTTTCATTTGATAAAAGCGAGTTATGTATCTGTGATAAAATTATGTAATTTCATCTGTTCATTGTAATTCATTTCTTTATTTGATTCACACAATAAAATTTTTTTATAAAAACGTGTAGCAATTCGTGTAGAAAAGTATTAAAAAATGTCGCTGGATCTTTCAATAATATCGTCAAGTAATAAAAATTCATATTAAAAAACTTATATGCTACATCCGACGAAACTTCTGCAGTACGTAACTGTGATCTTTTATAATTCTCTTTTGGAATTTTATTTATTCATAATAAATTGGATTACTGAAACTTTCATTTTAAAAAATTTCGTCATCATAGTAAATTCTTTTAGTATCTCTAGTAAAATATTGTTTTGAACACATTACTATTAATATCTAATTTTATGACTTAACATGTGCTAAAAATTCCTGTGGATGAAGAATCGGCATTGTTATATTTGATTCCAACACGGCTATGGTCCGCGCCTTTCCTCGTATTGGAGGAGAGACAAAGAGGGTGATGAGTGGAAGTGGAATCTCTTGAATGTGCAAATCCGGGAAAAGGTCAGAAATACAATTTTTTCTTGCGAATACAAATTTATTTTATTCCAACCCCCCACCTTTCTTAATACTTCTGTATAAAACTATATATATTATTAAAAATTATATAAAATTATATTTGTACGTCCTTGTCAGATTGTATCGACATGAAAATATATTGTAAAGTGCATTTATACAAATATTTATCGATATGGTCACTGTTACCATTATATTATATTTATAAGAAGTTATAAATAAAATGGACATTTATATTGAAGAATTTTAACACCGTAAGGATTTTCTAAAGAAATAGAATTATTTATAATAACTAATATAATTCAAAAGTACCTCGAATAATTAAAAATCGAAGAAGAAATTAATAATTACTAAAGTCTCAAAAAGAGTATTTAGAAATTTTAAAAAGTTCATTGTAATATCAGTAAATATAAATGATATGTCAATAATTATAAAATTGACAACTTTGGATTTTAGGAAATGGTCAAACAATGGTTAAAATCAAACAATTTATACAGTGCCAGTGTCGTTTTAAAAATAAATTGAATGCAATAATAATACTGAATAGTTAAAAATTAAGATCCGGTATTGGTAAGAAAAAACTTTTGAGTCAAATAGCGAATTAAAAGAGAACTATCGGAAATTATTTGGATCATTTATAATATATATATTATGTATTACATTAAAAAATATATTGAATAAATATATTATAAATACATATGTATTACCTTAAATAAAAATATATATAAATGTTTCCTTAATAATAGATAGAAGATTAAAAGGGAAAGAATAAAAGAATAGACTTAAGAATAAAACGGTGCATAAATTTCTTAATACACTAGACAGATCACTTCAGACAAAGAGATTTATATTGTTATGCAACAGTTACTAAAATTTACTGTTTCTGAGTTTACATGTAACAAAATGTTTCATACTTAAAATATTTCAACCGGAAGGAAAATCCATTTTCAATAACTTATTTATTTAGGAAATGCTATATTATAATGATACAGAAATAGAATAACAAAATTGAGGGAAAGTTTATTGTAAAGCATATAAATTTATTGCATAACTTATGTATAGTACAATAATTTCTTTTATAAATAAGTTTTATAATTTTATGTATTTTTAAAGAAAATTTTTTAATTTATTTGTTTTCATAAAATTTAAAGTATAATCATTATTTTAATTAACTATTCTTTTTATTTTTAGAGATTTTTAAATGATTAATAATATCTGTATATAATATAATTAAAGAATTATTAATAATTTTTTTTATTTACTTATAAATTATAATATATAGTTCAATTGTTAAATATAATATTCAAGTTAAAAAGTAAATTTTTCAAATCAGTTAATCATGATTATCAACAATGTCTGTTATAGTTAATTAAAATTTTATTAATAATTATTTAATTTAAATTATATATACGTTGGAGATCATAACATGATTGTATATATTTCGCTTTTGTATATATATATCTTATTTATATCTTAATTATAGTATGATAAATTAAAACATTTATTCTAAATAGTTTTTATCACATTTCGAATATACATGAAAACAAAAAATAATTGTAAGTAAGCAGTTTTAAATCTCAATAAATCAAATGTATAATTAAAATTTTTTTATTATTCTTTTTAATAGAATAATAAAAAATCTATTTTGTTGGCATATTTTAAAAAGAATTTTAATAGATAATTTTAAAGATCATCTAGTTTTAATAAAAATGTTATTCTATTATTTTACATTTGCTATATATGTATAATATTGCTTTGCTGTGAGAATAATGTATAATATAGTTTCAATAAAGAACAAACCCATTTAGTATTTAATGATATTTATAAACAATCAAATAAACCAGAATACGCTCATATTTTTACTAAAAATTACTTTCTATACTATGTTACATATTTAATATTACAAAAATGTAAATGAAATGTATTTAACTGTTTCTTTTTCCCGGTTTTAAAGCTGTCATCACGTGGCATGCGTTAACCTTTTCTTACAAAGTAAAACATGTCAGTAGTATAATATAAATTTTTAAATCATTGCAGTACAATAATTATGGCGTTTAAAAATATTATATCACTTATGTTAAGAAGATTGAATCCAGTTCAACCAGCCCTATTAGTAAGATCATAATCTTAATTTGTATAATATTAAAAAGAATAAAATTATTTTACACTTCAATTATAATAAAATAATTGAAAAATGGGTTCATAATATATATATATATATATATGTTTAAATTCATGAACAGTAAATCTTTTACAATGATTAATTGAAATGTATCTGTTTACGATGCGTATAAACGCATCGTGCACCTGTGCTGTGAAACATAAATTTAAATTTCAATAAGTTATTTGTATTTAAATTTATATTATAAAAATTACTTTCTATTTTATTTCAAGTATAGTATGCAACATCTCCAATGTTTATCAATCCAGAACCACCGAAAAATCCAAAATTTGATCAAAAGCTTCAATTTGAAACTTCTGATCTATCTTATGATTTTTTAATAAAACAGTCAAGTATTACTGCTGTAAATAGTGCATCCCAAGCTTTAACAGTGACTTTTACTGCAATTGAGACTACGAGTAAAGAATATAGGTAATTAATTTATTGTTATATAAGTTAAACATTATACATAAGTATATCTTAAAAAATATAATATATAAAAATAATATAGATATAAATATGATAGTTTATAAAAATAATTTAAAAAATCTTTATAGAAATTGTTGACTAAATATATAGAAAAATTCAACATTAATATTTTTTATAATTAAATTTGATGGCTCATTAAATATAGATTTAAACAGTGAATTTAACTGCCATAGAAACTACGATTAAAAATATAGGTAATTAATTTCTTTAATATAAAATTTTTTAAATATAATATGTAGTAAATTATTTTATAATAAAACATTTGATTCAATTATTTCTTACTTACCATACTAATGTTTAAAAATTATATCAATTTTTTAATGTTCTAGAGATTTATTAACAAGACTAATAATGTTGATGAATCAAGCCATCTTACAAGAAGTTGGAGAGTCTCATTGGGATGAAATTTTAGAAATAAGATCTCAAATGCAGCAGAAAAAAGAAATAATTACGGTAATTAAAATATTCATAGTTTTGCTTAAATCCATTCTTATTATTTTTATTGCACTCAGAAATTTATTGGTTATATGGATTATGTTCATAAAATGTCAGAAGCTGCATCAGAAATAAGTTTTTTAGCTGGTATGGATAATTTATCAATTTCCCTAACACAAAGAATAGATGATGCATTAATTAAAATACAAACAGAAAAAATTTGCAATGCAGAACTAGAACAAGAATATATGAAAGTACAAGAAGAATCTATTAAAAATGGTAAAACATTTTTTTCTTATTTCTCAAACAATTTTAAATTATTTTTATCATTGTAGCTACATCTAGAAAAGAAGATGTGAATGTTAAAAAAATGATGCCCAAACTATAAACAAAACAAGAAGCTTTATTATCGCTAATAATTGTATAACTTTACAATTCAACTACTTATTTATGTTTTTTTGTACAGAACTTATTTATTGACTGAAAATAAAAATCAATTAATATTATTCTATTTTCTGCATAATATTAAATCATACAGAATATTAATAAGAATTTTTCTTATATATTGTTACATATCCAAATGTATGGTAACAATGTGTCGTCCAGGAATCATTACCAATCCTAATACCCTTGCTTCAGAATTTTCGGATAAGTATTCTGAGCACATTCCTAATATTACATTAGCATCTCGATCTGTACACAAAAATATCCCAGTTAAAATTCTACCATCAGTCATTTTTATTCTTAGGAAACGATTTAACCATCTTCTTAGTTTTTGTTTACCAGCTGATTCTTTTACATTTACAATCTGTATAAAAGGTAATTTTTAAATAAATTATATTATATATTTTTATATATTTATTTTATATATACATATTCACCCACACACATTTAAATTATAAATTTTAAATATATAACCATATATCATTCTTAAAAAAAAATAATTTAGTAGAAAATACTTATAATATAAAACTGACTTCATTATTAATTTCTCCATTCTCATTAACTTTTTCTTCGTTTGTCATTATTGTATCAAAATTCTGATTTTGTTCTTCTGTATCCATGGAATACAAAAATGTTTCCTCTATCAAGTAAATAAATTCAAATTTTAAACTGTTTTTACTTTACTATTACTTTAGTTTCTTTATTATTTTTACTCATTTTTATTAATTGGTATTTTTCCGGATTAAACATCCATATTCATTTAGTTTTTATAGGTACAATGAAAGCAAAAACGAAAGAAAAAAAGGAAAAATGAACACAATAAAAATTAGCCAGATAGCAGCGCCACCTAATAGGAAATTTGCTAGATGTTTATAATAATGCATTTTTTAGTATTGTACATAAAATTATTGTTTAAATAATTCAATAATTATTGCAGTATATGAAAATTTAATGAATGTTTTTATTATGCGTTTAAATTAATATTTAGAACTTAATAATTTTATCTCGTACATAAAAACGTTAATATTGAAATGTCATAATTTACATTGATTGAATAACTAATTTTAATATAAACAATAATATTTGTTATATATTAAATATTTGTAAAATGGAAAGTACATTAAATTTCCACACTAAAGTAGTGTGGAAAAATATTTATTGAAATTAATTTATTGAAAAAATTTATATTTCGAAAACATGCTTTTATCAAAATTTAATATAAATATTTTTAAAGATTATAATGAAAAAATATAATTATAAAGAATGTATTATAAATTTTAAAAGACTCTTGCTCATATTATTCATGGTAAATAGTTAAATCAATTTTTTTAAACATGAATATTTTGTAAATCTATTTTAGTCTTCAATTTTAGTTTTGATAAATATATATTTTTATCAAATCGTTATATTATCATACTAGGAATAATTTATTAAAAATATATGAATATGAAATTTTATTATTTTTAAAGAATATAACTGTTATTTAAATGAAATATTAAATAAAAAATATATATTTTATTTTCATAAAGTGAAATTAATAAAATGACTATTACAGTAAGTTATAACGTATTTATTAATAAAGTGTGTATAACATTTACTACAATGTTGTAAAAGTACCTATTACAATTAGTATTATACAATATAAAATCAAATATAATATTATATAACATATGTATCATACTATAATGATAATAATAATTTATAATAATATTTAGTTATCTCGTATTTATTTGCAGAAACATTTTAATAATATTAATAATAAATTTAATAATATTTACTTTAGCTTATTAACCAATACATAAACAGTATATTTTCAATACGTATAAATACAATATAATTTTAAGTAATGTACATACGTACATGATAGTAAAATACATCATTGGTTTTAGTACTTTGTATGGTTAGAGCTAATGACATTGCTAAATAAATCAAAATAATATTGACATGTTTGTAGAAACTGACAATATTAAGAAAGATCTATTATAATACTTTATATAAAGTTAGTTAAGAATATTTTATTAAAATGCATGACGCTTATGAAGCCGTTTTAATGCTGAAACTAACTGTTCAAATCGAATCAATGGCAGCTTATGGTAAAAAATTTAATATTACATTCACTTTGACTCTCAAATTAATCCTGGATAAATTAAAAAAACGGCTAACTTATTATTTTTCTTTAGATAACTATTTGTTAATTGGTACTAGAGAAGGTCATCTATTGATTTACAATGTTGCGTCTAATTCTAATGAGAATTCAAGTCCATCTCTTTATAGGTATAGCAAAAACTTTAGTAAAAAGCGTATTGTACAAATTGCTGTTATTCCTGAATATCACTTACTAGTACTTTTAACAGGTAATATTAAAAATATTGCTTTTCAGAAAAAAATCTATCATTATTATAACAATAAAATCAGACTTAATAATAAAATGATGTTTTGATTTTTATAATAATGATGCTATACTTAATTATAAAATTTATATCTACATCAACCAACATTCTGATAAATGATTATTAATAATATACATTTTATAACAATAATTAAAAATTCAAATTTAAATATAATTATTTTTCATATTGCAATAAATTATAATTATAAATTAACTGTATTTAACAGATAATATAATATGTATCCATGATTTAAATTCTACAAACTTGAATCAGATTAGCCAGTTACAAAAAACAAAAGGTGCAACATTATTTGCATTAGATATTCAAAGACATGAAAGTATGACTGGAGAAAAAAATACAGTTGTCAGATTATGTGTTGCTGTGAAAAGGAAATTACAATTATATTATTGGAAGGAAAAAAAAAAAACTTTTGAGGAATTTTTTAGCGAAGAAGTAGCTACTTTAGATATATCTCGTGAACTGTCAGTCCCGGATATACCGCGAGAATTAGCATGGTGTGGTGAAACATTAGTTTTAGGTTTTCGTGGTTTTTCTTATACTCTTATGGATTTTCAAGGCAAAACGAAAGAACTTTTTCCAACAGGAAAATCACCTGAACCAAGTATTACTAAAATAACTAATAATTCTTTTGTTCTTGGAAAAGATTCTCAATCTGTAATTATGGATACAGATGGAGAACTAATACAACATAATCCTGTAAAATGGTCTGATTTACCTGGTGCCTTAGGTAACTCAATGTTTTATATTTTTACTTAATTACTTTGAAGGAATTAATTTTTATAATAGTATTTTCAATTAATTAAAATTATAACATATTGTATATATACAAAATATTTAGCATGGGATGCTCCATATTTATTGGGAATTGTACATGATACATTGGAAATTTACACTCTAGAAAGTTGTTTGCATATTCAGACTATACCAGATCTGAATAAAGCCAGATTTATATGTCGGTGTAAGCAAGGTAAGGTTTACGTAGCATCGATAAGTCAAGTGTGGTGCATTTGTGCAACTGATTTTACACAACAAACTAGAATTTTATTAAAGCAAAGTCAATTCCAGTTAGCTCTAAAATTGACGGTAAGATTCAAGTTAATTAATTTAATTTATTAAAATACTTATGAACTATTACAATAGTTAAAGATTATAGATTGACTATTTTTTAAATTTAATAAAATTTATACAATATTTATATTTTAGGATCTTTCTGATTTATCTGTAGAAGAAAAAACAAAGGAAACATACAAGATTCAAACTTTATATGCTCATCATTTATTTCGTAATAAGAAATTTCGTGAAGCTATGGAGCAATTTCTAAAATTAAGTACAGATCCTTATGAGGTAATTAGGCTTTTTCCTGATTTAATATCACAACCTTCAAATTCCAATGAGATGAATGAGCTAGAGCCAAATTTACCAAAATTTCAAGGAAGAGACTTAGAAAATGGTTTATTAGCTTTGATAGATTTTTTAACTGAAGTTAGATATAAATTAATAAATGATAGTCAAGTTAAAGAAAAAGAAGCAAATGAGAAAGCTAAAGGAAAAAATGTAGTTCAAGGTGATAAATTAAAGAATATGACAGCTGTAGCAACAGAGCAATTATTAAAAATTATTGATACTACTTTATTAAAATGTTATTTACAGGTATTAATATATACATTTTAAATTATTTAAAAAACTTAATTTAGTTTTATATCTTTAAATAATTATGTATATTTAAAATATACTGTTTTTTTTTTAAATAAAAATTAAATTTATTTTAGACAAATGATGCTTTAGTTGCACCTTTATTAAGACTAAACCATTGCCACTTAGCGGAAGCTGAGAAGACATTACTTCAGCATCAAAAATATCCAGAACTAATAATATTATATCAAACCAAAGGACAACATAAAAAAGCATTAGAACTGTTAGAGAAACAATCTAAAGAGAGTGATTCTAGTCTCAAAGGTCCTGAAAGAACTATTCAATATCTCCAGCATCTTGGTAAAGATAATATGGATCTGATTTTAAAATTTTCTGGTTGGATATTGGATCAGGATCCTGGAGAAGGTTTACGAATTTTTATGGAAGATGTACAGGTAATTTTAAATTAAATATTTTATTAGCATAAAATTATTTATACATTATTGCATAGTAAAATATTAAGTAAATTTATAATTCATAATAATTTAATTATTTATTTCAAGGAAGTTGAACATCTTCCAAGACCAAAAGTATTGGATTATCTTCTACGGTGTCACAAAGATTTAGTAATTACTTATTTAGAACATATTGTACATGTTTGGGAGGATAATAATCCAATGTTTCATAATGTTTTGGTTCATCAATATAAAGAAAAGTGTCTGGTAGGTTCGTCTTCAACTGCAACTCCAGCTGAAAAGGAAAATATTCAACATATTCGGCAAAAGTTACAACAGTTACTTGAAAACTCGCAACATTATACTCCAGAAACAGTTCTAAGAGATTTTCCATTTGATTGCTTATTTGAAGAAAGAGCAATAATACTCGGTCGTTTGGGACGACATCAACAAGCAATATCAATATATATTAATTTATTAAATGATGTACCAAAAGCAATAAAGTATTGTAATGATGTTTATAAAAAGTATCAAAGTAAGTTTACATTTTATTAAATTATTTATATAAGTATTGATTGATATAAATATTATATTGAAGTTAATTTATAAATAACTTTAATTTGTTCAGTTTTAGTGTTATTTGAAAAATTAAATAATTTATTATCAAATTTGAAGTTTTGAATATATTGTTTGTACTTTTATTATGCACATGTTGCTTTTATACCTCACGAAATTAAAAAACATTTATATATTTAAAGAGAATAATTTATGTTAAAAAGAAAGTTATACTAATTATTTATAAAATCATATATTTTAGATATTTATGATTTACTATATGTTATATTTTTTCAGATTATCTTACACAATAAATATTTTTATAGGAAACAGTTAAATTTTAGATAACGTAAATCAGAAAGAAATAATTTGAATTAAAAATGTATCATATGAAATTTAAATTTTTATTATGATTGATGTTTGCTTACAATCCATTTCATTTCAATATTAATAATAATTTATTTATTTATTTGTATTGTTAATTTTTGTACTATATAGACTAACTTTAATTATGCTTTTAAAAGTATTCTAAAATCTTTTTTTCTTAATTCGTCTTTTTAATGAATAGAAAAAACAGGATACTAATTTAATATAAAACTTAATTTTGACTTATAATAAATTTTTGCGTACAAAAAATTACGTTTCCACTTTCATTCAATAAATATAAAATAAATACAAAAAAAAAACAACAATACTTCAGTGTAATAAAAGAAATTTTAAACCTATGATTTATTTATAACTATGAAGTCTATTCAAATGGTATTTATTCATTCTGTAATATAGGTTTAAGTAAAATTGAAAAGAGTAAACAGCAAGACAAAGCAGATGAAGTGTACATTACTCTAATCGAACAGCTTCTTAAACCCGATGAGCGCAAAAATTGTTTATCCAGTTTAATGCTCTCCGATTCTTCAAACTTAGCTCAACGTACTGTTCAACCCGATTTGGAAACAGCATTGGAATTACTTGAGGAGCACGCAGCGAAAATCAATCCTCTAAAGGTTCTCGAGGTGTTACCGAATTCAGTACCGATAGGTAGAATCAAACACTTTCTTGAAGCAAGTCTGCAACACAACATTAATGAAAAGCGCAGGATGCAAGTACTTAAGGGCTTGTTGTATGCCGAACATTTACAAGTGCAGGAACAGAGGATAAATTACGAATCTCAAAACGTATTGATGACTGAATTCAATATTTGTCCGGTGTGTAAGAAGAGATTTGGAAATCAAAGGTGATTAATTCTTTATCATATTTTAAAAATTTTATGTAGAATCTGTTATTTGAAAAAGGTGCATTGAAAATATTGAACATTTAACAATATTAAAACTTTATGTCAATAGCCGATTTTTATAAATTAAAAATTTGCTTATAATTTCAACGCTGCTTAGTTTTTTTTTAGTAAACATTAAAAATGTATGTACTTTTGAATTTAAAATTATTATAATTTTTAGATGCTTATTATAGCAGTCTGATTATGATTAATACTCCGTATATTGAAACCTAACAATGTTGATAATATGTATGCTTATTGCAAACAATACACAATTGAAAGTTGTACTAAACTAGCATTTTTATTTAAGAAAATGAACTTAAACTAATCATTTCTATAATAGAAAAATTTTTTATAAATTTTATAATTTTTATTTGTAGTGCATTCGCCAGATATCCAAACGGCGACATCGTGCATTTCTCCTGTCAAATGCGAAAGATGTAAAAATATATAAATTATATAATGTGTTAGAAGATAAAAGAATATGTATTATATATCCAGATAGAAAAAATCATGTAAATAAACGAATTTTGTATTAATATATGACGTAAATTTTAAAATAAAGAAAAAATATTGCTTAACTTGAATAAAAGTATCTCATTTTTATTGTAATGCATGGATTCATATTCACGAGATAGAAGATACATGGTTAAAAAAGTTTACAAATAAAAGAGAACGAAAAGATGTTACAAAGAAAAAGGGTGAAGAGGAGAAGAACGAGACACAATCGTAATAATTGTATCTATGGATTGGGGCGTCACCCGCTTAACTCACATTATTCGAACCAGAGGGACGATGATGTCATAGCCTCTACTTTATATCTTTAACAAAACTCGTGCCGGTGTAATAGCGAATTAAGTCCGTAAGAAAATGTGATCTACGGAAAAATGTTTTTTTAATAATTTTCTTCACTTTTTTATTATTATTTTTGTTGTTGTTGTTATTATTGTTGTTATTTTTATTGTTATTATTATTATTATCACTACTATTATATATATTTTTAATATAGTATTTTTTTAATAACGATACTCCGATAAATCATATTATAGATTTATTCAATTAGCTATGTTTATGAAGAAATATATTTAACGAAAATTTACAAGAATTAATCATGTAATAAAAATATTTCTTTTCAATAAATAAAAATCAGTTCTTTATGCATTAACTTACATTCTTGCTTTATAAATTGTACTTAACTGGTTTAAGTATTCGAATGAATGTAATGAACTCTAATGGTCCATTGAAAAAATTCATTATTTTTAAATGTATTAAACACTATTTATTTGATCGAATTTAATTATCTTTTCATGTACATTTGAGTATTAAATTATAAAAAATACGTTTTCAAGTTCAGAATCTTATGTATATAATTTTTGAATCATAGTATATAATAATAAAATAAATTATAAATTAAATTGGCATTCATTTGAATACACTTACAATTGAAAACTCAAGTAAAATATTTTCGTAAAATTACTTATCTTAGTGAAAAGCATATAATTTTATACTGAATTAATTTTTTTTAATCAACTAATATATATTTAAATTTATTAATGTTTTTACATTCAATGTTTTTTTGGTATTATGTATGGTATGATTAAGATAAATAAAACATTTTAAAATAATTTATAAAATTTTATTTTCGAAATTATATTCTTTGTTTACAATTAGTCATGTTTTTATAAATTTAGTAAAAAAAGTTTTATCGCATGTCAGAAATAATGAATTTGTTCAATATGAATTGAAAATAAATTTGAATTTGAATTATAATAATGACATTCCAGGGAAAAACAGATTTTTTTAATCAATACTAGTTAAAATAAGTACTATAATATCTTCGAAATGTACGTTTTGATATCAAATTTAAATTATTAAGAATTTATTTTATCAGAAATTAGAATGTTTTAAATATGTAAAACTCTTATAAGCAGTTGAATTAAATAATCGCAATTGTGTAATACAGAAGGTGTAATTGATTTTAAATTTTATGTGAAGGTGTCCTACTTAAGCAATATATACCTTTATAATATAAATGTTAAAAGGTGCGGGGAAGAGTGTAGGGTGTTTTCTTGTTAAGATTTAAGATTCAATAATCTGAATAAAGTAGTTGTTTAATACTTAAATAAGGTATTTTCATGAAAAAGGTACGTGTTGAAAGTCATGAGAAAAAAAGAATTGTTAACGTAAATAAGTATGGACGTCCGCACACAAACAAGACGTAGAATCGCGTGGGTGTGTAAGGTAATTAAAAAAAATATAGAAGAAAAAAAAATAGTATTGTAATCTGACGAATGAAGGGAATATCGGGTACTCAAACAGATTTATACACTTGTTCGCACTTTTACCTAATTCACGATTTCTTTATCTATTGTGATTGTCTCACATATTTAAGTTATTCATAGGATCCGAAATTTTGAAGAAAATACTCATCCTCTCTCCGGCCTTTAAAGTAATGAGTCTTATTGAAAATTCAAAAAATCAGGTGGGAATGACTAATCCATGACAGCGTGTTAGCCGCGGAACGAGGGGGGATGCGCTTCGAGGGCCCGGGCATCCCATACAAAGGTCAAAGTTCCCGAGGGAGCGACAGAGCAGGCGCAGTTTCAACCCGTCGGACTACTTTGCGACCGCGTATATAAGAATTACGGTGAGTGCGTTCAGTGGCTTTTTCAGAGGACTCGACTCGCCGTACGAAAGTCACTCAACGCTTCTCGGGTCCGGTGTGTCCCTCCGATACCCGACGACTTGGAAAGTTAGGAAGATTGTTGGCTGCTTGGCCGAGCGAACCGTCAGTCGCGCGCCGGTCGTGAGTGTCAAGCCCAGTGTCTTCTGTCTCCTACGGCTCTAACATCGACATTTTTATTTGATTCGGGAGCGCCGAACCGAGCACGGCTAAGCTCACCCACGGATACATTCGTGCCCATTCAAGCTATCTTCTAATTCAGGGGTGTAGGAGACATTTGTGTTAAAGGGTCAGCCACTCTATCAATGCGTGTGTACGAGCGCGTTTAAATATATTCGTATATGTAGGGAGGAGGCTTGATTTGGCCACGACGACGATTCCGGAGATTGGCTTTCTGTGTTGTATATATATATATATATATATATATATATATATATATTTCTGGTGTGTTCGGTGACACGGCTGCCCTAGCCAGAAGAGCCAGTGTCCGAGGATCGAGCGAGAACAGTCCGAGAAGAGGAGGGGAGGCACTGTCGACACTTAGGGCGGTTTATGCTTGTGTAGGGTGGAGCGGTGCCGTGGGCTCTTCCTGTACCAGGGTAAGCTTTACATTAATCGTCCGAACGAAGGGTACGGTAGGGTCTTTTAGGTGAGCGCGACCGTTACGTTCGCGAACACTACGAACGCGATGCGATATCTCCTAATTATTCTCGGTTCCCCCTAACGAGCGCGCGCGCGCGCGCGGTCAACCGACTGTAAAAATGGCGCTCGACGCCGACTCCTCGTTAATTCATCTTTGACGATACTTAACTCTGGCAATCTTAAATTTTACATCTCTTTACGTTTCTTACGTAGTAGTTATTTGCTATTTCTGGAAGGTGTTGCACTGGTTTTTCATTAATGATTATTTGCGCGACAAGGAAGTCGCGAGTGGTGAAGCCGCCCATCTATCGCTCGAGATTGCTCGAACCCAAAGCTTATAACTGTTTTACCACTCTCCAACTTTTTATGAGTCAATAATTAATTAGTAGCTTAGCTTTACGCTCAATTATAAAGATATCTATAATTATTTTATCCTCACCCTCCCGTGCTTCCTCCTGTAATTCCATCCGTACTTACTCCCGTACTTACTCCCGTCCATCATTTAGTTCTCCATTTCATTTAAAAATCGCATCGAGTTCTTAAGTCGAGAAATTTTTACTGAAGATAATCAATTAAGTTCCGTTTCCATTTTTTTTTTTTTTTTTTTTACCGACGTTAAATTTATGTCGAACCATATATCCTTAATATCTTACTGTTATGCTCTGCGTCAGTATTTACAAATTTCAAGACATAAAAAATTCTATATTTTAAATATGATTTATGTATAGTACACGTAGGAAATAAAAACTATAATTTCATAAATTTATTAATCATCTCATTTAATTGAAAAAAAAGAAATATATGTGTGTGTATGTGTATATATATATTGAACTTTGTAAAAATCAACACTCATAATAAATTATCTCTAAATTGCTCGACTTAAGCAGGTAAATAGTACTGATATTAAAAAATTTTAATTTATTTAGAAAAAAATTCTATTTTCTTATTGATTTTAATTTTAATAAGTGCACCTTTTATGTGTATATCTGATTATTGATTGATGTTTATTAATGTATTAAATTAAAAAATTGTATATAATTTAAAATGAATATGCATTTATTATTCGTGTTATTGAAGCACATATTTTCTGAAAACCCAAGCCAATTTATATTTTTTTAATAAACGTATTATGCTTGTAATATCTGATGTAAAAGATAAGTAATTAGTGAAATATTATAAAATATTACTTTCAATTTTTTTTTAGAACAATTATATTTATCGTCAGTCCTGTTATAAATTTTAGATGGGATATCAAAATTTATGTTGCAATTAAATTGAAAAATTATAAATTTCTATTTCATCTGATTTATAATATATAATTGTAATTATTAAATAGTAGTACTAGTAATTGTTATTAAATATACTTTTCATTTAAAATAATTCATTATTGATTTCGATAATAAGTCTGGGATTATTTAACTTGTTAGAATTATTTAGGAAAAAATCTAAGTCTCGTAGATTTTAATGTAAAATATTTTTATTTTACTTTTAAACAATTCAATTATAAATAATATATTTTTTTCAAATTATATTAACTGTATTTGACTAAAAAATCAAATACATTGATTATTTGTATAAAATTAATAAAATTCCTAATAAAATCAATAATACATTTATAAAATAAAGTATCTCCAATTAATTATTGTTTTAATAATTATACGTTATGGATGAAAGCTGTGACTATGACTCGTATTATATAGTTAAGAAAGCGGTATTACGTACGGGTCTTGACTACATAACATAGCTCGGGAAAATGGCATACTATATATATAATTATTTTTATTCATGATTTCAAGTACGTGTGACCTCAGAAAAATCAAGTTATATCTCTACTGATCATCGTTCACATTCTCTTATTATATCTTTCAAATTTTGGATAGTAAATCATACGACAATTATTTATTCGTACGCATTAAGTAATATTTTAAACAAAGATATATATCTGTGCATTAGCTAAATTATATCTAAAGAAAAAATTCAAATTATTCTTATAAATATTTTGCAACTTTCAATGTATACTCAAGTTCTGTATTTCCATGATATTAAGCACACCTAACTGTTACATTTAGGATATTCTTTCAACGTAAATAATTTAGCAACTATATTCACATTATAATTATCGAACTTTTATTGCGCTACGTTAAGTAACAGATTTTACTAAAGAATATATTTTTTAAATTTATTTAAATGGATTCAATTTAATTTCTGAAAGTATCAATATTAAATTTATTATGAGTTGTATGTATAATTGTAAATTGCATACATATGGCTATATTAATTGTATCTCATTAATAATAAATAAATTAAAACATGAAAATAAAAACAATTTCATAGATAATGGAATAATTATTTTTACTTTAATGGAATCATATTTATCGAATTTATCAAAATTATCAATATTTGAAAGGAATTGATAATATTAGAGAAAAATTATCATGGATTGATATAGAGCACTTAATTATAATAATTATCTTAGCTTTGTTCAATTACAAAATGATTATCCGGAAGAAACAGTGGAAACATGTTTGTCGCAAATTTTAAAAGTTCACAATGAAAATCCATAAGAATAATTAATCTAAGGCAAATAAAGTTTACTCCTAACTGCAATTAATTTTTGTAAGAGGAACGGAACATGCACCACCAACACAGGGGGAGAAACGAACGAAATGCTTATACCAGCGACTCCACCCCATTCGCTTCGATCTTACTATAAGGATAGTACATTCAATCACATCGAGTTGATTAATCAGCATAGTTTGTCTATGGCGCGTAATACTACGAAGGCGTTGAGCGTAATACAACAGCAACGACGGCGCCGTCGACTTCATTATAGCCATCTTACGTCGGTCTTATTTACTGTTACATCAGCGCTGGAGACGTCATATGAGGATGAAACGTAGTCTTTTTCAATGCTCTCTTATGTCGTGTGTGCGCGATGCGAGATCCAAATGAGTCCAATCTTATACGCCTATATTCGACTAGTTACTTTATTTTTTCTTTCTAGTACTCTTTCTCACATAAATTTATACAACTATCACCATTTATTTTATAAAAAGTAATTCATTAAAGAAAGCTAGTCGCGCAGCAATCAATCGCTTTGCGAATAGTGTAAAGTCTCTTTATTGAAAAATTCATTCATGAAATGAATGCTTTCTTAATGTTTCCGTAAAACACTCAAAATACTTTCCTGTATAATTTGTTCTGTAACAATCCTTTAATATACGCACAATAGCTTTTTGATGCAAAATCAAATGTCTTCTTTTTCAAAATAATGAAATTATTTTACATTATTTTGAATATTATAATTTGCTAACTTTTTATTTTATATTATTATTTGGTATTCTATATTTTATTAATAATAGTTTGATATTTAAGATTTAAAATACTCTATACGTAAATAGTATTTTAGTTTATTTATAGTGCTTCTTGTTTGTTTTATTTAATGTTCTTTGTTAGGTAATATATTATTTATGTAAGTTATATGTGTCTATTTCATTGTATCCCTTTGAAAACATTTTTAATGTAAGGATATTAAAAAACATTATCAGTAGAATTTTATTTGATTTAATTAATTTTTAAAAATTATATTTAGATGTATTCCGAGCTGTTAAAAAATCTTATTAATATATATTAGTAACGATTCAATAAAAAAAATATAAAATAAAAAAAATTCAAGTTTCGATTTGCGAACGTGGTTTCAGAGGGGAAAGAACGGTTAGACGGGTGACTACAGAAGTGGCAGAAGTTCTTGGCTCTTTCGTTATATTTAGATCGTGTAATCGTAGGTTCGGTATGCCATGTGTTAGCTATTAAAATGATGGAGTTTTCGTAGTTTAAAAGTTGTATGTAGTATCGTGTTGACAAAAATATATGCCTTATATTTAAATAAGATGTTTGTTGAAACTTAAAATATTTTCGAAATTTATAACCATAAATATTTCCATAAACATTAAGATTCGTAAAATAGTTTTATTTTTATAATTTGTTAATTGTAAATATTAATTCTCTGGTCCTGACAAATTTTTCTTATTCAAATTTAAGCAATATAAAAATTCGTTTTTTCCGTAGCGATTAGATTACCTGTATCACCGAAAATTAATTTTTGAAACTATCATATTTCTTAACTAAGATTAAATGGAAACATTATTCCAAAATATAAATTGAACGTTTATAAACAAATTTTTTGTATAATTCGTAATACTTTGTTTCTTTAAAAAATGTAAAAAAATGTATGTATTTAAAATTAGAAAATATTTATTAGTGAAATTTAATAATTTAAAAATGTAGCTATATGTTTTAGTAAAAATCTTTATTGATATAAAAGTAAATCAGCTTCAATAATAAAATTGTTATATTTTTATTAGAAATAATACGTTTTCGAACAAGGCAAAAATACTAAAATAATTTTATATTCTAAGTTTTACTTTTTTTCAGTATTTCGAATACTAATTAAATCAAAATTATTATTAGCTTCATTAAAATGAAGTGTAATATATATAATTTAATTAAAATCAATTTATAATTTAATAAGTTTTAATAAATGAATACATTATTTGTAAACATTTTATAATTACATTTGTATATACTTTTTTGAATAAATAAATTTTCTCGTTTACTATGAACCTAAAAAATTTGTGCTAGTAAATAAAAATTATACATAGCATTTATAAAAATATCTGATAATTTAGAATTAGTATACAATTCTAAATACATTATTGGAGTAGAAAGTGATTTTGTTCAAAATTCAAACGAATAAACATATTTTCGAATGTAATATAATAGATAAAATTTGTTTTTTTTAATAGTTAAAAAAAAGATAAAGGTGAGTGTTAGTACTTAAAGTTCTCACTATTAAAAAACTTTTTAGTAAAAAGTTTTGTATGCATAAATCAAAGTAAAATTATTAATTAGTTGTAATAGTGTTATGAAAATATCGATAACGTTTTACTAAACAATTTTTTTCTTAAACAATAATGAAAAATATCTATAACGTATTACTAAATAATTTTTCCCTTAAACATTAATAAATGCAACTTAAAAAGACATGTCTCAGTTTGATAAGACTTTAATATAATAGCACTTCAATAGTAGCAGCAACAAGAGTCAATCGGAATAGGTAGGAGGAGGCCCTAGTTTTAAAATTGAGAACATTTAACAATCGCCGCTACTCAGCACATAAATGATGGAGAGTTGAGCAGCAGCTACTATTGGTTGATTCGTTGTTCTCAACACGGCAAAACCATAACGACCAGATTAACGTAAATGCGGACGTGACGTATGCATTTTCCCGGCCTGTACATTCGTTAACGTCTCTGTGTAAGTGCAAGATAACAGGATTCTTAGCTGGTATATTTCTATTTTCAGAGGGAGGCCTCTTATGTTACCTTACCTTAGTTAATACAGACATACTATTGTATTAGATTTTGTTTTTGCTTACATCAGCATATAAATAATTTTTATTGCCTAGCGCAGAAGTAACTTTGAACTTTGAGATTGAAATTTCATTAAAATGGTGACAATAAAATGATCACAGTATATTAAAAAAAAAAAAAAAAAATGAATACTAATTATTTTCTATTTTAAAATATAAAATATATAAATTGAAATAATAAATAGTATTATTACTTTGTTGTGTTCAATACTACTGTATTGTAACAATACTGAATGGCTTCCTTTCAATATTATTATTGTCAATGAAATAATGTTACTTAATTTTATAGTCGTTTTATTTAATAACAATAATTTGTACTGAAGTCTATGAAAAAGCGATAAAAAAGTACATTATTGTAAAATCATTATCTAAAATTGTATTTATGTCCTACATTTCGAATTATAAATATATTAGATATTAATCTTTGTTACTTGCGATGAATAATAAACAAAATCTTAAAATTTTAATATTTTTGTGATTAAAGCATGTTTCTTTTAATAAAACAAAACTTTTTCGGTTTTGAAAGTTAGATAAAATTTATTAAATAATAATTGAATATTGCAATTACGCGTATTTTTATTCCTCATAATGATTCTCCATAATCACTGTATAGAATTGAATTATTGAATTTCATTATAATTTTACTAATTAATCTACACAAAACAAAAATTTTTGCTTTTGTTTTTATTCGTACGTCATACTTAATATCAAACATAATTTTGAGAGCGATTCCATACTGACATTAAAATTTTCATAAATATTTTCATAATTCAATATTAATTTTTATTTTCAACATATTTTTCAAAATATATTTAAATATTAATTATTATATAATTATATGTTTAATTTAATTGTATGTAAAAAAATATTAATATTTCTGCTCTATTACTAAAGTAAATAAACGAATAAAATCCTTTATTCAATATTTTAGAATTCAATTAATTAAATTGTGCAAAGAAATATTTTTACTGACTAATATTGTATTTAAACTTATTTAAAATAAATAAGAATATATTATTTTATCTGAATTCTTATGGTTAACTAAAGTTAATTTAATTTAAAATTAATTAAACATGTATAAAAATGTAGTTATTGAATTTAATATAAAATTTTTACATTATCAGATTTATAACTTCAGTTAAAGATATTATACCAATTCTGCGTAATCTCAATATCTATAGAGCTTAAGATAATAAAAGTAATAGCATAATGAAACATTCATAATTATCGATTCTTTGGTCATAAATTTACTTGTATTTTGTATACGTGATTAAAAATTATTTATAATAATACATATAGAATTAAATAAGAATTTGAACAAAATAAAATTTATCTGTAATATTTGAAATAAATATTAGAATTATTAAAAATAGTTATTCATTAGAACATAATACGTTTAACATAAAGTATTATTATAAATTGATAAATTAAAAATAATATTCAACTTTATTAATCTATACACGTGTTCTAAATAATCTTGTAAAGATAAAATAAGATATTATATTGTTTAAAAAGTATTGTTTATTACTATTACTCAGTATACATCATTATTAGTGAACTAATTTAAAATTGTAAAAATAGGTTTCATAGTGTATAAGTATTAAAACTTATAATATTAAGCTTTTTTTATCATAATAAAATGTTTTTTACAAAATTAAATTATTAAATTTTAAAAGATTTTTAGATTTAAATGATTTTAGTAAATATAATTTACATAAGTAATGTAATAATTAAATAGATAAATTTTATTAAATTTAAAAAATCACTAATTTTTTCTAGTTTTAGAGTGTGTTTCATGAGTTGACTTATGTTTATTGCAAACATTAAAAATCATTTCACTTATATGAATTTATAAATAATTTATTATTTTATTTGCGTAGGTATAAACTGCATTTTAAAACTACTTGACAATAATAAAATCACTATAAAGTTTTTTTGTTAAATATTTCTATAATAAGTTATAAAAATGTTAATAGATGTTGTTGGATTGGAATGTAAATTATAAAAAAAAAAAAATAAATATGTTCTGATAAAAACTTTCAAAATTAATGTTAGTTTGACAAGTTAATTGAGCAGACTATTCCAAATATCTGATTCTTATGCAAGTATCAGAGAATCTATCCACTTGGAAATACATTTTTATTTTAAACTTAATCATGAAAGAATGTGAAATTATAGTGGCAGAGGCAAATTACAACTGTGAAAAATATTATGAAAATTATTTTTAATAATTCATTGCGAAATTTAAGATTTAAGATTTGAATAAGCAAAACTTAATTTACAATCACCCAATAGTTATTGATTTAAAGAACAATAAATGTTCAATTTGTATATAATGAAATGAATACATGTTTTATTTTGTTTGAAAATTATTTAATCCATTATCATATATTAGTAAATTAAGAGAAATTTTTTATAGAAATAATATTACAAAATTAATATTTTGAATGATACACGGCTAAAATTGATAAAACAATTATTTTTTAGAATTATATTTATTATATTTCGCATTTTGAAACTAAATCTTGTTTGAAACGCTATATAAAATGTAAATAATTAATTATCATCTATTTTAGCTTTAAAATATCTTTCATTATTTTGATTTTTATGTAAATGCTTAAATTTAAAAATTTCTTTTTATTAATTTTTACTATTATTTTAATATAAATATATTATTTTTCAAACAAAACATGTATAAAATTTTACCAGATACGCATTATACGTTGAACGCGTTAGATACGAAAAAGAGGAATATGAAAATTATACTTCAAAGTAGTGTATTGTTGGTAGTGATAACAATCGTCTCAGTAAAATATATCATGAAATGAGAAATGTATATTTCCTTACCTTATTAGAGATTAAATACATTAATCGATTTTATAAGTTTTATGTACGGATTTGAACAAACAAAATGTTTTTCTCACAATTAAAATAAAATTTTTAATAATTTAAATTGATACGAGTTTTTAAATTATTAAGATTTAATTCTGCAATATTATTCCATGCATGCGGATACTAATATTTATATTTATATATATATGTACACAATACATTTTATTGCGGATAAAAAATATTTATATTTAGGTGAGTAAATTTACAATTACAATTAATGCATTTATATTATTGTCAGATTTTAATATCTTTATACTAGATATTTTTAAAAGAGAAAATTATTCAAGACAGCCAGAACCTTATTTAACAAAATTAAAAAAATATATTCGAAAACATAAGAACGGGATGAACTTATGTTTTTGTGCATATTAGTATGTAATGCTTAAAATAGGTGTATCTGATAATGTTAACATTATATAACAAAATATTTTTAGATATAAATAATGATATACGTTGTGCAAATATCAATTTCTAGGTTCGGTAAAAATTATTTAATATTAAGCGAATTAATAGTTATATTATATAAATTACTATAATTTACTGACAATATTTATCTTGCTGTAATACCATATAATTATATAATAACATATAATTAAGATTTTAAAAATTTTGATTACTGTTTTTTAATGTATTAACAATATATATTTTACAAATATATATATATATATATATATATATATATATGTGTGTGTGTGTGTGTGTGTGTGTGTATATATTTATGCAGTAAAATTACTATTAAAAAAAAAAAAAAAATAGGCGAAGGACGGTAGATTTTTGTATATGAAAGGTTTTATTTTATTATTCTTTTAGTCATAATATCAATATTGCAAAGAGTATTAGTTAAGCGCGTGTAAAGAAGGCAGCGAGCGAGTAAGGGAAATGTTTATCAAGGATAAAGACGTACTCACATAATCATTCATTAGTTGTTTGGTGATGTGCAGGTATACACATATTATGTGGAGGAGCGTAGATGCGAGATACGCGCGCGCAAGTCAATGCAGAAAACATAATTACATGCTTTTTAACCAATGGCGTCTCTGACGCCACGGTGACTGCAATTCGAAAAATCAATAGCTGAGGTCGCCATCACCGGTGCTGACATTACCTATTGTGCTTCTCTTATTAGGGTGTGCTAAGTGTGTTGAAGTCTTATAACTGTGATGTGTACTCCGGGCAATTCGATATTCGGTACTCTGCGATCCTATACTGTCCGATATTTTATTGTGTATTTATATACATATACGTTCGAAATATATTTTCTCTTCCATTGCCATATGAATCATCTTTACAATCATAAAATTATCATAAAAACAAATACTTCTTTGATATTAATTGACAAATGTAAAAACAAGAACGAAAAATTATGCAGGCTGTTTATTTAAAATCGTAAATAGATTGTATTAGGCAATGAAATAACGTATGAGGTCTACCGGACGTATCTGTAAGCTATTTTTTTGTGATAATATATTCTCATCAAGCACGCATGTTGCTCCATAGTACACACATGTGTATCGTACTATACACTTCTTTTTTTGTCTCCTTGTTATTACAAGAATCGTATATGCAGATGTATTTACATACACCGATTTTATACGTAGATATGAACAAATGATTGCATAAGCATATCGTCATTCAAGTTTATCCTCGTTGTCCTTTTCAGTTTACCTATGTATAAATTGTATATTGATTTATTTATCATATAAAAAAGGCAAATATATTTTCATATGCTACAAATAATACTATAATTTAATATATTATTAAAAAAATTTTTTTAACTATTGTTTATGTATAAATAAATTTTTTTATTTGAACTTCTATGTAAAAGTAAATATGTATCTATAATATTAAAAATATCATTTTTGCATTTTTAAAAAATATAAATGAGTTAGTAAATAAATTTATGTTTTTCGTGTTTTAATTACTTTCTTATTTCATGTAATAATATTTTTATTTATTGATTTTTCATAATTCTATTATTATTGTACAATGAAAATTTTTTTTTCATTACATATTTTTTTATTAAATAAATAACTATGTCACCGAATAATAATATTCTCAAAATATTTTTTTATACTTTTATAAAAAATCTCTTAAAATATCCATGATTAATAAAATTAATAATTAATTAAATTATTGTTATGAAAAAGATTACATAAAAAATAGTTAAAATATTTGCTAATAGAAATAATATATTTTTCAGGTAGTTAATAAAATGAATGCTATTTTCTCATTTTGATTATTTATACCGATGAATATACTTTTAAGCGAAGCAGCTTTCAGAGCTCTTGTATGTGAATATATATGAAATCTCACATTATTAAAACAAATCGTTATTGTCTTATTAAAACAATCTGGTATAGTTTTTATTTGGATAATATTTTTTCTTTATATATGTGGTACATTTCAAACCTGTAGGCCAAGCCAAAGGATTTTATGATCACGCCAAAATAACCAAATATACTATAGATATAGTATATATATATATATATATATATATTCAAAATGAAATGGGTGGCTTATTTGCATTTTATGAAATTAATTTACACTGATCAGAGGACACAATTTAAATTATATATAATATAGTTAATACTAAAAATTTTGAAATAAATAAATTCAAATTTATATAAATTTTATTAGTTATTGACGAAATAAATAATAAAGTGCATTACAATAAAGTAATTACATATGATTTAATAATATATATCATTAAAAAAAAAATACAATAAATATAATTTAATTATGTTTTTTTTTTTATAAAAAATGTATGTTTAGTTTGTTAAATAATATGAAAATAGATGCAAGTTTAAAGACAGTTTCATTAAAAATAAATTATTATTCTGATCGTTTAATTTTTATTTTTCAGTTCTTTCAATAATGTAAGTTTTATTCGGTTAAAACAAATAAACTTTTCTTTTGCATAAATTAAGAATGCATTAAAAAAACTGTTTAAATATTAGTCGAGAAAATATTGAGAAATTTTCTTGATATATTAATTTTAAAAGTATTTATTCAGTATTATTTGTCGATGTATTGTTAAAATGATATATTAACAATTATCTAGTTGTATTTTTAGAAATACATCAATGGCTTCTAAGTATAAGTAATATACCATAAATAATAAAACTAAAGGTTAAAAATATTAGAAATAAATTTTTTAGGCAATGCAAAAATTCAAACATTCTTCAAGTTATTTTACGTAATTATTAGATAAAAACCTAATATATCTGATTTAAAAATGTTTAAAAATGAAATTTATCAATTGATCGAAAAGTAATCATTTTTATTAATATGATAGAATTTATGTGTATCTTATTTTAAATAAATATTTCGTATTTTATACATTGATATGTATACATATGTATAACAATTACAAATAGCAATAAACATGGAAGAGTAGTTTGTACAGGAAATAAATAATATATACGCTTACTTATACGCTTACTTATAGTGCAATTCATTTTTATTATAAATAGATTTTATAAAATAATTTTATAAATGTAAATTAACTGAATTGGATAATAAAACAAAAACTTTAAATATTTTCAATAGAAAATTAATTGACTAAATCAATCATATTATTAATGTTAGGGAATAATAATGTATTAATATTTGTTACTATATTATAAGAATTGTTGGAACTTAGACGAATATCAGCAATATTTTAAACGTATATTTTGTTTGTTTCAAAAAATTTTTTTATGCAATTTAAAATAATTTAGACTTTTCGTCTGAGCTCATTTTCAGGGTGATACGTTAAACATAATTGGGTTTGACATCATTCTGTGCATGACGTAATCAAAAGATTCTAATAACTTGTGGTTATCGCGCATTTACCACGTTTATTACAAATTAGATTGTCGACATAACTTAAATTTCGTGAATAGACAAGCATTTTCAATCATTTGTATTTCAATTTAAAAAATGCTTTATAGTTACGATTAATTTATTTTTTACTCATCTTGAACATATTTGTTTTTTTAAATATTTTTTAAAATATAAAAGATATAACTAATTGACTAAATAATTACTTATTTATAAATTTTTATATTCTAGTTTTAAATTTAATTTATATTTACATTTAAAAATACAGTTAAATCCAATTTGTATTTATAGAAGTAATTTTATATTTAAATAATTATTTAAAATGTATATAAATAAAAAATAGATTTATATTATTATAACAGTTTTAGACTAAATTTGCGTATGGCATGTAGGACATTGAATTTTTGGTCTTTACAAAGTATTATATACAAGTGACTCTTGAAATTAATACTTGAAAATAAATTCTTGAAAACAAAGTAGATGATTAATAAGGATATTTTTGATAGATGAGTATTAATTATTTTTGATAATATTATTAATTATGTAACCCAAAAATATATAACCATTATTATAAATGATTTAGAATGAAAGTGTGAGATTAATGCTGAAGAAATATAATTTCAGAAGCGCCCTTAAAGGAAGAAGGGGGATCCTTGATTGGTTAAGTCAGAAGGCGGTGGCGCCGGAAGTAACTGCAACGACGGCAAAATGACGACCGACATTTCGGTGCAGCGCACGGGCTGGGATCCGATGCTCCAACAAGACATTGTTGACGAGTACGAATATGATGGGGGCAATTCAAGCTCGAGGCTTTTTGAACGATCACGTATCAAGGCTCTTGCAGGTGAGCTTATTTATATTTTTCAATCAATTATTTAATAAATTACTTTAGTTATTTAGAATGGATGCATTCTATAAATTATGTATCGAAAGAATTGAAAAATTAGCTTTTATTAAACTATACTGTTATAACATTTTAATTCTTGTTGAGCTGCATCAATAGGTTGATGTTTAAAGCTATGAATATCTATTGATATTTCGTATTATTTAATTTCAATATTATATGTAATGTTTTTTTATTCTATTTAGGCGTATTTTAACTATTCAATGCTCTTAATGCTATGTTGGATAATATTTAATAACAGATGATTTTCTGGATTAATTTTCTTAGCTCACCAATATTTTTGAAGTTTTTTATGTAGTATTAATTAATTTCTCTTTCATTTTTTCTATTTTCATCTATAAATTTAAGTATTTATTTTTGAAAAAATGTTTAATTTTACAAAATATTAAAAAATTTTATAATTAAAAATATCTTAACTAAATTTATCCCCTCATAATACAATACTGTGCATTCGTGGAAATGTTTAATCCCAGGAAACGAATTCTGTTATCTCTTGTTGTATCGTCTACGTAATTGTTGGCCTTTGTAACGTACTAAAAATGACAACATTTTCCATTATTGTAAATAAGAAGGTTTCGTAATTCATTCTACAATTTGAAACAGCGACGTATTGAAGTATAGATGTATAAGCAAATACATCTTTTATAATTATATCGATATATTTTTTATTTCTATGTTCATCATATTTCTTTTTCAATTTCTAAATTTCATTAACCGGAATCAGCTATCTTCGTGGTATTATTTATTATTACTATTTTTTAAATTTTACAATTTAAACAAAATAATTATATACATGAATGAAAACAATCACATTTCTTTTAAAATAAGTACGTATAATTAATATAATGTAAGAAGTACGTATAATTAATATAATGTAAGAAGTACGTATATAACATAATATATTAAAAAATTGTAAATTTTCTTTATTTACATTTATATTTCATTTTATTCTTCTGAAATTCATACAAATTTATAAAGCAGTAATAAAGAATAAAAAAGTCGAATTAAATTAATGATGGTATAATAGATCTATAGAAAATCTAGCAGATACTTTTAGGACAAATTTTTAATCTTTGCCTGTATAATATAATTATATTATTAATAATAATTCTGAGCTTTAACTAATGTGAATGTTTTTTTTATTTATTGAACTATTAATTTTAAATTAAAATATAAAAAAGAGAAATAAAAAACAAAAATTAAAAAATCTATTTAAATGTTCACCATGATTTTATAAATATATAAATAATAAATTTTATAAATTACATTTCTATACTTTATTTTTTTTAAAAATTAAAAAAATTTGGAGCATGGTATTTATAATTATTTATTTTATTTTATTTTAAGATGCTTGAAGGCAGAGTGAAGAATGCTTACCATTCCTGAATAATTAAAATTGACCTTTTATGTGATCACAGTTCTTATTAAATAGTGTGACTTTTAAGAATAGTTGTGTAATTCATAAGCTATCATGTAGATAGGAAAATCTGAATCCGTTAGTTTTTATACATGTATAAATGTTATTATTTTTAAAGTATTTCAATAACTAGTAAAAACAGTTTTTTATTCAACAGAATCGAAATTTTTTAACGTTGCTGATGAACTTGTCATTTATAAAATATGTTAAATAAGTTTTTCTAATGTTTCTTTTACATAAATGACTATGTACATGAATATGCAACTATTGCATGTATTTATCAACCTATCTATTAAATTAAATTAATTAAATTAATTTTGATAGCATATTGGACTTTTTTTATATTTTAATTATAATTATTTTATTATAAATAAAGTGCAAATAAAAAAATTGTAAGTATTTCCTTCATGATACAATTTGTTATTTTCTATATTTATGTTTTATTCATAATTAAGGTTGTATTTAATTTCTTACTAAATTTCGTTTATGTTAAAAAATATTTCCAAGTGAATTTTAAATTATTACTAAATTTTTTGTACAAAAATTTTTAAATGATTATTTTTTGTAGATATATTATTAATGTTTTATCATATATGAACTTATAATCATTATTTGCAGGTGAGCGAGAGTTGGTACAGAAGAAAACTTTTCAAAAATGGGTGAATTCTCACCTGGTACGGTGTTCAGCACGCATCGGTGATCTTTATGTTGATCTACGCGATGGGAAGATGTTAACCAAGCTTCTCGAAATATTATCTGGTGAACGATTACCTCGCCCTACAAAGGGTAAAATGCGTATTCACTGTCTCGAAAATGTCGACAAAGCTTTGTACTTCTTGCGAGAACAACGTGTTCATTTGGAAAATATGGGCTCACACGACATTGTCGACGGAAATCCACGATTGACCTTAGGTCTTATATGGACTATAATCCTGCGGTTTCAGATCCAAGACATCACTATTGAAGAAACAGATAATCAGGAAACAAAAAGTGCCAAAGATGCGCTATTACTTTGGTGTCAGATGAAAACTGCAGGTTATCATAATGTCAATGTAAGGAATTTCACTACTTCTTGGAGGGATGGATTGGCTTTCAATGCAATTATACATAAACACAGGCCAGATCTTATACAATTTGATAAATTGTCTAAATCTAATGCGATTTATAATTTAAATAATGCCTTTAACGTGGCTGAGGATAAATTGGGACTAACCAAATTATTGGATGCTGAGGATATTTTTGTTGATCATCCAGATGAAAAATCAATTATAACGTATGTTGTAACGTATTATCATTACTTTTCAAAAATGAAACAAGAAACCGTACAAGGTAAGTAATTTGAAATCTTATAAATATATATTGTTTAACCATATGAGAAAGTACGGAATTTGCATTCATAGTTTAGCTAATAATTACTTATTACAAAAAGGAAACTAGTCTAATTTTTCATTATAGGTAAGAGGATAGGTAAAGTAGTTGGTATTGCAATGGAGAATGACCGCATGATTCGCGAATATGAAAGTTTGACGAGCGATTTACTAAAATGGATCGAATCTACAATAACTGCCCTGGGTGATCGGCAATTTGCTAACTCCCTTCTTGGTGTCCAGTCACAGCTTTCTCAATTTTCAAATTACCGTACTGTCGAAAAACCCCCTAAGTTTGTTGAAAAGGGAAATTTGGAGGTATTATTGTTTACTCTGCAATCTAAGATGCGCGCTAACAATCAGAAACCGTACACTCCTAAAGAGGGTAAAATGATATCTGATATCAATAAAGCTTGGGAAAGACTTGAGAAAGCTGAACATGAGAGAGAACTAGCTCTTAGAGAGGAGCTTATAAGACAGGAGAAGCTTGATCAACTTGCAGCGAGATTTAACAGAAAAGCAAGTATGAGAGAAACATGGTTGTCTGAAAATCAACGACTCGTTTCACAGGTAATTACTTATTTCATGTTTAGAAAGTCAGTAATAGAGTTGTACTTGAATTGTATTATTAGTTAAACTTAAACATATTATTTAATTTGTTGTAATGTAATAATACAACAAAATAAGGTTCAATTATATATATTTTCTTTAAGAATTATTTTTATAATATTTTGTATAATTTAAATGTTAATAAAAAATATGAAAATATATTTTAAGAATTAGTTGACATTTCTAATAATATTTATAAAAATATTTATAAAAATCGGGTAATCTAATTTTATATTATTAAATAAAATGTAGCTACTATAATATACTTATATAAAATAATAATTTCGACGTATTTTAAAATAATATAATAGCCTTATCAATATTTGAAGTAATTTGCTTATAATTAATTTTTTATAATTAAATTTTTAGGACAACTTTGGATTTGACTTAGCCGCTGTAGAGGCTGCTGCAAAGAAACACGAAGCCATAGAAACCGATATATTTGCATATGAAGAGCGTGTGCAAGCTGTTATGGCTGTTTCTCAGGAACTCGAAGCTGAGAATTATCATGACATCGAGCGTATCAATGCGCGTAAAGACAATGTTCTACGCCTTTGGAATTACTTATTAGAACTTCTACGCGCTCGTAGATCAAGATTAGAATTATCACTTCAATTGCAGCAAAATTTCCAAGAGATGTTATACATTTTGGACAGTATGGAGGAGATCAAGTTGAGATTATTGACCGACGATTATGGTAAACATCTTATGGGTGTAGAAGATTTACTGCAAAAGCACTCATTAGTAGAGGCTGATATCAATGTTTTGGGCGAGAGGGTAAAAGCAGTAGTTCAACAGAGCCAAAGATTCCTTGAACAGGTAAGATTTCATTACTTATCTCAATGAAAATCCAAATTAATTGGATTAATTATATGTTGATCTATATATCTAAATATAAATATATTTAAGTCCATAGCAATTAGAGTTATATAATTATTTGAAACAATTTATTAATTTTGTGTACATAAATATTTAAATATGAAAAAAATGATTATTTTTTAAGCCTTAATTTGATATATAATTTAAAAAAGTTTTTTAAATATAAAACCATTCATAGTTATTAATTAAATATTTTAATGAATTTCGTAGGATGAAGGCTATAGACCATGTGACCCCACAATCATAGTTGAACGAGTTCAACAGCTCGAGGATGCTTATTCGGAACTTGTTCGCTTAGCTGTTGAACGTCGAGCACGACTTGAAGAGTCGCGTAAATTGTGGCAATTTTATTGGGATATGGCTGATGAAGAGAACTGGATCAAGGAGAAGGATCAGATTGTGTCTACGGGTGATATTGGCCACGACCTTACAACCATTAATCTGTTGCTGTCAAAGCATAAAGCATTAGAGAACGAGATACAATCCCATGATCCTCAGCTCATGTCGGTTGTTTCCGTCGGAGATGAATTAGGTATTTTTAAAGATATTTATTTTTTATTAAGATTAAATATTATAAAAGCAAATGATATTTTTTTATAGTATGTCATATTTCTTTTATTCAAATAAGATTTATTTACTAAATTTAATGATTTTTTTTGTACTTATTATTTTTTATATAATTATAAAAACTTTTATTTAATTATATACAATTGTTAAAAAAATAAAAAAAAAAATAAATTTTTAAGCTTAGGAATTTAATATTATTTAATATTCTTTTTATTGTATTCAAATACATTCATTCATTATCACGTTAAGAACAATTATCTGCATATCTTATTTTACTTATTTTGTTTTACATAATTACATAATTTTATTTTACATAACGAACAATACATTTTTTTTTTTTTTATAATTAGTTCGTCGACAGCATTTTGGATCTGACAGAATTCAAGAAAGATTACAAGAAATTTTGACAATGTGGAATCATTTACTGGATTTATCAGCATTCAGAAGAAAGAGGCTTGAAGAAGCAGTAGATTACCATCAACTATTTGCTGATGCTGATGATATTGATGTATGGATGTTGGACACAAGAAAATTAGTAACTTCTGAAGATGTTGGAAGAGATGAAGCAAATGTCCAATCTTTACTAAAAAAACATAAAGATGTTACAGATGAGCTTAAGAATTATGCTACTGCAATAGAACAGTTGCATCAGCAATTAGGTATTAAATTAAATTTTTATTTTTTATCTATATACACAAATATATGATCACTATATCTTAATAACTTTAGGACAACTTGGAGAACAAGATGCAAAATCTCCTGAGGTTGTTGAAAGGTTGAAAAAAATTGATGCCAGTTACAAGGAACTACTGGAACTTGCCAAAATCAGAAAACAGAGGTTATTGGATGCTTTATCTCTCTACAAATTATTCAGTGAAGCTGATGGTGTAGAACAATGGATTGGGGAGAAGAATAGAATGCTGGATACAATGGTTCCTGTTAAAGATATTGAAGATGTAGAAATAATGAAACATCGGTATGACGGATTTGAAAAAGAGATGAATGCAAATGCTTCTCGTGTTGCTGTTGTCAATCAATTGGGTAATATATTCATTTTTCTTTGATTGAAATCATTGTTATTTGAAGATTTTAAAAAATTCCTTTTTAAACTAAGAGGTTTTAGCAAAACAATTTATTTAGTATGTTAAAAATACTAGTACCAAAGTAATAAACTTTATTTTAAAATAAAATATTAAGATTATAGAGTTAATCTGAATTCTAAAAATATATTTTTTTTTTTTTTTTAATAGCGAGACAGCTATTACATGTTGAGCATCCGAACTCGAAGCAAATAGTTCAACGTCAAAATGAATTAAATCAAATGTGGGCAGAATTACGTGAAAAAGCAGAATCAAAACGCGAATCACTCAATTCGGCTCATGGTGTGCAAACTTTCCATATTGAGTGTCGAGAGACCGTGTCTTGGATTGAAGATAAGAAACGTATACTTCAAGAAACAGATAGTCTTGAGATGGATCTTACTGGTGTTATGACGTTACAGCGTCGTCTCAGTGGTATGGAACGTGATTTGGCAGCCATTCAAGCTAAATTAGATGCTCTTGAAAAAGAAGCACAGCTTATCGAGCAAGATCATGCTGAAGAAGCAGCAGTTATCAGAGAAAGAATTGCTCAAATACATACAATTTGGGAACAACTCACACAAATGCTTAAGGAAAGAGATGCTAAGCTCGAAGAGGCTGGAGATTTGCATCGCTTTTTGCGTGACCTTGATCATTTCCAGGTAAATTTATAATTCATATACTCAATTCTTTACTGATAAATTAAATATTTTTAAATTTATAATATTTTTTATTTTATAATAACAATGTAATTACAATGATGTATATTTTATACTATAACAAATTTGAAAATGAATTATATTTATAATATTCATTGTAATGAATATCAATTTTTATTAACAATAATAAGTTAAAAATAAATTTTAATATTCAGGCTTGGTTGACAAAAACACAAACTGATGTTGCAAGTGAAGACGAGCCTATAAGTTTGGCTGATGCAGAAAAACTATTAACACAGCATCAAAATATCAAGGAAGAGATTGATAACTATACTGACGATTACCATAAAATGATGGAATATGGTGAAAAATTAACCACAGAGGCCGGCGATGGTGATACTCAGTACATGTTTTTGCGAGAGAGATTGAATGCTTTGAAAATGGGTTGGGAGGAATTGCATCAAATGTGGGCTAATCGTCAAAATTTACTCTCTAACTCGCTTAATTTCCAGGTAAAATACATTTGTTTACCTACATTAGTAAAATTAAAAAAAAACCCTTTTTAATAAGCTTTTTCTGAGGTTATTAAATAAATTTATATTAACATAAGTTATATTTATTTACGAGCAATGTAAAATATTATTTAATAGTAACATGACATTTATGAGTAGAATCATATATTTTAAAGTTTATTATTATTATTAATAATAATCTAAATTAAGAGAAATTTAGTGTGTTATGAAAATTTTTATTTCATTTCGAATTTTGATTAATATTTGATAATTCCAACTACAAGAAACACTACAATTTTAATGAATTTTTTAGGTCTTTGATCGTGATGCTCGTCAAGCCGAGGTTCTTTTATCTCAACAAGAGCATCAACTTGCGAAAGATGAAAATCCAAGTAATTTCGAACAGGCAGAAAATATGATTAAACGCCACGAAGCTTTTATGACAACAATGGATGCAAATGATGAAAAAGTTAACTCAGTTGTGCAGTTTGCGGCCCGTCTCGTTGACGATGGTCACTTTGCTGCCGATAAAATCAAACGTAAAGCAGAATCTATAAATGAGCGTAGAAATGTAAATCGTGAGAAAGCTCAACAACTTATGGACAAATTACGTGACCAACAACAATTACAATTATTCTTACAAGACTGTGAGGAGTTGGGTGAGTGGATACAGGAAAAACACATTGTTGCTCAAGATGAGACATACCGAAGTGCTAAGACTGTTCACAGTAAATGGACAAGACATCAAGCATTTGAAGCTGAAATTGCTAGTAATAAAGATAGACTGCAGCAGCTACAAGGGGCAGCTGATGAGCTCGTACAACAAAAGCCTGAATTAATTGAAATCATTCAGCCGAAGGTAGTTGAACTTGCTGATCAATTTGAAGAACTGGAGACTACTACTCACGATAAAGGCGAGAGACTCTTTGATGCTAACCGCGAGGTTCTCATTCACCAGACATGTGATGATATTGATTCTTGGATGAACGAATTAGGTAATTACAATAGCTTAACGTTTAATATTATTTGAAATGAGATTTAACTATTTATATGTTAATGTAATAATTTATCATTTTTAGAAAAGCAAATCGAAAGTACAGATACAGGTTCGGATTTGGCTTCTGTTAATATTCTCATGCAAAAGCAACAAATGATTGAAACTCAAATGGCTGTGAAAGCTCGACAAGTAACAGAACTCGATAAACAAGCAGAACATCTTCAGCGTACGGTACCAGATGATAAGATGGAAGAAATAAAAACTAAAAAAGAGAAGGTTGCACAACGCTTTGCTCAACTTAAAGCGCCGCTGATTGATCGTCAGCGTCATTTAGAGAAGAAGAAAGAGGCCTTTCAGTTTAGACGTGACGTCGAAGATGAAAAACTTTGGATTGCAGAGAAAATGCCGCAGGCAACTAGTAAAGAGTATGGAAACTCATTGTTTAATGTGCATACATTAAAAAAGAAAAATCAATCATTAAGGTAATTTTCTATTATTTATTAAAAAACTATATTTTTAAAAACTATTACTACTCTCTTTATCAATATTATTTTCCCAATGATTGAACATTTTCATAATACATAATATCTAGAGAAAAATATATTTAACTTTTATTGGTCATAAAAAGTAAACGGCTTTTATTTTAATTTCTCAGCACGGAAATTGATAACCATGAGCCACGCATTAATCTGGTCTGTAACAATGGTCAAAAACTTATTGATGAAGGTCATGAGGCTAGTTCTGAGTTTGAAAGACTTATCTCAGAACTAAATGAGAAATGGAAAGAATTAAAAGATGCTGTAAACGAGAGAAATGGACATTTAGCGCAAAACGAGAAAGCTCAACAATATTTCTTTGATGCAACTGAAGCTGAGTCATGGATGAGTGAACAGGAATTATACATGATGGTAGAAGACAGAGGAAAGGATGAAATTTCTGCACAAAATCTAATGAAGAAGCACGAAAGTTTGGAACATGCCGTTGAAGATTATGCTGATACAATTAGACAACTCGGAGAAACTTCAAGACAACTAATTAGCAATCAACATCCTTTAGCAGATCAAATTGCAGTTAAACAATCCCAGGTGTGTTAAAAATGTAATAATAAGAGAAAATATTTATTCATTTTTTCTTGCAGTTTATAATAAAAAAATTAATTGTTATTTTCTATTTGTATTACAAATTATTCATTGGTAAATTTTACTATTTAGGTTGATAAGTTATATGCCGGTTTGAAAGATTTGGCTGGTGAGCGTCGTGCCAAATTAGAAGAGGCACTTCAGTTATTTATGTTAAATCGTGAAGTTGATGACTTGGAACAATGGATTGGTGAACGTGAAGTTGTAGCAGGCAGTCATGAGCTAGGTCAAGACTATGATCACGTAACATTATTATGGGAGAGATTTAAAGAATTCGCTCGCGATACTGAAGCTATAGGTTCAGAAAGAGTGGCTACTGTAAATGGAATAGCAGACTCGCTCATTAATGCTGGTCATTCGGATGCCGCTACTATTGCAGAATGGAAAGATGGGTTAAACGAGGTAACTGAGAATGCTCATTAAAATTATCATAAACGATTTCTTGTTTTTTAAAATTTTGTAATAACAATAAACATTAGTATTCTACCATTTAACCTGTACAACTTATTATATTTATAACAAAATGATAGTAACTAAACATAACATAATGCGGTTATAATAGGTATGGCAAGATTTATTAGAATTGATTGAGACACGTACGCAAATGCTTGTCGCCAGTCGCGAGCTTCACAAATTTTTCCATGACTGTAAAGATGTTCTCGGACGTATTTTAGAGAAGCAAAATGCCATGTCGGATGAACTTGGTCGAGATGCCGGTTCGGTATCTGCACTTCAGCGCAAGCATGGCAATTTCATTCAGGATTTATCGACTCTTCAAAGTCAAGTCTCTCAGATTCAAGAAGAATCCGCTAAATTACAGGCAAGTTACGCAGGTGACAAGGCACGTGAAATTACAAATCGCGAGGCTGAAGTTGTAGCCGCTTGGAATAATCTGCAATCATTGTGTGAAGCGCGAAAAACAAAACTCGGTAGGTCAAAAATAATTTTTAACAAGTTAGCCAATTATTAAAGTTACTTTGAAATTTAATATTTAAAATTTCTTATAAACAAACATAAAATACAAATTGAGTTTTTTTTTAAATTATATTTTTTCTAATACTAATGTTATTAAAGATATAATAATTAAACATTTTATTTATTATTTTAGAGGATACCGGAGACTTATTCAGATTCTTCAATATGGTTAGAACACTCATGATTTGGATGGATGATGTAGTTAGACAGATGAATACGAGTGAAAAACCAAGGGATGTTAGTGGAGTCGAATTATTGATGAATAACCATCAAAGTTTGAAAGCAGAGATTGATGCCAGAGAAGATAATCTTTTGAGTTGTATTATCTTAGGGAAGGATTTATTATCCAGAAATCATTATGCAAGTTCTCAAATTAAAGAAAAACTTACAGTACTTACAAATCACAGAAATGCCCTATTATTGCGATGGGAAGAACGTTGGGAAAATCTGCAACTTAGTAAGTGCCAATTATTTATGATTTTATTTAAAACATCTTAGACTATTAAGTGAAAATTATTTATTTTTATAAATATTTTGTTTATAATTATATGTTAAAAAAATAATTAAAAGGATTGAACATTTATATTAATTATTTGATATTAACTTTCAATTTTTAAGTTAATATTCTAATAGTAAAATAATGTTTATGAAAATAGTATTGGAAGTATATCAATTTGCACGAGATGCTGCTGTTGCGGAAGCTTGGCTGATCGCTCAGGAACCATACCTTATGAGTCAAGAACTTGGAGTAAGTTATTAAAGTTATTACAAATAATTTTTTAATTTTAATTTAATTCATTGATATCTAGGCGCATTTTTATATTTATACGGAATATAAAATTATAAATTATTTAAATTGATGTAGTTAAAATAATATTTATTGCAGCACACAATAGACGAAGTTGAAAATCTTATGAAAAAACATGAAGCATTTGAAAAATCGGCAGCTGCACAAGAAGAAAGATTCAGTGCCTTGCAACGCTTAACTACGGTACTAAAATTAATTATGAATACTATTTTATATTAATCTTTTATATTATTATATTATATAATATTATTATATAATATTATTTTTATGATATGGATTATAATATAATTTTTTTACTCTTAGTTTGAGTTGAGAGAACTGAAAAGAAGAGAGCAGGAAAGAGATGAAGAGGAAAAACGTAAGAAAGAGGAAGCAGCTGCTGCTGAAGCTGCAAGGTTAGCTAAAGCAACACCAGTCACTAGTCCTGATGAACCATCTGGTGAACGGTAATATGATTTATTTAAACATATTAATAAAGTTTATTAGACTTGTGGTTGCTTATTTACAACACTGTCATAAAATTTTTTAAATATTAATAAATTTATATTTTACAAGAGTATTTTTTATTAACTACAAAAGTAAAAATTTAATCAAATTTTAATAATATATTGTAGAATGGAAGCCGACGGTGTGTCAAGTAGAGATCGTGATGATGATCATGGTAAGTTTTATGACAAAATATATTTAATTATTTTTTTGAGTTTTCATTCAAAACTGTGACCGTAATATAAAAAATATATTAAATGTTTCTCAGAGTACGGGACATACTTTAATTTTGTTGAACATTGAATTAATTTATTGCGTTTTAAGAAATAAATTATAAAAAAAGATTAAGTAGTAAAATTTTTACATACTAATAAAAATTTAATTTTTTAATGTTGAAGATTTTAAAAAATTTCGAATTTAATTTTAAGAAACAGATAATAAAATAATAATAAACGAAGGTTATATGAAATTAGAAGGTTCATTCTCTTTTCTCTCGTTAAGAAAAAAAGTTACCTTAATTATAATTTAGAAAAAACTAACCTTCTAGTTTGATAAATGGTGGTGTAATTATTGTCAACAAAGCATGGTTCTTGCTAACAGCACGATTCTTTTTGCTTTATTTTCTTCATCCTTCCAAATATCGTTCCATCCTATATTTCCATAAACAAAATCCTTCAAATAACCTCAAAAAATAACGCGAACACGGAATGCAAAAACGACAGTGGCACAACGTAAGTCTTCCAGACGAACTTCCCATGCTCAAGAGAAGCCCAAGGAAGGTGAGTGTGTGCCAGTTGCCGTTGTTTAGATTTATAGATCCATTACTTATAGTCCGTTATTTAATGTTTTCTGTTATTTCATGAATATTAATCTAATTTTTTTTGTTCATATTTTTTATAAATTATAAGGAGAAAAGTTATGTGTAACTACAATTTTATTTTATTTTTATACTAAGTTGAATATTAGATTTATGAATATGATATTAATATAATTTTATAGTTTATTTAGTTATGAATAACAAACATTTTTCCTTGCAACTCAACTAAAAATATTTATTGCATCATATTTTTCGTTGTTTGATACATATTTCGGTGAAGGAATGTCAATATGTTAGTTCATATATCTTTTATATTTTCAGCTTATAATACTTATTTCATATTTTTTAATATTAAGCTTACAGCGGAGCGATTGGGATTTATATATAACACATATTTACTATTAATTATTTCACTATTAAAAACAGGTGATGGACGAATACTTTTCATAGGAATCTTATAACTTAACTAAACAATACATATTTTCAGGTTTATAGATTTAATCATAAATACCTTATTCTATTCACAAAGTTTCATCTAATCTTTTTACAAATGGTAGGTAGTTAAACTAATGATCTTCAGTTTGTTTTATTATTTGTTTACTAATTTTACTTCTTTCGTTTTTTTTTTTTAATTGTTGTGCTTATATATTATTATTTATCATAACATATATATTATTTTCCTAGCAAAAGCTTCGTACTATATTCTCAATATAACTATATTATTGAAAATATACTTTTTTAATTAATTTCTTTTTATTATGAAGTGAATTTTGAAAATTGTTTTGTCTTTCTTCGAAAAGCCTCAATAATAACTTTTATGTATATTAGTCATATTGATATCCTTAGTAAAAGTCTTTAATAAGATATCAATACTCTCATATACAGGAATTCTATCAGCTTTTGTTTCTGATGCTTAAATGAATTGGTATATAGTAATTCGTACATAAAATTAAAGCGTGTTTTTTTCTATAACTATGGTGTCGATTAGTGCATGTTCAAACTTAGAAAAGTCTTTGCTAAGAATCTCATAATTCGATCACCATCCTCTTGGAAGCATCGAGACTCACCTAGTGTAGTAGGTCGAGATAATTTTTTATCTTCATACAATTTTTGTTATCATTTGTACGTGATGAAGCCTAAGATTTAAAAGTCAGTTTTAATTACAATGACGCGTTAACAAATGCAAATTTTTATTATCTTGAATTAAATGTTACCACTATGTTGTGGTTAATTTAACATAACTTCTTAAAAATTTATTTAAATAAAAAATTTGTTAATACATTTTACATTAAAAGTTATAGTCTTTTGCAGCAAGAAGGAAATATTATTTTACTTCGATTTAATAAACGAAAGCGAGAAAAAATGTAAAAACAAGAATAATTATCGAAAAATTATCTTTCGCAAATTTATCATTGTATTTAATAAACATCGTTATTAATAATACAAAACTTCTGCATGTAATTGCAATACTAAAATTAAATTTTTGATAGTACAATTTCTACAAGCTTCCTAGTATATAATACTAGTCTCACATAAAGATCTTAATTCTATTTTATTAATAAACGTATATCATTTCTTTGTGACCATAATAAAATATACAATAACATAGTATTTAATTTATTAATTCTATTCTATTTTATATTATATTTTTGATTTAAGCCAAAGATAGAAAATTTATCTTTATTAATTGTAGTCGATGAATTCATTATTTTATTTGATATATTTTAAAATACAAATATTGCAAAGAAATTACATTATACATATTGATAACTATTCCTTTAAAGTTAGTTCCCTATATTTTTATAATTCTTGTAAGATTATGAGAATGTATTTTTGTATGTTATACTCCAAATATTAAGATTTATATTTTAAAAAGTATTTACTTCATAATTAGAACAAATTTAATGAAGTAAAGAAATCCGGAATAAAAGTGTTTCATATCTCATAATTCTTTCGAGATCCCTACATATTAAACAATATTGCATTAATCTTTATGTAACCAATAATTTATGTATTTTTAATATTTATATTATAAAGACGCGGCATTATAATATGTACATTATTTTTATTTTTAATAATTATTAAATTAATGCGTTAAGTATCAATTGTTATACATTTCATTATAAAATATTAAATTTAAATCAAAGTAAAAATTAAATCAAAGTATTACAATATTTAGTAATGGTCTTTTTAAAAAAGAAACTTCATGGTTAAACTAACATAAATTTAAATAACGATTAAATAAGTACAACAATTTACTAATTGTTTAAATTTATAGAGTATTTTTGTAATTTTTTAAATTGTAGTTTATGCGCGTAGTTAAACGCAATAATATATAAAACTATTATACTTGAATATATAATACTATTATGTTTGAAGTTGATTAAAAAAAAGTGGAGTATAAATATATTAAATGCATGTGCATGTTTGCACGTATACCTTAGATATTTTTGGACTAAATTATTTGTAATTATTTGGAAATGGAAAAAAGACTTCATTATACTGTCCAGAATTAAGAGAGAAAAAGAGAAAATTAGATAGATTAAGATAATTAAAATGAAATTAGATGCTTTCTGTTTTATCGACTACATTAATATAAATAAATAACTTAATTTATTATAATTTAAAATTTGAATATCAAATTATTGTAATTTTCCGGGAAATAAAATCTAAAGTATTTCTAAAATTGAATACATGACAAATGTTATTGAATATTTTTTACATTTCATTTTTCATATTTAATTGGTCTTTAATGGTAAATAATAAAGCATATATGTATATAATGCATAATATAATACATATATTTTATGTTTAAAAAATTGTAAGTACTATTTTATTTTTTAAATTCTATTAAATGAAATAACTATAAAATTATATAATTATGAAGTTACCTAAATTATATTAATTAATGAATATTAAATAAAATATAAAAGTCGATAAAACAATAAACAAAATAGCATATTTTGAATATTTTTTCAATACTAATGGTAATAACATTAAAAAATAAAAGATTCTCGTCACTAAAACAAATTGTAATTGAGAGTTACTGGTACAAGATACAAATAGTCTTTTTTTCTTTTTTCTTCGTTTGTTGTGTTGTCGTTATTATTACGATAATGCAGTGCCAAAAGGAGGCTCAGAATCGGGTACACTAAGACGCAAGGACCGCAGTCGCAGCAAATCACCATTTAGGAGCTTCCGTTGGAAGAAAACCGCTAAGTCACCAAGTCTTGATCGTAGCGGTGCAAGCGACGATGAATACGGTAAGTTTTAGAATAATCGACTTTACACGAATGTGTAGAATGTTACAGGTTTCGAGGGATTGACATTGCTGATCGTGGATTCCAAAACTGTTATATTTCAATTAATTGGTATTTTATCATTTTATTTCAGCCATAAACATCTTATCGACAAAAGAATAATCATAAATATAATTTAAATGTCTTACATTTATTATTAGCAATGTTATTAGCATTATTACTATCTTTACTTCTTTGGGATTTCTTGCAATCTATGATTGAAATTTATATAAGAAAGGAATTTTTTCATTTTTATATATGAATTATGTATTAAGATGTTAAATTATGTATTAAAAATTAACCTTTGTTGAGAACATAATAAATAAGTCATTTTTTTATCTTCAAATTAATTTTAGCCAAAAGAGGTATTATATTAGAAATTAATAGAAAATATTATTTAATAATTGATTGGACAAATTTAAATAATTCGGTATTGAAAAATTATGAAAAAGGTGGTTTCAGAAAATAAATATAATACAAATACATACATATATATATGTGTCGTATGACTATTAAAAGTTAATATATTCATAGAATAAAGTACCTAGCTTACATAAGATAAAACTTCCATAAGTGCTTTTAATCATATATAATTTATATACAGTATTTAATTACAAAAAAGTAATTAAACTGAATGAATTTGTATAAAAGCTTGTAAGAAAAGAGTGTTTTAATATTATTTCATGTGGTGAAACAATCTGTTTGACCATTTTCATTTTCAGATTTATTTGTAGCTAATCAATCGCTGTTTAGAATGCTGCATTGCCTCAAACATGGATACATTATTACACGCGTATAATATTTGTTTACCTAATAATCATTATTATCAATGTAATATATAAGATAATACTTCATGCATATGTGTATTTATAAATCTAAATGCTAGAATAGAGTTTAGATTAAATTTTGCTTTAATGTTTTTTTTTTGCAATGTATAAAAAGGATATGAAAATTCACGTATAACTATTTTTCGATGTAGAAACACGAAGCCCAAGCGACGACGAATTCGAAGGCATATTAGCACGTAAGCACGAGTGGGAGAGCACTACAAAGAAGGCAACTAATCGTTCCTGGGATAAACTGTATATCGTCGTAAGGGGTCAAGCACTCGTTTCTTACAAGGATCAGAAATCGTATAAGTCAACGCCTGATCAGCTTTATAAAGGTGAATCGCCGCTCGATCTGAAAGGTGCAGTCGTTGTTGTTGCGAGCGACTACACTAAGAAAAAGCATGTCTTCCGCGTTAAGTGAGTACCGTTTATAGTTGAATACGATACGTAACTCATTTGCCTTATCATATAATAAATAAATGTTTAATATTTAAAGCAAGTCATGTTACTAATATACTTTAACTATGTTGACATAGATGTCTTAAATAAAACCTTTGTTCATTGAAAGAAATAATATTCGTTATCTTATGTTTAAAAAAAAGACTTTGAATAAAAAATTGATTTTATCTATTATTTTCTAGGACGCAAAGCGGAGCCGATTTCCTATTTCAAGCTAAAGACGATTCTGAGATGAACGATTGGGTATCGGTATTGAATCAAGCAGCTCAAGGCGTTTCCTTAGCAAGTACGTCAAGGGCACATACATTGCCTGCACATACTCAGGCGGAGACCAAGCGACGGAGTTTCTTTACTCTTAAGAAAAAGTGAGTTTCTTGTAATCAATTTTATTCCAACAGTTTCTTCCTTGTCTCGATTCCTACATTTGTGCATTAATCACACACACGGACAGGTAGAATTCATGTACAATTTGTGAGAGTTGAAACCTTATCGAGAGATGAGAGTAATTAATGAAGATGAAAACAGTATGTATTTATGATTTGATGAATGTAGGTATTGCTTTCATCATACGTTATCATAAAATTTGCATGAAAGTTTTGATAATAAGCTTATCGTAATTATTCTGTAATAAAAATTTTATTCTTAAAAGTAATTGTTAGCGAACTCATTATTTAATCTTCATCATATAGAATATGTTTCTGATCCAATACGCATATAGACATTAATCTATTTTTTACTAATTTTATTTGTGAATATTACATATATAGTTTAAAATTTCATAAAGTATTTAATTAATCTTAATTTTTTATTTGTTTAAGAAAAGAAATTATCAAATTTTTTATTATATAACTATGTCTATTATATAATTTTTTTATAAACAATCTTGATATTATTATAAAAAGTAATAAAATAAGATAATTATAATAAAACAAATTTCTTAGATAGATATGTATGTTTAATATTTCTTTCTAACTAATGCTGATAATGTAACCATATTATAATGAAAGTTTCTTCTCGTATTTATCTTGCTTTTTATTTTTAAACACATATTTGTCAAATGTATATTGCAAATAATTATAGTAAAATAATAGATGCAACAACATATAAATAGGGCATACGACAAACTTCACCCGATCATATTCGCATTTATCATATTTTAGACAATCCAAAAAGTAGAAACCGATAGCCAATGATCGGTAAGACAAACAGTATCACACAATTGGAACAACATTTAGCAATGCGGTGAGTCAGTCGCACCATATTATTAATAAGTTACTATTGTAATACTGCACGATTAAGCAATGGTATATACATTTTTCATTTAGTAACTTATTTTGTTTTTTACTAAGAATATACTATACTATAAACATTATCCAATTATTATTTCACTTAAATCTAATTATATAAATTTAATTATAAATTAATTCTGAATTATTTTTTACATGAATATATATTTGCATAAGGCATTTAAAAAATATATATTATAATTTTTTTAAATTTCTATAAGTATATTAATATGTATATTAATAAAATATTTTTATTAACTAAGATTTTTTCTATTTATATTTTATTATTTATATTTATATTTGTTTTTAGTAAGTAGATTATAAAAATGCATGATAATGGAAAATATCTTATTGAAATATATACAAAAAATTTATTAATATTAATAATATAGTATGAATTCCTAATTGATTATAATTTTGCTTTACTATATGTTTAAGAAAATATTAATTACTTATAACGCATATGGTGTTCTAACTAAAAGTCATCACTGTAGTATCATTTAATGATTACAATTATTTCTTTTATTAATTTCCATTGGTTTAATTTTTAAGGTAAACGTATTAGGAATGTTTTTCCAATTGTGAATGCGGAATGACGATGATTTCGTAAGGCAGTATTGTATATTGGCGATCTACAGATTTTTTGAAATTTTATGAAAAACTTCTAGTTGATCATTTTAAATATTTTATTTTATTATTTTTTATGTTCTATATTGAATATTTTTTTATTCGGTAAATGAAGTGTGAATATTTTATATATAACTGATATATCAAAATTGAAATATAATACTTCGTATAAAAACATAAGAAAACAAAAATTCTTAGAATACAATTAATTTTATGTTGTATATAACGCATTATACTATTCATATATTTATCAATTAATAAGAAACAAATTTGACAAAGTCTATTATTATTAGTATTTAATAGATTTAATTTAGTTTAATAATAATAAAATGATATTTTATTATAATTACAATTTGTAGTAAATTTTTATTAATATTATATAATATCAATGTTATATTATTGTTAGTTATAAATTACTATATTATTCTTTTTTCCATTGCTTTTTATCCCATCGACTTGATCTATCCCTAATAATGCTTTTGTTGCTAGCAGAAAATCGTGCTTTACAACAATCAATGAAATTTTTATATAAATGAAAATTTAATTTAGCTCTATGAATAAAGGTTTATTTTGAAACTGTAATATGATAATATTACGTAAGAATTTAATATGATCAATGATTTTCAAAAGCAATAAAATGATTTCGTAATTTAATACCACAGTTGTAATAGTCAAAGTTATTAATATTTATAATTTGTAATAAAATAAAATTTCAGAAACCTTTTAATAATAATTTTTTATATGTTAAAAAAATGAATATATATATATTTATATATATACAAATATGTATTTAAAATAATAAAAATATTTTTTAAAAATAAATTTATATTTAAACTTTGATCTGAATGCAATTCTAAATGAAATGTTTTTATAATTATCTTTTATAACAATATTTCAGATATTATAAAGAATCACTAGATATCCTATTATAAATAATAGGATGGAACATTCTATTAGTAATACAGAAAGTATTTTTTAACTATTTATAATTCTTAATACAGATGAGCAATTCCAAGTATAGTTGTTATTTATGCACATAATTCAAATTATAATTTTTGGTTTAAATTAAAAAATATTTCATTTCGGAATATTATTCAATTATTAAAAAATTTTATAAGGCTATTTATTGCTTTATTATTTTTAAAAATGTGAATTTAATAAATTAATTGAAGATATACGTTTTATAGCGACCATAAAAAGTGAAACGCTTTGTTGCTATTTATATAAACACTGACCATCATTTAACTATATAAATTGGGATTACAATAATGTATAATTATTTTTGTTTCCAGTTAAGCCGGAGCAAGGCTATCTAAAAAAATAATGTAGCAGTATTGTCCTTGATTGAAGCGTCCATCATTATTGTCAATCATGCAAACAGGAACGCCGCATGCATATTCTAATATAGACAAATTCAAACCAATATATATCTATATATATATATATATATATATGGGCGGAAATTTTTGGAAATAAAAAAAATATTTCGTTGCTCTACTTAGATAAAGCAATGTTAATAAATGAATTTGAGTAAAAGATAAAATTCCACCTTGGGATGAATGCGATCGTATTCGTAATATTATTTAAAGAAAATCATTTATTGAAATGAGATTCCTTGGAATCATTTTACGCAAGTTATCGCTATAGTAGAGAAGATGGAAATAAAAATATGTTTAAAATATAAAAAACATTTAATAATATCCCAAGTTAGTGCATTAATTTTTTACTGATAACTAAATAAAACATTATACTTTCCAATATTCTATTATGCCCTTAGAATCGTCTCTATAATATAATCGGACCTGACGTAAAGATAAAAAAATATTATTCACTGTATGTAATTACAAATATCCGTTGACAATGCATAAATTTTATGTACTATAAGTAGTACCGCATTAAAGATGGTTATATTACTATGTAATTTTTTTTTTTTTTTTTGGTTATATTACTATTAGTAACTAGTACTACAATAACAACAACAACAACAACAACAACAACAACAACAACAACAACAACAACAACAACAACAACAACAATAATAATATTAATAACTATTATTATTATTATTATTATTATTATTATTATTATTATTATTATTATTATTATTATTATTGTTATTGTTATTGTTATTATCATCATTGGTAGCAGTAATATTAGTAGTAATATTTTTTAAATTAATATTTTATTATTTATGAAAATATATTACGAAAAATCAACAAGTCATTTTAAAATTTTATGTATAAGTATGAATGAATGGTAAAGCTGGCGAAAAGATTTTTTATTATGATGTTAAAAAAAAATATTAATATTTTTGAAACTTCAATGCATTAATTTTGTTTTTAAAGTCGATTATTGATTTTACATTTTTTTTTTGTTTTTTTTTTGTGTTGTGCTTATAATATTCATCATTACAAATAATAATATATATAATATAATATGAAAATAAAATAACAATTGTATATTTATTTTCAACAAATTTTTGGCGTTTTATAAAATTTAAGACGATACATACAAAAAATAAATTTTGTGTGGAAAGGAATTCTGTGTAACTTATGTTTATAAAAATGTTTTTACTTAAAAAGCTTTTACTATTAATTATATTGCCTAGTAAGAAATTATTTATAACTTTGTTACTTACATTTTATAACGATAATAATTCTTATATATTTTTTTTATTATGATATTCGTTGTGCTAACTTGGGATAATGTGACAAATAGATTGTACCAACTGTTATCTTATAAAATTATGAATAAGAAAAAAAAAGACGAGAAAGTTAATAAAAATATTTAATTGTTCTGAAACTGTTTCTAAGAAAAATCGTCTGTAATAATTAACAATAATCGAGACTTTTCCCATGTAAACCCAATGAAATAACTAAAATTAAATGAATATAAGAAGGTATAAAAAGCCATTGTATATATATACATGCATGTGTCAATATATAAATATGTATACATGCAAACATATTTGCACATATAAAAAGAGTTTGACAATGCAAAGGCTTTATATATTTAAATAAATATGTTTGAATCTTGTAGTATATTTAGGAATTATTTTTTTATGTTTAAAATTCTGTAAGAAATTGACTCCAAATAGTTTACCTTCAATAATTAACATACAATGTTATTTCTTCATATATTATAAAAATAAAAATGTCTCGATTATTATATTTATATCTATCAAATTTAATGATATAATATTATGTGTTTAAAAAAGTAAATACAAATGATCAAAGTATATTTCATCATGAATCAAATAATATTTAGACAGGACATAATTAAATTAAGTTTAAAAATACTGACAAAAAGACAAAGAAAGAGTTCATATATTACATTAGACTTGTACAGAAGATATGACAATTTCTTTTGCACAATGAGGTTCTTGAAAGACAATGAAATTGGAGATATGTTATATATATTCTTGATTTTAAAAAACTTAATCTGCTACATGTGGGCAGGTGTATATATATATATATATATATATATATATATATATATAATAGAAAAATGTGTATATATGTATATATAATTCAAGTCTAATAGTTGCATTGCTTAAATTAAATATATATTAAATATATTAAATATAATAATTGCTGTGCTTTTTTGAATTCTAATTTTTAAATCGTATACAATTTTTTTTATAATATATAAAATATTTTATAATAAAAAAGTTTAAATTCCTAAAAATCCTTCATAAATGAATCCTTTTAAATTTAAGATTAGTAAATTTGTACGCATTTATTGAATGAATAATTGTGTCATTCTCAAAAATCAAATATAATAATAAAAGAAAAATCAAACTTCGAATTTTATAATATTTAAAAATATCAAATTTATAAATTAATAGAAATAATATTATAATATAAATAAATGCGATGCGTATTTTTAGGTTTAAACAATATTTTCCAATCGTCAAGCAATTTAAAAAGAAATGTTCCGCTTCATATTGTTCATAAAAATAATAATGAATACACAGCGAAGGTTATATTAAAAGAAGGATAACTACTAAGGATTGAAAAAACTTCAACCTTGAAATTGATATAATAATTTATTTAATATATTATAGATCTAGTCTCAAGTTCTTCATATAAGACACAACAGAAACTGGATTTTCTTGTACGAAAATAAATGTAAAGAGAAAAATCAAATGCGATTTATTGCTTTAATAAATTATTGTTGGAACAATTTTCAATGTTTTGTTATTTTTTATTTATAAGGGATTAATAATTGTTTTTAAATAATTGAAAATGTTGACGCAAAATTTTTTCTTTATTTAATGCAAAAATTTTTATTCGAGACTATATTTGACAAATTACTTTTTTCAAGCTTATATATTATTTTGTCTAATAGTTATTAAATTGATAATGATACTATAAGTTTATTTGTCAAATAACATTATTATAATTTCTATTTTTCGAAAATATAATTGAATAATATGTAATATATATTAAACATAACCCTTGATGTTCATATAATGTAGATATTAAATATAAATACATAACGAATTTTAAAATTTGAGAACGGTCAGACATTAAGCTTTATAATTACATTATACATGGGATGCTCATTATTGGGAACCGTGAATTAATTTGAATATAAAGTGAAGTTATGTAATGGTATAAAATAAGATGTTACGATTCAAAAAAGGTTATGTGAATGCTGAGACAAGATTCGAGAAGTTTAAATCAAATTTTGCCGCGTTCCCTCAGTTCCAGGCTTGATTGGTTAAGTAATCGACTTAAGTGAGAGACAGCAAGTGTCAGTCGGAAAGTTTTCGGCGCTGTGGAGGCTTGAGTCAGAGAGTTCGAAGCAGAGCTTGTGAGAGTTGCGGAGGGTCGAGTTCAAGAATTGAGGCGTTCCCTCTCTTCTCGGAGAGAGAGAGAGAGTATAAGTGCGATAACCACGCGGCAAGACCGTTGGTACGCGTCTCTCTGCGCCATCTCATCGCCCCTCGAGGCGACGCGTTCCTCGGAAGATTGAACGTTTAAGGATCTTGTTTTTATCGTTCTCTTCGAGGTATTTAGGTTGTCTCTGAATTTTCTAAACGGGATTGGATTTAAAAGAAAGTAGGGACTCGCGAGCTAGATTTTATCAGGAAGCTTGATATCGTCGTCGTCGCCCACTACGGCGGTGGCGGCGACGGCGGCGCCCCAGGGCTTATCTATAGCCGAGGCTCCACGAGTCAGGAATATCGTTGCAGTTTTTACAAAATGGCCGCCACCACGGGGTCTCGGGTCACCTGGAGCACTAGGGTCCTTCTGAAGGGATGGATCCTTCTTGTCTTGGCGACGCTTTGTGCGGCTCAACGTTTCGGTGATAGGGCCAGGACGCTACACATGAAGACCAAAAACGAGTTGAAGGGTCGCGGCCCCCTCATCATCAGCAGGGATGACTGGCAGGAGCAGGGCTCTAGCTTCCACCGTGAAAAGCGGGATTTGATATCTCCATCGACTCCGGTCAGCACCGAATCCACGAGCACTCCTTCGACGCCGCAGTATGTACAGAATCCCAACGTAACTATTAAGGTAGGTTGCCTTCTTCGTCTTTATTTCTTTATACTTTTACTCTGATTAATTTCTGGATCTCCATTAGCCAATCTGAATTAGGCGCCTACTCCTTCGAAATTTTATTTAGCCCTTTTTCGCTTTATTTCTTAATTTTTTTCATACCATTTTCACCACTTTTTAAATATCCTGCCCGCTTCTAACCCTTCAATCCTTTCAAAATTATATTTACCATAACTTTGTACAGTTTTGTTTTAATGTTTTTATTTACATTCGTCCGTATTATGTATTTCGAAGAGTTTTGATTCTAAAAAGCAGCCGATGTTCTTTCCCCCTTTCTATTTATTTTTATTTCTAACCAACTCTATTATCAATAATATTCTACATTTCCTTTCCTATTTGAATTATTATATTTATGAATTATGGACTGGTAGTTGATTTTGCATTACTCGGATTGTTTTTGTACGGATTGGCCCCGTACCTTTTTGTGTGTATTATTTGAACCATCTAGTATTGGATTTAAGTTACCATTAAACTGAAGAAATTGTCATTCTCAATATTACATTAATAAAAACTTTCTCCAAGTTTACAGTTTTCGCAATAAAGAGTAGGGAATCTTTTACGATTTCTTTGATATTACCAATTGATTTTTTATTTCATTGTTCACTGGATTGTAATATTATGTGGATTATAATACTTTTAACCTATTTTATTATAACATTTCTTTCTACTTATTAAACATTTAAAACATATATGTCCTAACGTAAAAATACAATTTTCAACATAGTTATGTCTTTGTTTACAGTAAATTGACATGATACTTACTCCTAATTATAGCTACTTGATATAGATAATATATTTATAAATATATCTACGCAACTTTTCTTTCAAGTAATATTTAAATAATGTAATATTAAAATAATTAAAATACTTGATTAAAATGAAACACTTGAAAACATACTTATCGACTGTTAATTTTAATATTTGATAAATGTAACAATCTTATTTTATATGAAAATAATAAAGTTATTTCAAAACATTTTTTGTAAGCATTGGGGTACAATGAATGCTCTTGTTTTTAGAATATTACTTTTTTTTTTTAAACAATCACATTTGTAAACATATAGATTTTCTCATTAACTTTCATAATCTACTTATTAGTTTGAATTTTAACTTTCAGTGGTATAACTTTCATGATTGGCTTTTGCTTAACATATACGAACATTTGCAACTAAATTTTTGTAAGAAAATTTAAATAAAAAAACAGTCTCATATTTTGTGATACACGTACAATACAGTATTCTTGAATTATCGCTAAAGAGATTTTTTTGTTAAGATAGTCTTTTTCTCTTATCGGCTTAGATTACACACGTGACATTGCAGCCCGACTTTTCTTTGTTCGTCGATACATCGCTCCTGTGGTCTTTGCATTTATGTAAACATGATACGCGAATTGCGCGTGTCTTTATCGCAAAGGACGATTGGTATTTTATTAAAAAGAATTTTTACCGTCTTGCAGCTGATAAATATTAAGAATATCCAATATTGTGAATTCTCTGTATAAATTTTGTAAATGTCGAGACTATATCTACATTATATTAAAATTTATATCGACTTTAAATTATGTCTTATAAAATGTATAAATTTGTTGAATTTTCTTGATCATTATTACATTTACTTAGATAATCAATGTCTGTGAAACTGAGAAGAAATTTTTTAATAATATTTATTAAAGTATAAAGTATTTCATTTAAAGAAAAAACTTATTTGAATATATCATTTTCAGTTCTGTTATCGGATAAATTAAAAATGTTTGTGTAAAAGATTACTGTATGAACACATTTTGCTTATTCAAACTAAATTAATATAAGAATGTTTATTCATGTATAATTTAAGAATAATTATTAAAATTTTATGATTAAATTATTATTTGACAGTAACAAAAAAAATTTACCTTTGCGGATTCATCTGTAATTACATAAAATTTATAACGAAAGTCAGTATTGACTATAACTTAATAAATTTGTTATTATTATGTAAGATAAAGTCTTATTTGAATATCACCTTATTTGATAATCCGTTTTATAAATTATGAGTAAGTATCCTTCCTATTCATAATTTTTCTGTTCGTTTATAAATTTCATATTTTATAAACTTGATTAATCTTTTAATATATTGAAGGCGTAACAATTTTTAAAAAGAAAAAATATATTATTTTAAATGAAATTTAATATATTAATATCATAATATGTAAATATAAAAAGGTTTTATATTTTTATTGAATCTGTAATTTAGAATTATTAAGAGTGTTAACAAAATCTGTTTCGATTTCGTGACAGATTCTGTTTGATTTACACGTATATTGCAAGTGACGCCAATAGACTCTTGACTTAGAAGTTTCTCCTCTAATTCTCGATCCCGCTCTCCTTCCTTGTTTATTTCGCAATTTATTTTTTCTTATTGTAAGCATAATTGGAAATAATCTAGGTAGCTGGGTATTCTATTCCCACTATTTCAGAACTCGAATGATACGTGAGGAAATTTATATTACTTCTATTCCCTTTAAAATAAAATTATTTACAATTTTGTTTTTTTTAGTTTGTTAATTATGTCTAAGACGTTTTGTATACGTTGTCGATTAATAGCTATAAACTTGTACTCGAAAAAATAAGTCAATTTAATTCTTCATACTTGAGCAGAGAGACGAGAAAAATTTCACTGGAATTATATAATTTCACCGAATGGATTTTAAACTTGTAGCTATGGAAATTTTACAAATGTTCAAAGTCTATATAAATAGTAGTGAAATTAAAAAGTTGACAACTTCTGATTATTTTTTATATTAAATTTAAACGTCAATTTTTTATGACAATATTATTATTTCATTACCATATATGTTGATTTTTATCAATTCTGCTAATTAAATTAAAATTTTTAAATCATAACGTATGATTAAGTTATCATAATTATATTATATTTAAAAATTCTTTATTATATAAATTTTAAAGCATACTAAATTAAATAATTTTATGAAATATAACATAAACATATGTAGAGTTAAACTGTAGTATAATAAATTTGTTTAATTATCATTAAAGTTTAAATGATGCATGAATAATGTGAATAAAAAAGTGGAACTGAAGAGGTCGATAACCATCCGTATCTATGTATACACTTTTCTTTCTTTAGACTAACCTTTTTAACTCACAATATCGCTATTTTCTTCACTTTCTCCCTCTCCAGAAATTTATTAGTGCTTTATTTTTCGAATTATATAATATACTATATCGGTTTATATGTTCTTTTTTGTCAGATTTATTTAGCTTTTACTGAATTTTTCTTGTCTTATTTAAATTTTTTTTATTATTTTAATATTTTTATTGTGGATCCAATGTATCGTACTGAGTTTATGTATATAGTTATAACAATTATATGCACATTTTCAACATAGTATCAAAAGATTTACACAACAATATGAGCATCTAAATTAAGAAAAATTTTAAGATAAGTAAATAAAATATAAGGATATATTTAAAAGTAAATTTAATGTATAGTGTGACCTTTTTCTGTTAGTTTGAATATTTGATACGAAAATAACATTTAAAAGCTTTATTGTTTTTTTTAGATTATTCAAAAAAATGTTTAGTATTTTATAAACACAAACGATTAAATAAAGCTGATATTGTATAAATTATTTTTATAAAAAAACTATTAATTATATATTATATAATTATTAGTAATATTATAAATAATGAGTGTTATAATATTATGCTATATATTGAATTACCTTTTGTTTATCAGTATGAGACTATCTTAATTCCAGCTGAATGCATTATTTCGTTTTGATTTTGTGTTAGTGACTTTGTAATAAAAATGATTAAACATTACATTATATTACATTATATTAACAGTTTTATATTATTAATTATAAAAAGGTAATTTAAACATGTGTGGTTTTATCATAAGTAGAAATGTACGAATGCGATGAAAATAGGTTCTTAAATATTACTGTCTGTTATGCATGTTCATTATTGTTCTTTTGTTTTGGTTTTTATTTTTTAATTCCTTTCGTATTATATCTGTATATTCTTATATCGTAGTTTTTATTTGTATTTATGTTACTTCTATAAATGTTTAATTCAGTATTTTTTGGAGTTTAGGATTCTTCTTATATCTACTCATACATAATATTATAATTAAAAAAAAAAGGTTGTTTTCAAATGATTCAGAAAATTAAAGTTTAATAATATCAATAATAGTCTTAAAAAACTATAAATTAAAAAAATTTATATCATTATTGAAATATTTTGTATAAGCGTTTACCATCTCATATTATCGTAAGTCAGAATAAATTATAAAACTATCATCTTTTGAAAATATAATTAAAACTATATATTTTTAATATAAATTTAAATTTGAAATAAAATTTTCATTCATTTTTTTATGATCTTATTTTCATTATATTTATAATATATAAATTAATTTTATTTAAAATAGTCTCCGTGTTATTAATTAATAATTAATAACGGATTTAATGAAACATATGACAGTTTCAGATATATTTAACAGATATACCTTAAATATTTATTAAAAAAATACTACTACAGCAAATCCTACAAATATTTTTACTACATTGATTGATGCAATATTATGAACGTTTCACTTGCATAAGAATGCTTCGGGATTACCTTACTTAATAAAATATCGTTTATTTAGCAGATTATTAAAATAAATATTTTTAAACATTTCTTATAATCTAAGTAGATAAACATATTTTGCCAAACAGTCAATTAAATAGTGTGTAAAATCTATTTCGTAAGATTCTTTTTGCATATCATTTTTAATGTCTTCCAATACCAAGATATTGTTAATTTAATTCATTATTTTACAAATTGAATTTTATCAAATATAAGGTGAAAAATTGTTATAAATATATAAAATTTGTTATTATGTTCAAATATAAATTGTGTAGAGAAACAAGTTATCTGATAATATCGAAAATTATGTTTTTACTAATAACCGTATTTGTTATTATCTTAAGAGTAAAACAATTATAATAGTTTGATTTATATAAATATTTGATTTTATTTTGAGTTTATACTTTAATATTGAAATCATTTCTTTATACATAATAGGTAAATCGTAATTAATTTAAGCTGAATTTTATAAATCTTATGTATATATAGGTTAAATTTTTAATCAATAAAAATAGCAAGCATTTAATACTGTTATTATGAATTCTGAACAATAAATAGTAACAGCTATATAGCAAGTTTAAAATATTATCAATATTAAATAATTTATTTGTATATAAATAAGAATTAATATAAAAATGTTCCTCAAACCTATGGAAAGAATAAAAAAATTTAGTTTTGATAATATAACTGATATGATTTAATGCTTTGCAAATCTTTAACTTGAGACTATTTTTTATATAAATTTGACAATTTGATATATTTTTTAAGGATGCATTTGCTTACTAAACATAATAAAAACAATGGTGCAATATATGTTGTACGTCTACAAGTTTTATTCAAATATTATTTCATTTTTTATTAATTTAAAGCAAATCTTACATAGTAAATCTTATAGCAAATAACTACTATTTTTTCATAACTTGCATATAATTTTTTATATTATTAAACAATAAAGCAAGTAGAAATATTTATTATTTTCACATAGTCAACACATAGATACATTTTATGAAATACAGTTAAGTGCTTTTAAGACCTTACGCACATACGCACTCACACAAAAATATATGTTTTAATGCCAAAGATTTTATATACAAGATAATTAGTTTACCGAATAGAGGTTCTAATTTTTTGCATAAATACAAAACAAATAAAAATAATTTAATATAAATATAGTTTGTAAAATAAATTATATTTGTAATATAATAAAATAGATTTTATATAAAAAAATTTCAGTTGTAATATTCATTGTTACTTAGTCAGTATTACAATATGTTCTGACCTTTAAATCGTAATACGAAAAATTATTTTTAGTAAGTTTATTTAGTTAGTTTGTTTATGGCATTATATTATAAAGCAATTACTGCGACTGTGGTATAAAAATTATATTGATATGATTTATATTATTAAAACCAAGAAATTATGTTATATCTTTATACATAAAATTATATTCATTGTAACATTAAGTAATATATTAAAAATAATATTGTTTCATACTTAACATAGACTTATTATATATTTATGTATGTGTATATCAAAGTTTCGCAAGCCGACAGCAATAATTATAGCAATAGTATCAGTATATGATATAAATTTAAACATGATAAGATATCATTTATACTTGTTTCCGTTTTTATACATAGTTAAAATGTCTATATGAAACAATAATAATTGATAAAATTTATCATACATTTGTAATCAATTTAAGTAATTTTTATTAATATAAAGTATTTTCATAAAAATATTGCACTTTTATTATAATTTATACTTTAATATTGAATTTAATAAAATTTCAAAGTTTTATTTTAATAAATTCCAAAAAATTCGAATTTAAATCGCATATCATTTGACAATAAGTTGATATAATTTAGTAATTTTAGAAAATATTATTTATTATTTTAACTTCAGTATTAATTAATAAAGATACTGAATAAAGATGAAAATATAAATGATAAGTAATCTATTATATTAATAAAAAAATTATTTTTTTTATTAATATAATAGCTGTCTTGTCATAATAACTTCCTAATGACTCGCTCCTACCCTCATTGCTCGCTCAATTGCTTTCTTTTTCTATGTCCCATCATTCTGCCCTCCCACGCTTTCAGCGGCGGAAGTGGAATTTTTCAAGATGATGGGGTCTTTCCCCCTCTCAGATGGCTGACATCGCTAACGTTTTATTATCAACATTGTAGCGAGAGATCCTTTTATATTCAATCTCCTTATAAGTGCAGCATATGTTAAGCACAAGTGTTTATTTTTTTATTTTTTTTAATCATTGATATTACACCTTCAATATTAAATGCTATATTTAAATTATTTTTATTTATAACACTTAGTTTAATAATAAGTTATTTTTTTATTCCTTCATGAACATTTTAAAATAATTTCGTAGTGTAGAATTGAAACTTAATTTATAACTTTTTTTTCATTTAATTTATAGCTGTTTGACTGATATTTTTTTAATTAATATTCTCTATTACTATAGCTCAGTAATTATTTATAGCTCAATGTAGGTTCTTTTTTATTACTGAATAGCTACGACTTCAGCTTTATTGTCGTTTTACATTACACACATACGAAAACATTGAAAAGGTTAAAACGACAGTCGTGATTGTAAGATCCAGTTTTCAGTAGAAACTAAAAAAAAAGATTATTTTATATTTAAATACACGAATGGAAAAGTAAGATCCGTCTCGTTTACATTTTATAGTAGACTTTGTAGTTAAATATAATCAAGGATTATTGTTTTTGTTTTAAATGTATTCAATGTGCGATTTTCTTCTTCAAATCTTCCTACTAAGTTAGCATCTATACAAAAATTGAAATAACATTTTTAATTTTCCTTATTCACATTACAAGTGGAATATATTTTTAAAACAATTTATTTTTATTTATTTTACGCTTTGGTGTGATAAGCTAATATTATAAAAAATCTAATGGAAAAAAAACTGACAAACATCAAGGCTTTGAAATGAAGTACTGTATTGGGTAATTTTTAAAAAATTACCCAATCTGTAACAATCACTTAAAATATAAAAAAAAAAATATTTTCATAACATTGATAAATTAAACTAATTATATTAATTTATTATTTATTTGTTCATGATTCACATTTTTAAATATATTTATTATTATATTAAACATAAGTTCATAATCGTATCTGAGTGAACGTAGACTTAAAATATGTTACTGTTCTTGACAAATGATCAATTATAATAATATGGCTAAAATATAGAATAATAAGTAATACTGATTTAAATATACAATTTGATGAAAACATAAATAGAGCAGAAATTGTTAAAATAATTTATATTCATTTAAAAATAGTATATGTAGAAAATAAAGAAATATCAATGTATTCAAACTCTATATATTGGAACTTTTAATAAATTAATACGATAAACAATTGCAATAAGTATTATTTTTTAACAAATTACATAAATCTTTGAGGAAGGATTTATCTGGTGCATTAGTAAAATTTTTTTGTTACTAAATTATTTATTAAAGAGCTGCAAGGCATAAAATTAAAATAAAAACTTATACAGAAATTCACAATTATATACGAGACATTATAACGAGAAATTATGTAATATTGTGATTGAATATAAAAAAATGAAAATATTAAATTTTAAAGAGTTACTAATAATTATTTAAGATTTCAGAGAATTTATAATATAACATATTTTATATAATTTGTACATATACATATAGAATGAGATACATTAATTTTTTTTATTCATATTACTCAACACGCGACATGTTTTTGAAAATTTTTGATTAGTAATATTATTATTTGCTGTAACTATAATTAATGCACATCCGATTTATTGAAAATGTATAAAAATTCTTTTTCTAAATTACTTTTTTGTGTTATTTACATAAATAAATGTCTTAGTCGTTCAAAGTATATATTAAACTCGTAATAGATACAAGAAATGAATAATATTGAATATAATTATTACTGTATTATTACTCGAAACAATTGATAGGTCTAGGAATTTTAATATAAACTGTTACCTATTTACATTAATCTTTGTTTAGTAATAAAAGCTATTTCGAAAAACTGTTTGGTTTTTTTTTTACATAAAATGATTTATGTTCCAGACAAATGAACTACATGATTCACATCAACAGCTAATGGTGCATTGGATAGGCGAAGGTTCAAATATGATTATATGTTTGGCTAGGGATAATCCATTGCCCAAGACGTACCAAACATGGCAAGAGTATACGACTGTAAATCCGAGCGCCATATATGTAAGTTACGACTATGGCGATACTTTTATCAATGAAACAAGTAGTTTCAAGTTATCGAACGAACCGGATGCCAAATACGCCATTGTGGATAAATTTTATAATCATCCGACTTACAATCGACTCGTAAGTATCGTTCAATGAATACGATTTTATAAGTTTTTTCATGTTCTTTCTTTTTGTTTATTGTATACTGTATACTGAACATACTTTTCTACATTTACTTGAACATACATTTAATTAAACTTAAATTATATAAGGTTTCCTTACATATACTTTTTCTTATTCAAAATGACATTCTGTACGTAGTCTTTTCTAAATCATTTATCAGTTAAATAGTAATATATTACAATATTGCAAAATTATTCATTTTTGCAGCGATGCATCAGGCTTCTAACACCTTTTTTCATAAAGCAAATGCCCCTTCAGTAATTTTTTCCTTCTCATTCCTCGTCAGGATGTAATTTTAGTAAATTTACATAGCTACAATAAAGTACATAGCTCTTGTAACTTCTTTCCTCATCAGAATATTATAGCCCCTTTCGCATTATTTACCTTTAAAGCTATAGCCTCGTCGGTTTCCGCACTAGACGAGTCATATCCTATATGATACACATGTACTATTGTACATATAATTCATATCATCGTACATAGTTGCTCGTGCATTAGTCATCTGACGTCGCCACTTTGCTTTATTTCTAATTGAGCAGTGGTGGTTTTCTTATCAATTACACCGTAACAGAATTATTTTAGTAATAGAAGTTTTCGATTGGAAGAAGAAAGGATTTTGTCAGTAAATTAATTTTTTTACTTAAGAATATCATAAAATATGTTAAATTAGGAAAGATATTAAATTAGAAAATAGTTTACATAATAGTTTAAATAGAATGTTTTTTTTACTAATAAGAAGAAAAAGTATCATAAAATTGTTTATATAATGCATTTAATAATTAAAACAACATTATTATAATCGCTTTATTTATTTATTTTTGTTTTAGTGTGTATTTGCGGACAGTACGAATAAATTGATATTCATTACACATTCTTATCGCATATCGGACGTTAAAAGAATCAAGCTTGATTTCACACCAAGTGAGATTGCTTTCGGCGACGATCACATTGGACCCTCCCATGCAATTATAATTCTAGATAAAGTTGATCCGATGCGTAAAGTATGTTACATTATTATTGTTGTTATCATTATCATCTTTTTTATATTTATATGACTTTTTTACATTCATTGTGAATACTGTATTTAAAAAAATTATCAATTAATTTAAATATATTGGATAGTTAAATTTTCATATTCAAAATTTCAATAAACTAAAATAAAACTTTAAAAGTATAAACATTTATGACAAGTAAAAGAAATGAAAATTTTTACATACAACAAATTTTTAATTAGCTGTACATGACGACGGATGGTGGGACATCGTGGGAAGTTGTGCATGAATATGTAAAAGCTTTCTTTTGGACAAATACCAAACCGAAATCTCTGTTAATCGAGCGTACAGGTCCGGGGGGTCAAAATAACGTTATTGATCTTGGGCCAAGAATACGATGGAAATCGGTACCTCGGCGATATACAGAAGTTATAAGTAACGTCGAGGATTTCCAAATACGAGGAGATTATATGTTTGCCACGAAAAAGGTAGATAATAACTGTTTATTGTATTTGCCCTTCAATTTCAATTAACAATTTCAATTAATAATTAATAATTGTTATGTGACGTTTAAGCAAATCATTTGCTAATTTATTTATCAATAAAATATTACGTTAAAACTTTAAAATATTCAAAACTAAATTTATTTCTTAAGTAAATTAATCCTTATAAATTTATAATCAATGCTTTTTCTAGCCAACAAATGACAGTACTCAAGGTCTAGAATTATTCATATCATATAAAGATCAACCATTTGTTCCTGCACTGTTCGATACGAATCTTCCTTGCAGAGTATATCACGTTGCCGATATATCGAATAATAGAATCTTCGTTGCTGTATCTCACACAGAAACATTGGTCAACCTTTATATATCAACATATGTCGACCATAATGGAGTGAAGTTTCTTTTATCACTTCCCAATATTTTAACATTCTTTCCGAATAATACATGGAGTGATAGTTGGTTAAAGTAATTAAAATCAATAATTAATAATATTTTTAAATAATAAATAATCATTAAAACTAATTTTAATATACACTCAAAATTTTTTTATTGATAATTTAAAATTAATTTGTTATTCTATTTATTTTTGGTATATAGATTAAATTAATAGTAAAATATTTACAATTAAGCAGAGTACTTGATAAATAAAACCAATTATCAATTTAAAATTTACCAAATTTCTATTAATTAAATAAATAGTAATTAGCGTATGTGTTATACACTCTAATAAATAATTGAACATAATAAAAAATAAATATTTAATATTCTTACTTTATATGAGTACATTATTAAGATATGTAAGAAACAATCCATTAATTCAATATATAATATACCATTATATTTAATCAATTTTATTAATTTAAAGACAAGAATATATAATTTTTTATAGAATATTAAATTTCAAGTCACAAGAACTTGCATTTTTTGTAAATAACATTAAATTAATTTGTAATTAACGCATTGTTAGTATTAAATATATGTATGAAATTTTAATAAAAATTAGAGCTGAATATTTTTAAGCCTTAAAAATTTGCTAATTAATATCATTGAATTTTTATAATTATATAGTGAGGTAGCAGATGAAGTCTTTACTGAACTTTACAAGGTTGAGGGTTTACGTGGAATTTACATTGCTTCGGAAGTCCAAGGCAATCCTAAGCTTAATTTAATTGGTCCTGAGCATCTACTCTCACTCATCACCTATGATCATGGCATGACATGGAATCGAATAAAAGCACCTCTATCCATTTATAAGCGTTTGTACAATCAATGCAAACCAGAAACTTGCTCGCTGCACTTGAGCCAGAAATTCAGTCAACTATATCCTGTATATCGTGCAGCTTCGATTATGAGTTCTAAATCTGCTCCAGGATTAATAATGGCAACTGGGGTGATTGGCACTAGTTTAAAGGGCCATGCTGGATTATATGTTTCAAGAGATGCTGGATTAACATGGAAACAAGTCCTTCAAGATTATTATTTCTTCAACATGGGGGATCATGGTGGTGTACTTGTAGCAGTTAAGTATTTTAAAATGAAGGGTGAAACGAAAGATATCTCTTACTCAATTGATGAAGGAGAAACTTGGCAAACATTAGAGTTTAATAAAAAGATGTTAAGGGTATATGGATTAATGACTGAGCCTGGAGAAAATACGACCGTTTTCACAATGTTTGGTTCCGGAAGCGGTCAACATCAATGGTTGATTATTAAAGTAGATTTAAGTAAGGTCTTTGAAAGAAATTGTACTGATGATGATTTCAAGTTCTGGTTACCTTCTACACCAAAGGTAAATAATTTATTATTTTAATTTATATTATATCTACAATATCAATTTGGTACGAATTTTAGCAAAAATTTAAAATATACATTTAAGGATTCATTTTCACGTACATAATGAGCATTTTACGTAAGAATATACTTGAATTCAATTGTTTCCAGGAAACATCATCTACCTGTGTTCTTGGTCGTAAAGAAATATATTTGCGTCGTAGTGCGAGAGCAAACTGTTACACTGGAGCTAACTTTGACAATCCTATAAAAACTGAAATTTGTCCATGTGACGCTCAAGATTATCAATGCGATTTCGGTTTTATCCGGCCTACTGTTCCATTGGTTCCTTCATATACGTGTATACGTAATAAAACATTTAAATATCATGATCCTTATGCAGTACCACAGACATGTGCTCCAGGAAAGTTTTATAATCGAACAAAAGGTTATGTGAAGATTGCAGATGATGATTGCATTGGTGGACGAGCTAAATTCTACGAACCAGACGAGGTATGTTGTATTTTATTAGTTTTTTATTTCGTTTATAATTTTTAATAATAGAGTTTCTATTTTTAAAGTTTTAAATTTAAATTATATCTTACAAACAAACTAAAAAAACTTACAAGTTCCTATAATTTATACAATTCCATTTTTTAAAATTAATAGATACCATGTCCATTAGAAGAGATGTCGGAATTTTTACTAGTAGCGCAGCGGGAGCGAATATCTCGTATTGATTTGAAAGAACAAAAGCTGGAAGTTCTTCCAGTTCATGATCTCAAAAACGTTATAGCTATTGAATTTGATATGAAAAATAATTGTCTCTATTGGGCAGATATAGTAAATGATACGATTGGTCGGCAATGTTTTAAAGATGGTAAAAGTTATCCAGAAATTCTTGTAGAAACTGATCTGAGTTCAATTGAGGGTATGGCACTCGATTGGATTTCAAACGTTCTATATTTTGTTGATGGCGTTAGAATGAGAATTCAAATTATTAGGACCGATATATCATCAATGGGTCGAATGAGAAGAACGATTTTAGGCCCAAATAATGTTCAAAAACCAAGAGGTATTGCTGTACATCCTATGATGGGATATATGTTCTGGACTGATTGGGCTCCTGGTAATGCATCAGTTAATAGAGCTAATTTAGACGGATCTAACGTCAAACAACTTTTCCATGCCCGAGTTGAATGGCCTAATGGTTAGTTTTATTTATTATAATCTGTTAGTCTTATTTATTATATGAAGTATTTATATTTTATATTAAATTTAGTTGATTTTTTGAGATGTGCTTATTTATTAAAATAAAATAAATATTTATATAATTAAGGTATCACTGTTGATCATATCGCTGAAAGAATTTATTGGGTGGATGCTCGTCAGGATTATATTGGATCCTCAGACTTCCAGGGCAATGGTTTTAAAAAAATTATTCAAAGCAATGAACATGTATCTCATCCATTTGCAGTAGCTGTATTTAAAGATAATATGTATTGGGATGACTGGAAGCAATCTATGATTTTTGTTGCTGATAAGGATCATGGCCTTGGTGTAACAAGTATTATTGGTCAACTTGCTGGTTTAATGGATTTAAAGGTATAATTTTTAATACTTACGTTTTATATACAATATTTAAAATATAAATTTATACATTACTATATTGGCTTCTTTAGGTGTTTGCACATAGTATCCAATCTGGCCAAAATAAGTGTTCCAACATAAGTTTATGCTCTCACATTTGTCTCGGAGCGCCAAATGATAACTATGTGTGCCTTTGCCCTGATGGTATGGTTATGCAAGATGGTATTTGCTTGTGTCCTGGTGGTATTAAACCTTATGCCAACTCAAGCTGTCCGCAAGTCGCCCATAGTTGTGCTGCTAATCAATTTGTCTGTGATAGTGGCTTCTGCATACCTAAATTTTGGAAGTGTGATGGCGATAACGATTGTGATGATCACTCAGATGAAAAGAATTGCAACAAGGTTAAATGTCAACCCAATACATTTGCTTGTGACGATGAGAGATGTATGCCGAAATATTGGGTGTGTGATTTTGATAGAGATTGCAAGGATGGAAAGGATGAGATTAATTGTACCTACACTAATTGTGCAGAATCCCAGTTCAGGTTGGTTTATGTGATTGTACAATAGATAAAAAAAATATTTTAGTATTTCATCTAATTTCAGCAAAAAGAAATAAAGAGATTCTTTATTTTTTACAGTGAGCGTAAATTAATTATTTAATAATTTCAATAATAGTTTTGATTTAAATAAAAAGTTATCTATCTAATTTTAATATTTAATTTCTCTTTTATTTTTTTAATTTAAGCTTATATTATAGTATTAATAAATTTATTTATTTTTTAGTTGTTTAACTATTTAACTTTTTGTGTATTATTTCAGATGTGAGAATGGTCGTTGTATATCACACCGATGGGTGTGTGACGGTGAGAATGATTGTCGAGACGATTCTGACGAAAAGAACTGTTCTATCTCTTATGTACCAAGTACTTGTAAATCTGATGAAATTGCTTGCAAATCAGATAATCGTTGTGTACCAAAGATATGGAAATGTGATGGTGAACCTGACTGTGAAGATAATAGCGACGAAGACGACTGTAAGGGTTTTGAATGCGAAGTAAGTACATTTCCTTTACTAATACAAAATGGCTAAACAAATTTTTTTTTTTCTCATTTTAAATGATAAACTGATCTAAAATTTATAAATAAAATAATGATTCAATATTCTATTAGTCAGCTACAAATATTATTTTTTACCATCATTGTAGGTTTGGCAATTTGACTGTTATAATTTAGAAAAAAGACATCGTTGTATTTACAAGTCATGGGTATGTGATGGTGATAAAGACTGTAATAATGGTGCAGATGAAGTGAATTGCACTTCCATTGAATACACAACTTCAACAATAGCGCCATTTCTTCCCGCGAATTCAAGTAAATGTAATGAGTGGATGTTTATGTGCAAAAATAAGAAATGTGTTCCATACTGGTGGAAATGTGATAGTGTTGATGATTGTGGTGATAACTCAGATGAGATAGGTTGTGGCTTTCCTGAACCAACAGGCTCGACCATGGCTACAACAGACGAACATCCACACGTTTGCAGGGATTTTCAGTATCAATGTTTTGATGGAGAATGTATTGAAACAGCATGGATGTGTGATGGATCAAAGGATTGTGCCAATGGAGAAGATGAGCATTATTGCAGTCATGCACGGACTAGGTACATTCATAATTTTATGTATTAGAAATATAAATTTTTGAAAATATGAACTAAATACTTTAATGTTAATTATGTACACAAATTTTATAATAAAACGACAATATATTAAGATTATTTTACCATCTTAGCATGAAAATAATGAACTTTTTTAAATTACTCCATATAAAACGAATTGCTTGGAATACAATTAATAATTAAATTCATAATGAATAAAATTATTCTTTTTTAATTTGAAACTAATTAATTTCATAAGATTCCAATAAATTTTTTATAAATTGTTATAGATGCAATGAAAATCAATTTAAATGTTTCACTGATGGTTCTTGTGTACCTCTTATGTATAATTGTAATGGTGTAGCTGAGTGTCCTGATGGTAGTGATGAAAGAGGATGTGATCATGATCATCCGAGTCCTTCCCCAACTGTTTTATGTCCTAATGGCTATTTCCCATGTGATGAAAATAGGTGCTTTCCTCTGTCAGCCTACTGTAATGGGAAGCAGGATTGCTATGATGAATTTGACGAAAGTAACTGTGAAAAAAATAATACAAGAGTTTATCAAGTAAGAGTTTTATAATTATTTAAATATAACTTCAAATAATTGCTATATAATGAGATAATTGAAGTCTTTAGAATATTAGTTTTTAAAAATTGCTAAATCCATATAAAGTGGTAATTATTTTTTGTTTTAATTAAAGGCGCTTAATATTGGGGTGGACGAAAGATCAATAAATGCCACTAGTCTCTTTTTATTCTGGTGGATGCCAATACCAAATAATGTGACCTTTGAATTTCTCCCATCAATTGCACTTGCAGAGCTCAATGCTAAGTGGACAAATGCTAGTAAATGGATCGAAGATACAGAGTATCAATTTAATCAGCTTGAACCTTACACACGATACAATATGACAGTTTATGTAAAATTGAAAGGACAGCCTACTATTTTCCCTCCAGCTAGGTAAGCTTAAATTTTCATTGAAAATTTTTATTCAAATAGAATATATTCTATTTTAAATTAAATTTAAAACAGTATCAACATTTGTTAGAATTCTTTAAATTTTTTATTATTTATTTTTATTACAAAGCAAGATTTTATAATAAAATATGTGAATGTACTTTAAATTTATTATTTTCTATGATAAATTTTTATTTTCAAATTGTAATCACTAATTATTAATTATAAAAATTATATATTTAATAATAAAGTAAAATATAAAATGTCTTGCAAACAATCTCAGATATTTGGTTGTAATGACTGGCGAGGGTATCTCTAGCCCCCCATGGAATGTGACAGCTGTACAGAGAAACGGTAGTCGCGTTGAAGTTTCATGGCAACCGCCAATGCATCCTAATGGTATTATTTACCGCTATGATATTTTCATGACACCGCCAATTCCTCCGATTCCGATTCTGTTTCAGTCTCAACATAAGACTTTTGTCATTATAGATGAAGTATTTGAAGCAGGTGAGAATTTAATAATTTGTTTAAGAAAAAAAAATTATTGTTATATTAATTTAAATAAATATTATTTAGTTTTATAAATGTATACAGCGATGTCAAATGTAAAATATTAATTAATTACTGAAAGAATTCATATAGTTTTATAGGTTCATATAGTTCATATAGGTTATTGAACAAATAGAAATAAAATTAGTTTTACAACAATTAGAAATTTGTTCTTAAATTTTGATCTATATAAATGTATTAAAACGTATGATTTTTCATCATTTTGATTCATTTTAAATGTCTTTATATTACTAAATTAATTTTTATAAAAATTTATTAACTATTTTCATGGTAATAATTTGTTATTATTTTATAGATAAAAACTATTCTTTCTGGGTGATTGCTAAAAATAAGGAACATGAATCTGAATCTTCTAATGTTGCTACTATAACATTCGATGGTTCAGCAAATATCGATAATATTGAAGATTTAAAAGTGATTGATATGACCAATCATTCGGTTACTCTTAATTGGAAGAAAATTGATGCTGCTGACGGTTACATAGTGACTCCACGTGGTCAGTCGTCATATCCAACTCTCGATAGTCGAACGACCAAGACAAACATATTAGTCGTCGATAACTTAGCACCAGGAGTAAGGTATATTTTTGAAGTAGCAGCTACGAAGAAGAATTACGTAGGCAAGGCAGCTACAATCACAGGAATGACAAAAGATTATCCATTGCCATCCATGACGATTTTGGAACCACATTTACTCAAGTCTCATGGAACAGCGGTGAAACTAAGTTGGGATCCACCAAAAGGAAATAGGAAAATTAAATGGCAATATGCTGTACATTATGCGCTTAATATGGTTGATCTGTACAAAGGTAAATACCATTCCTACATAATATTTAATCTTATTAATAAGTTATAAGTTGTAATTTAATATTTCATATTGAAATAATTTATTAATATTACTGACATTTATTTCCATAGCTCCAAAATTATTAACAATGAATTTGACCGTCACGGTTCGTGATCTCGAAGCTTGCGAATCATATATTTTTGCTGTTGGAGTTAAAGGACAATATGGTGCTGGACCATTAAGTCAGCCAGTAACTATTACAACACATTTTAATGCCAAAGCACCACCTAAAAGACTCAGGGTTAGTCGTTCAGAAAAAGCCGATACAATGATTGTTTCATGGAGTTCTAGTTGTCCAATTATAGATGAAAAAATTGGTTACACAGTAAGAAATTCTACATATTATTTATTTAAAGAAATTTATTGAATTTTGAAAAAGTTTAAAAATTAATTTTAAATTTATATATACATGACTTAAATTACAAAACAAATTATGAATAATTGTTAAAATTTTATTAATAAATAATTTTATGATTTTCAAATAATTTTCAAATTTAATTTTTTTAGTTAACAGTCATCGAGTTGACACTTAAGAAAACTTCAGTTTTTACCTTAATGCCTACTAATGAGACTTTACTCAAGCATCCATTTTATAATATTAAATATGGTGGTCGCTATAATATAAGTATTGCAACTGACGTCGAAGGTGCTCTTCCTAGCCCATGGGTCGTTTATAATGCTCCGCCCATTCTTCCACCTCATCAACTTAGTGTAATTTATGAGGACGGCAATTATTTTATTTATTGGCAGGAGCACCAGTTGCCTGAAAGCATTGCCAAAACTACTAACTATTATTACGAAATACTGGTGAACGAGGGTGAAAGAACTGTTAATGAGAGCACGGCAATGATTTTCAAAGCAAATCAACCTCCCTATATTTATAAGAATGCTAAGACAGATACAATTTATTCTTTTGCTGTTCGATTAGTTACGGAGGAAGGATATAAAAGCATACAGAGTGAAGTCTTCAGTTTAGAACAGCCTCGATGTTAGTTTTTTATGTACCATTTTTATCTGAAAAGATCATTATTAAATATATATATATATAATGAAATAAAGCAATTTTCAAATTTCAATATAAGATTTAAAGATCAGATATATAAATATCTGATATAAAAAATATTGTACTGAATTTGATACAAATTTTACGTAGAATAATGTCTGATGTCAATATATTATAATTTATTAGAAATAATTTCTTTTTTTTTTAGTTGTTGCATGGCCAACACCAATGAATGCATCTAGCATTATTTCACTTGCCATACCAATTTGCATTCTTGTGATAGCTTTAGGTGCAGCACTTGCATACTTTGTTATCAGACATCGAAGATTATCAAATAGTTTCACACAATTTGCGAATAGCCACTATGATACAAGACGAGGTCAAGCAACATTCCCAGGTACTGCTGATACTGGTTTAGGTAAGCGGAATTGTTTCCATACAAATTTATTAAATAAAATTGTGTCAATTAACATTTTGTATTAGTTATATTTCTTAAGATATTACAAACAAATGCTTCAAAATTTACAATACAATTTTGTATTTATTCTTGGATAATCAATAGTACTGTTAAATAATTTTAAAATATTATTTATTTTTTTAATTTTTTAACTATATGTAATAGTTTTTATTAAATTTATATTATATTTTTTCAATAACGTGGTGAAAGGTACATTATAATGATACAAATATATTATTAATTCAACAGAAGAAGAAGATACGCCTGTCATCCGTGGTTTTTCTGATGATGAGCCACTTGTCATAGCATAAAACCAACCTGCTATAATTATATTTTTAAAAGTTTACGAATAAGAATATTATTAAAAAAATAATTTAAATTACAAGCATCATTATTTTATTGAAATATAAACTGATGCATAAGCCTAAAGCAACGAGATCGCTTAAAAGAAAAAATAATTATCCAAGCGTTATTTCTAGTCGTAGTGCGTCGTCTGATGCCTAAAGAATGTATAACGATAATCTCTCATGAAAAAATTAAAATTAGATACATATACACGTATATATAAAAAATAAGAGATAAAAATGATAAAATGATTTAAGATTTAAGATAAAAGATAAAATGAAAATACGTTGAAATTATTAATAATGAATAGATGTAGAAATCGTCAGCTTTTTTATGTTAAACATCTATTATCATATTTCACTTTTATATGGTTTTTAATAATAAAATATAAAATAACAAGCAATGCTATGTTATTTATTATTTGAGAAATCAGTACAGTAAAACTTAAGAAATATAAATGATAACTTTATATACAAATATATAAGGTATATTTTATACTAATGAAATGAAAAATACAGATTTTTTAAAAATGATTAGTGTTGGAAATATGATTTTTGAAGAATGAATACATAATAACTTAAAACTATTAACCATATTTTGGAACTATTAAAAGCAGTCATATTTTGGAACTATTAAAAATTATTCTAAATTATTTCTACTGTTTTTAAATTATTAAGACAAGTAAAAAATATTTTAAAAATATCAAATGAAAATTCATTATAGAATGAGTGTATCGTAAATATTTTATATGCTATTTATGTAAAATGATGGTACAAAAAAGTTGTCAATCTCCCCAAAAAGTTTTAATAATAGTAGTAGTTCCCGTTTCGGTGCTTTTTGGCAGGTAATATTCTGAATGCCATAAATATTATGTAATATGATAATTTTTAGCTTTTTAATAATAAGAACTTTCATTACATTTTGTGCGACCATTTTATTTTACTTACATTTTAGAAAATCATTATAATTATGTTATTAAGTTTCAGTTTTTATTTTACATTTCTGGAAAAAATTATGAAAATATTATATTTTTTTACAATATCAATATCTTACTTTATATTTATTTTATTAGCACATAATCTCAATTTTTTTCGTTTAATTTTTATGAAATACGCATACCTGTTCCTTACATTTACCTATAACACGCATTGAACAAATGCATCGGTTCACAATTTTCTTCTTATAAATTTTGTCTGTATTTTATTGAAGATTATAATTTAATGGAGTTTTTTAATACAAACTGTATTTATAAAATATATTGAGCAAAGACGATTTCGAATCAATTCCAGCATTTTATAAGTATACGAAAAATAAATGTTATTTAGTCAAGGCAATATGAAAGTCATAAAATAAAATCTGTAAAGATCTGTATAAATTAATTTTATTATAAGATAACATATAAAGAATTATGAATAAATATGTACAGCATTAAGTAAAATGTTCTAACTGTTGAAAATTAAATAACTGTTTTGGTAATTAATAAAATTATTTTATTTTTACGTTTTATAAATATTTTTAAAATATCGAATAAGATTTTTTTTTCAATACCAAGAAAATGTAGGAAACATTTTACTTACTTTAATCTTAGTGGTTCATTTATTTTAAATCTAAGTATATTATCTTCAGGTAATACTATTTAAATTATATATTTATTAGATAATAAAGTTAATTTTAAAAAACTATAAATGTGATTTTATACAGTAATAAAAAATTGGATTTTTGACATATAATCTGCTTTAAAATAAATATTAACGATAAAAATTATAGAACTAGAATGTTTAGTACTATAACTAAAAATTATTTATTCATAATTCTTTTTCATAAGAATAATCTATACAATTGTATTTTTATATTTTTATCTACAACCAAAAATTTAATTTTCAAAATTAAATTAAAATTAAATTTAATTATTTTATATGAATATATTATTCTAGATTAATGTAGTTTAATAAATTTGGTCTTCTATTATAAATAAAATTATAAAATAAATTTTTTTTAAATAAGGTTTTATACGTCACTGAAACTTATATGTTATTGGCAAGCTAATTATTGCATACAAATTGAAATAATTTTGAATATTATTTATATACGCATTTATGTATTTTCATATTGAAGAGTATATTAGTAACTTTATTATTTTTGAAAGGTTATTTATTGACTGCCTAATTACTGAAATTGTATAAGAATTATATTGATAATTATACAAGTAACTAGATAAATGTTAATAAGAATAGCTTTATCATAATTAGGAAAGAATTTTTTATTAAAGTCAAATGAGGATAATTTGGTGTTACCTTATAAGATTTATCAAAATAGTTATCTGTTTTTATATAATGTTAAAAAAGACTTGAATATTATTCACACATTAAGTCTTATCATAAAAAGTATAAAAGATTTTTACGGCAATGTAAAAATAAGGAAAATATTAATGTCAAACATATAATTTTTCGAATGTTCAGAAGACTGATGATAATTTTTTAAATCGTTCATGTTCGAAAAAAATTTATGATTTTAATATATACTCAAAATGATACAAACATTATTGAAAATTATATAATACAAAAATAAAGAATTATGTCAAAAATAAATAATGCATAAGTATATAATATTATTGTTAAACAGCATTATTATGAACTATACGAATTATTTTCAAAAATAAATTATTTCTATAATGATTAATCGAATAGAAAGAATTTTTTTGTTAGATTTAAATAAAGTACTTTTATCATGATTGCATAATATTACAAGAAATTCAATTATAAAGAGTATATATGTATATACATAGTTCAATCAAACAGTATATAAAATGAATGATATGAAACTCGAAAAGAACGACAAAATTAAAAATAAAAAATATATTTAAGTGAGGAAGAAAAATTATATATAAAGCTAGAGAGAGAGAATGAGAACTAAAAAGAATACAGTATGAAAAATAAAAATAATTTGTGAGAAATTACTGAAGATTTTTAGTATTGGAAAGTAACGTGTTAAGGAATACGTGTCAGAAATGCATAATAGGAATCATAATATTTTGCAATTGAATATAAATCTTTTATACTACTAAATAATTGAATAATTATTTGCAATGTATTCATACTATGATATGTACACAAATTTATATTGCATTTACCGATATGTATACAATTATTTATAATAATATAATTTATAGTAAAATTTCTACATGAAGAATAAAATAACATTCTATATGTAAAAATACCAATAAATAAAATAATTATCAAATTATATTCTCAATCATTTTAAATATTTAACAGATAAATAGAATGTTACTTGTAATTCTGGCAAAAATTTTAATAAAAGTTTGTGGTGTAAACTAGAAGTACCAAAATAATAAGTAAGAAAATAAAACATTTTAGTTTAGTTTTTTAACATTATATTTGTAGTTATGATTCACTTATCGAAATAAAAGGGGTGAAAATATTGATATAATATTGAAAAACATTTGGACTCTTGTAAATTTATTATATAATAAGAAGAAAATATTCGTTATTAATTATGCATCATTGAAAATCATGCTTCTATAACAATGATACTGAATAATATATTTACATGTAAATAAATTGAGTTATAATATTAACAAATACATATTAATTGATTTATTGCTTTCATTTATTTTACCTTTCATACATTTAAAAAAACTGCAAAGCTACAAGTATTGGTATTTATATATGAAATTAGTATAATAATAATAAAAAAAGTTTAAATATTAATTCTCATTACGTAGCAATGTTAGAAGTTCAGGTCCAGAACTTCTATAATCGATCTATAAAATTCGATAATCGATTTAATGGACCTTTTTGTTTAATGTTTCATATTCCTTTACTATTATAAATCAATTACACTGTTATAACTTACCAAATCGTCTGAACACGATCTTTGTTAATTTTATTTACTAGTATGTTTTCTTAGTAACCACTTTAGGTAAAAGTGGATAGAATTGATAATATTACATATTACAGTTAATGTACGTGTAATATTTTCACTAGTTATATTTATATTATTTATTAAAACTAAATTATTTTAATAGGTAGCAAGAAGTAACAAATTTTATTAAATGAACAGATTCTTGTATTGGGTAATTGTTATTAGAAAAAAATATTTCGTGATAATATTCAAAAATCTCTAATATTCTGACAATATAATATTTGTAATAGTATAAAAGAAAATTTTATTTTGGAATAAGGAGTTACTAACAGTACATTTTAATAGATGTACGAAATTGAAAAAACATTTATTTATGGAAATTATTAATTTAAAATTACATTTACTAGAAAAAAATTATTTAATTTTTATAGCATTTTTTTATAGAGATTAGTATAAAGATTTATTTTTTATATTGGCGATTTTAATACGAATTCTAATAATTTACATTTAAAAAATTATACTTTTTTCATTTTTTATTATACTTTAAGTTTTAGAATAGTTTTAATAAACTGTTTTGAAAATATATAAAATATAAAAATATATTTTATATATTATTAATAAATTATTCTTTTAAAATTTAATTATTTAAAATTATCATTACTTTATAAAAATATGTTTTATTTCAAAATTTGCGTAAAAAATTTTAAAAAATTATTAAGTTCAAAAATTAGTTTTTATAATTATATTATTTTATGTTATGAATAAAAATTATTACTAATTCTAAATTAAAATAATGTTAATTTGCTTATTTAGAATAAAATAAAAAATCAGGGAAGTGAGCAAAAGCTATTTCAAACAATCATATAATTAAATTAATATTCAAACGTTTTATTTAAAATCGTAAAAAATGGTCGTATTAAAAACGCCATTGTTACTCGGATCTTATTACGATCGTTATTATTTGAAAATTAGTTTCGTTCAAATACATTTAGTTCATATTAAGAAGACTTCAACTATAAGCCGTAGGTATATTCTATTCGTTTATAAAATGGTCAAAAGTCTTGAAATAAATTTTAATTTTTTTTTTATTTTTCTAAAAATTAAAAGATCAAAAATAATATAATGGAAACGAAATCACTAATACAATACAATTTCATTTAATTTTTATAGATCAACACTTTATCTGCATAAATTATTTCTTTATTTTTTGTAATATGAAAGATATAATATTATATGTACATGATGAACAGTTTTAAATTAATGATACTTAATAAATATAAAATATTTTTTAATATTTTACTTACTATTATATTAACTAGACTTTAATAAAAAAAATTATTTTATAACTTTCATTTGTTATTATTGTTTTTATTATTGATATTGTTATTATTGGCATAATAGAACTTGAATTTTTTTCATTTATAATTTTTTATTATAATTATTAACATATTTGGTCTTGGTTAATGAGCGCATATGCCATTGGGCTAACCTGCTGTCATTTTTCTCGGAGCAGAAATAGTTTAGCAGGTGGTCGCTCCAGTTCATTATTGCAGAAGACTTTCCTTGACTTAATGCAAATTCGCTCAAGTCTCTAATGTACTTGATTTCCGCGAAACATGCGAATAATTGAAGTCGTTGAAAAACAAAATATCTTCGGTTCAAATTTTACGTCGTTTCGTTGGTATATTATGTAAAATTATTTTTTGAGATTTGTTTGTGGATGCCTCATAAAATTTCTCTTCCTTTCCCTGTAATTTGTATTATTAGATGTAAGGATTATCCTTTTAGAAAGCAATTTTCTACTGCTAAATTTTGTTATTTCATTGTCTAACCTTGGGTTCGTGTCAAGCAATATAAAGAACACTTCGGGCGCGCAACGAATATTTTTCTCATTGGGAGCTCGCCTTTCCGATTCCGAGCCCGCCGATACAAAAATTATGATCCCTGCGGCTTTTCAAGACAAGCGGACATCCTCGCGAGGCAAAATCGTATAAGAAATTTTCCTTCACGTATTCAGAATTTTTTTATTTTTTTTGCTTGAGATGAAATATATACTGATATAGTATATAATCATACTAAGAATATGTAATTGTTGTTAATTTTGTTATAGAGCATTCTTTAAACGCTTTTCTCGCACCTTCCTTTTCTTTTACATTGATTTCGCGTTCAAGAAGGTTCAGTCCTTAACAGAAGGTAAGTATTAAGTCAAAATTCCATAGAATAAGAATAGAAAAGATTTTTTATATAGCTTAAGTAATGCTTTTTAAAAATATATAATAAAAAAATATATATTTTTTATTTTATATTTTTATTTCGATATTTTGATATATAATGAAAATAATAATATTATGCATTAATTTGTTAATATTTAATGTGAATATAAGTTAAATTTCTTATAATAAACTTTAATAAATAGTTGTTGATTAAATAATTTGATGAATTTTATGATGAGTTTTAAATATGAAAATAAATATTTGCATGTGAATTCAATTTTAAATATTTAATAAAAATTATTAATAATAAAATTTAAATATTTAATTAAAAATAATAATACATAGCTAAAAATAGCTATATGTTTTTTATTATATAGTAATAAAACTTTAGTTTATTAACAGTACTGATTTAAGAAAATTGTAATTATTTGATATGGCTTACTTTTTAAGTAGTTAAAGCTTTTTTTTTAATATTCACAACCAACTTTAGTGCAATTCTTAACTGTTTTTGTTAATTGCGAGCTTTGAATCAATCTCATGTGTATTCACACGAAGTGCCGTACGTATTAAAATAGATCCGATCGCAAATGCAATGCGCATCTGTGTGTTCTACTTAACCGAACTATGAATTGCGCGCATATACTAAACTTTAAGAAGGTAAAATAATAACGGTCAAATTATTGATACAGAGATATTCTGCCTCATTGCCATTAAAATAATGACTAGAAATAAATCTGTCATAATTGAATATGTATCTAAAAATTATTAGGAATCTAATAGTGTGAACAAATTCTGAAACTTAAACAATGAAGTAACAAAATAATCTGATAATTCTTAGTCATTTACTTATGTCCTATTAGTGTAATCTTTTCTTTTATACTCACTTAATAATTTACTTACAATACCTTACATTTCTTATAATTCGTATAAAATAATTCTGAAGCGTAAAAAGTTTAAAAAAGATTTAAATATTGCAATTAAACATAATTTCTATATATATATATATATAACCATGTATATAAATGTATACAGTTGTAGCAGTTTTTAAATATATTACTGAATAAATATAAAATATACTGATGTATAATATTTTTGTTGATTAAAGATTGAAGAATCTTTGTAGATGCGTCATTAAAAATAAATAAATTGTAAGTACTAATAATTTTATAAATATACACGTAAACATCTTTTTTATAGTATCTTATAAATTGATGAATCTCTGTATATATTTCCATATTCATATATATGTCATTATTAATATATAAATTTGAAAGGTTATCATCAGAGTGAATTAATACTGATAATAAATATTTTGGGCAATGTAAGCTAAATATCTTGTACTATGTACATTTAATATTGTGTTGGTCTGTTTTTTTTTAATCGAGAATTACTTTACGATGAATAAAAAGTATAATTATTTTAAAAATTAGTTAACACTAGTTTTAATAAATAAATACAATTTAAATTCTCGATGTTTTTAATATATCAACTGCAATTAAAAAAAACTATATTATATAATTTTAAATAATAATAAAATTAATGATACCACATCCTATATGTTAATATTCAAAGATTAGCATAATATTTTGTATTTTCTATTGAATATAAGTAATATATTTTTATAAATATACATTATTAATTTTAATTTTAAAGCTATTTTTCTGTTTTAAATATATTTAAAAGTAACAAAAAAATATACAGTATTGCAATAAATATATTATATATAATTTTGAATGTATAAAATATTGACGTAATTTAAGATATATATTACATACTTTTTAAAAATATATTTATTTTTTATTTACTTTTAAGTATTAAATAATAACTAATAATTAGATATTTTATTTCAGTGACTAAACATTAAAATAATTATACCAATTTTTTTGTTTGTTGAAACGATACGGATTAGTTTTTTTATTTTACAGAATTAATTTTCATTAAAAAAATGCGTTTCTTAAAAAGTAAAGTATTATATAGTAAAAGCTTATTTTTAAAATATTATGAGTTACTAATAACTTAAAACGTTTATTAGAATAATTATGTGAATACATTATTGCGGTCGTAAACAGGATTTTAAATATCGCACTAAAAAATGAGAACGCTACTCCTTAAAAGATAGTTTTGGACTTTTTAGTCGATTGTTAACATAAGTTTGTACAATTACGCTTTACTGTTATACTTGAAATTCCCTGAGCTACTTATGACTTATCTAGAATATCCCTCAATTCGGTTAACTGCGCATTCAAAATAAAAAATAAATGTCGAGCTATCCTCTCAATTCTGAAACCCCTTGAACATTAAATAGTCATTAAGGACTATCAGTGAGTGACATTTCCATCAATGTGTTGAGCGGTAGAGACAATTTGAGGAGAGCGGTTCCCAGGCTTTTGAGGTCTGAAAAAAAAGTAAGTTCGCAAGTGAAAAAGGAAACAATCGAAGAGTAGTTGAAATGATGCAGAATTTTTATTTAGCTAACATACGCGGGGCGTGGGAAACGTGTATCGAAGGAGTACGGCATCGAAAACAAAAGCGAAGAAGCATGCGTGAGGCGGATAAGTGCGAAAGAAGGGATCTAGGCATTTAAATCCCCACTATAAGAAAAAGCGGGAAATCCGCTAGAGAGGCAAGTAACGCGGACAAGCGGTGGAGAAGCAGCAGTCGCATCGGGGGCGTACTCTCCCATTGCGACACAGCTTCAGTTCTAATCTAAGCTCCTTCTGGCGAGGACACATGGTGTGTCCATCTGGAGCTCTGGAGCAGTATCATCATCAGAGCCAAGCCAAGGACGAGCTGAAACGAAGTTACAAGATCGTTTTAAGATTAAGTCGCAGTTTCGAGTCAGAATATTGGGTGCAATAAAGGAGCAAAAGGTTTCTTGGCGTCGACTTTATCTATATAAAATTTTATCGTCAATACAGTACATATTATACTGAAAATTTTGATTCTAATACTAACAAAGTACGAAGATTTTTATTTATCGCAATAAAAAACATTTAAGATTTGTTAAATTCACTCTATTAGTATCTGCTAATCCATCTATCAGCTAATGAAATCCAGATCATTTTGAATTTAGAGGGTAGAAGACAGATATTGTAATTATTCACTTAATATACATCAGTAATATCGTTATCTTAATATTTTCATTGAAATGAATTTTCTCAAATTAAGATAATAAATTAAAACAATTATATATTTAGCTGAACACTTAAAAAGCTTTTACGACATGTGATTTAAATCCGTAAAAGTAATACGATAAACTCGGAATCGTGTGGAAACTTATAATAAAATTCAGCATTCGAGATTCAACATTCGAGTGAACAAGTCGAATGAATTATTGACTCAGTATAAAGAAGGTCGAGAGAGAAATTAACTGTGTTATTTATAAAGGCCGATAAGCCTACAGCAAACATATAAGGAAGGTAAAGGATTCTACTCAAAGGCGAAGCGATTATTCGTGAAAGTAGTATACAAAAATCACAAAAGTGCATATAAAAAGATAATAGTTTTTAATATAATTATGTCTTAAATAAAGATATTATAAATGCTTTATTATTATTATATATAGTTGAAAATATTCCAATCATTTATAAATTTATTATACATTTTTAAAATAGATTTTAAACTTAATTACTGAATATAATTGATTATTATTTATGTATAATGAAGTATCAATTTATTTAAAGAATGGAAGAACAGACGGTGAAGTTACATCTATCATAAATTAATATAATTAGAGAATGAATTTAGTATATTTTCCATGTAATCTAAATCTATATAACTACTGAAAAACTTTTCACATTGCTTTGCTTAAATAAAGGATTCGCTAAATCATGTTTCCATTATAGAATAAATGAAAATCTACTTATATTCTTATATAACCTGGAAGAACTTGATTATTGAAATATTCTATGGATTTATTACATTTATATACACGGAATAAAATACATCTTCGATAGAGATCGAATGGTGAGATTGATTATTTAAAATTATAGTTATTTTACGATTATGATAATAATTATATTATTAAAAATGATAATTTTTAATTTAATTTTAATTTAAACACAATTACCTTGAATTTAAATAATATTTAGTTTTAAAATTTTAAATCACTTATTTTAATTAATTAAATATTTACAGAAATGTTAATTTTTAATTTTTTTTTTTTAAATTTTAATTCTATTTTCATCTATTATTAATACGATTTAGAAATGTAAATACAAGTATAAATATAAATATTATACATTTGAAATAGTGGTGAGATTTTTTCTTTCAATGAATATTTATGTATCAATAATTTTATTAAAACGCTTTTTATAATATAATTACTTCTTTTATTATATTTAAATATTTTGATTTCAGTATTAGAGAATTTTTCTCGCAAGTGATCATTATCTATAATATATTTATATAAGTATATTATTAAATATTTGAATCAAAATAAATATTTTATTACTACATTTATTTAATTATATTTTTTTCGAATAATAGAGATTCATTGATTTAAAAATGAAATTTAATAATTTATGTTGAATATAGCTTTTCCAAATTATTAGTTTATTACATCATAATTTTATAAGAACATTTACTATATTCAATGTATATTAATACAAAGTATTATTTTTTAATATATTATAAAAAAGAACCAGAAAGTAAATAAGTTATGTACGAATGTATATATTTGATAACTACAATTGTTCACATTATTTTCTAAATACCATAATTTTTAACACTGTACAAGTTTATGATTTAGTCTCTGTAAACATTAATTGTAGATTATTCATAACAGTTAAAAATAAAGATGGATCGTTAATATTAATTTTTAAAAAATTGTCTCAATCGTAATGTATGCTCACAATTTTTCATGAATAATTTATTACATAATAGATCAAGAATAATAAAAATATTTAAGACCAGAGTATTAATTATTAGATCATATTGATGTTAGATTTATGTAATTAAATTTTGATTGCTCTAATTTAATAATAATTTATATATCTATTTTTTATTTTAATTTACTATTGATTAGATTTATATGTGATTTAAAACAGCTGAAATGATAATTACTTATTATTATTAAAATAAATTATATATTTTAGTTTAACTGATTAAAATAATGAAATATTTGTTATTACAATTTATATGCGTAAAATCTTAAATGGCTTGTATAATGATGAAATTTAATTTAAAAAATATTTTCAGGAAGCTAAGAAAAAAGAAAAAGGTTATAACATTATTAAAACCAATGAAAATTAAATCTTATAATATATAAGGATCATATATTTTTGTATACTTATAGTTATATCTACAGTATAATATATTCTTGCATCGGAAATTCTGAGCGTACTCACAGAAGTTTCGAAACAAAAGAAGTAATTAAAATGGGTAAGAAATATAAATTTTTCTTATTTAAATTCATTCTACCAAATTTTTAACGATTTTATGATAACATATTTAAATATTTTATAAATATCCGAGTTATGTTTTTTTGTTATGTATTAAAGTTAATACTGTAATAAAAACTGTTTAAAAAAGCCTATTTCATGTTAAATCTTAAGATATTTCCTTATGTAATTAAAAATTCAGTTTTTACTTTAAAATATCAATCATATTTGTGATACCAGTGTAACTAAAAATTGAAATTCCTGAATCTAAAAATCTGATTATGATTAGACATTGTCATTTAATAGGTTATTTAATTGATTATTTTATATTTTAGTTGTAATTTTATTAAAAGATTCAATTGTATTGCTTTCAATACTAATTTAAAAAATTTTTTTAAAGTAAGTTATATTTTTATGTTCTTTGCATAATAAATATAAAAAATATAAAGATAATGAAAAGCATTTTTAATTAACTATATTAATAATAATAAGGTAAATAATTAGTTTTTGTTTAAATCATATTTATATGTACGAATTATTCGTTTTTAAATATATTTTTAAATAAATTTTTATAAATAAATTAAGTGTGTTTTTAAAGATTATTTACATAGTTTCATCATATAGTCTTATATGGATTTGCATTTCATTATTTTCTAGTTTACAATAAAAATTCAGTGTCTAAATTTTTCAATTATAATCCCATGTAAATTTCTTATATTTTAAACTAATAATATATTAAACATAAAACGTGTGTTATAAAAACTAAGCAAGCAATATATATTAAATATTATTAGAGCATCAATTAATATGAAGATTTCTGCACTATTCATGTCAGTGCTGAAAACTAGGCCAAATATTTCATGTGGTTAATGTAAAATAAAAGAAACAAAAAACTTAGAGCAGTATAAAAAAATCGTGAAAGAACAATTGGCGTAAAAGAATAATGACGAACGGAATTATAAATGATACCCCGTCCCCTTTGTTTCTCTCTCTCTCTCTTTCTATATATCTCTCTCTACCACGAAAGAAAGCATAAGCACACGCATTTCTCCGTAAGTAATAAAAGCCAGTCTTTTTCTACTTTACCTCTGAGAAATAATATTGCTTGCATGCATGCATTCATCTCCACAGCGGTGCCTGTAACCTTTCTAATACTGACCAGCAGACGGTATATTATGGAATAGATATTTAGTTCAAAGTATAATATCAGTTGTAAATAATCGTGGCAAATAATTATTGTTACGGAATAAAATATTGCATATCTTTAAAGAAATAGAATTTGTGATATTATAGAAGCTAGTTTATATTCAATATACAAGTATTAAACAAATTATATTCCTTTTTAACTATCAACATTTGAAAAAATTATTGATAACATAAATCGTTAATATTTTATTTAAAATATAAAGAGATAAATTTTATATATTATAAAATTATTGACAAAAAATACTATATATATAAAAATATTTAAAAAAAATATTATTTAATTAAGAATCTTTAATTAATAATCGGTAATAATTTTGAACAAAAAAATATATTTTTGAATATTCATCTATGAATATCTGATTTTTTAATAGAATTTTTTAAAAAGGTAAATAAGCGTAAAAAAGCATATGAAAGGGATACTATATAGTTTCTTATTTCAATAATAGATATTAATTTTGATATCCATATAAAAATAAGATTCTAATAGGTCTTACTGACATTAGCATCAATATATTTTTATTATAAATACATAATTCATATATGAAAAATACATTTGCAGTATGATTTGTTCTAAATTTAATTGAAACACCCTTTATTTATAACTACTAATAAAAGTTTTATCGACCACAATTACACTACTAATGATAACCTACAATTTTATTAAGCCAGCTGTTTATTTGGCTTAACTACTGCTTTTGAAGATCATCTACATATTTTACTAGATTCTATTTTATACGAACATTAAATAGAAGATTTTTATTGGAAGTAGGGTTTTCCTACCGTTAATTTCTCAATAATTTTTAATAGGCCAATTTGTCTCAACGAGTACAGGGATAAATGTCATTGCATTTTTTTTATAAGGTTTACTAGGAGGGTTGAAAGCATTTTACTTGTTATGCCATTACTCCGTTACGATCAGTAAGATAAAAGTGTCGAGTAATTTAAAAATAAATTATTTTTCACATAGAAAAATAGAACAAGTTTTATTTTAGAAAATTTGAATATTCTATAAGTTACCATAAAAATTTCTTTCCATTTTATCGAATTTGACTAGATAGTATTAATAATTTCCCTGTAATTTTAATAGTTATTCAACTTTTACTTAATTTTTTATTTTTTAGCAATCATACTTTGAAACGATTTTTGTTTAAAAATAATTTTTTATATTCTTAAGACTTTTTGATATCAGATTAGTTATTTTATCAGTTTTTATTATATAATCAAAACATTATATATATATTTAAATATTACGTATTTTTTAAATACGTACTATGTATAGTACATATTAATATAGGTAAAGCATACGTACGTGAATATGCATTAATATCCAGATTCATCTATTAATTAATAATACTGTAAGTATTAAAGTACTGGTATTGAATGATACCAGTACATAATAAAACACTTTAGTATGAATATCGAAATTTAATATTAAAATTTATTAATTACGAAATAGTATATATCTAAATATGTAATATATTATGATATATAAATATCTTCTAACTAATCTATGTTGTATTTTTGTATATTTGTAATATCAAGATCAAGTATCATGATGAACTAGTTATTATATAATACTTTCTTGACTTTTAAATTCAAAACTTTTTCAGAGTAAAACTAAATAGAGAATATTTTTATTACTTTATAAGCAAATTTAGATATTTTGCCGATATTTGGAAATCGAAAATGACGAGCAAGTAATTTTTTATTTATAATAATATTTTTTTTATTAATTAATTGGTTTTATACTGATTAACTCGAATATTAAATAGTACTACCTTAGATTATTGAAAACATATTTGAAATGAATATCTTAATTAATATCATTTTGAAAATTATTGATTATTGAATTTAAAAATTGATGTAGAATTTTAATAACATTAATAATTATTATTTTATACGTTTTTTGTATTATTTTATGAATTTAAAAGTGACTCAATTTACGTATAATATAATTCTAAATATGAGTAAAAATATTTTAAAAATATATAATTAAATAAATATAATTCTATTTTAATATACACAGTATGCAATAAATTATTTAGAATTTATGGCACAATACATAAAGTTTTATTAATGAATCGCACGTCGATTCATTTCATTAAAATTTTGTAGTATAATTGAATGCATTCATTAAACATAGTCTTATGATTAGAATATGTATCATGTAAAAACGTAAAAATAAGACAATAATTCAATGCAATCATAATCGCGTAACGTACATCTTTCAGAAGTTGTGATGTATCAAGTATTTTTCTTCTTTTCTTTTTTTTTTTATTAACATTTTTTGATTATTTATTTGCAATTTCTTCAAAAAAAAATTTCAAACTTTAAATATATAATAGAAGACTTAACAAAATATTTAATAGAATTTATGTACGTAGTTGATTATTTAATTATACATTTTTTTTCTTTAAGCAACTTGTAGTATTTTATTATATAATATTCGAATTGACAGTTTATACATAATATGACTTTTAAAGTATCAAAATTATTATTGAATAAATAATTTTTGTAACTAGTATATTCTTTATGATTTATTTGTTTGTGAAAACTACTCTTTAATAATAAATATGAGTATTTGTAACAAAAGCAGAATAATGTTACGTTTTCGAATATTTTGTCGTTAACAAAACGTATAAATTAAGTATAATTTACAAAAGCCTGTCGACCTGATAGAAAAAATATATAATAAGCCATCAAAAAAATTTAATATATTATTATAAAATTATGTTTATGTAAAAATTTAAGAAATAAAAGTATCTGTTATAACTTATAATATAGTATATTATATATAAATATATATAAATTTAAGTATATTATTACCATATACATTGGACGAAATTAATTTTGAACATATTGAATTATTTTGGTATGTTTTTTATAATAAAATAAGATAGAAATAGCTAAATTGTAAAATGTTTTAAAAAGTTCTAGACTTGTAGTTTTATATTTTATTGGTTCACAATTAAAATAAGAGAAAGCTTTTTTTCAAATTGCATGAATCATTGCTATAAAGATTTATTTGCAATTTAAAATTCAAATTAAGTGATCTCTGTTATTTTCTCTAAATATACAATATTTTTATTTGTATTTTATTTTCAGATTCGCAAAAAAATGATTACACCAAAAGGATAATTTATATTCAAATTAAATTTCAAAACTAATTTCAATTAAATTTTGATATAAATAATATTTCAATCTATTATTTTATTTATCTTATATTATTTTATTTTAAAATAAAGTAAATTAGTTGGCATATGATATACAACTTATTATGTATAAATATTTCAGGGTTAAAAATTACATTTAATATTATGTTTATATAATAAATCCTTTAAGAATAATATGCTTCTGTAACAATATATGCATACGTAATTTAATATTTACACAAAAAATATCCTTCCGACTACATGATTTTTATTTATCATTAAAATGTAATAATACAATGAACTAGTTTTGTTAAATAATATTGTTATAAATAAGTACATTTAATTGATCGGTTTAAAAAAATAATCAGTACTTTTTAAAATATAGTTTTATGTTCCTATAAATGAACATGGTATTCGTAAATGGTATTTGTAATATAAGTTTCTAGAAATAAACTGTAATAGGGTTTGAACATTATTGCAACATTTAGTCAGACTTTTTTTTTCTAAAAATAATATGTATGATACAAAAGTAATTTTAAATTATTTTAATTGATGTTCATTTTTATTAATAATATATAATATTATGTAAATTACTATATAGCTTGCAGATACAAATGCTTTATATGGTTTGATATAAAAATAGATGTATTTCACATTCAGCGGTATTAATTATTAATTATTTTGGTAATTTTGTAATATTATAAACATATTAATATTATTTTAAAATATTTCAAAATTATTATTTTTATACTTAAGTATGTTGTATGTATTTATTAAATTAATGTTGAATAATAAATGAAGCTTTACTAGTAAATACAAAGAGAATATGTATAATTAACATTGAAATGGAAAATAACACAATTTTACATAAGTTGATCTGAAATAGTTGGATATAATATAATAATACAACATTAAGATTGCAAATGAATTTATTTGCATTTCTCTTTATAAATAAAAATGAACGAAGATAGCCACATTATAAAATATGATGAAACGCATGATAAGTATAATTGTATACGTACGCAAAATGCTAATCCAATCATGAAACAAATTATAATAATACAAAATGTGCTCTTGTCATTCTGTCGTCTTTTAACTATGCAACGAAGGTAGCATAATAACACTGTGATTAAGATTCTATATTCATCTACGTAAAGCATATAGTTTCTGGCATATATACTTTGCTTTTGTAATACGCATACATGTTGCATGAAAAATAACTTCTACCTACGTATTGCTATAAGATAAATCACTCGGAGTAGTTCTTTGATAGGATAATGAATACGAGAAAAAAGGCGGTGTTAACGAACGACGTGGTATGACGACGTGACAAGGAGGAGTCCCCGTGACTCGAATCCATATCACGAGCTTTTAATTCAGCTACATAAAATATTATAATGAAGTTATATACAATTATTAATCGATCGTTATTATCTTTCGTATAGGATTTATTTATTTACGGCCGCACTAGATTTTGGAATGATTTTGGAATTTTCTTGAAAAATGATCTTTATTTCGACTTTAAAATGGGTTTAATAGCTATAGATCTCTTTTCACTTTTTATATATATGTATAGGCAACTTGAACTAGATTGTTGAGTAATACATTTTTATCGACTAAAAATTTTAAATATTTTAAAAATTTGTTTTAACTAAATTTTTTATTTTTCTTTTATTTCCAATATTGCAAATATCCATCTTGTAATCTTTATTTGTTACATTAACTTTTAAATATATTACAAAAATGAATGCATAGATTATGTTTACATGTATTTTAATATATAAAAAAATTACATGAATATATTTTAATAGTATACTTATGCAATTTTAAACTATACTTTTGACAACAATAAAGAAGTTTCTGTTAGATCTGAAAAATCTATAATAAAGAATAAATATTTTCACGTTATAGATTGTTATTTAACATAATTAGCTTAAAATATTTGTAAAAAACATAAGTTTTTGCTAATAATAATTAATAATAATAGCTAATAATAATAACTAATAATAATAATAAATAATAATAATAATAATAATAATAATAATAATAATAACAAAATAACAATAATCTGCTAAATTTAAAAAATTCGCATTAAATTGAAGCATGTAAATTTTAGCAATTTTTTAACATTATAATCTTCACTGTAAATACAAATTGCTGTTATTCGAAGAAAAAAATTATTTAACTGTTAGGTTTTGATAAATATTTTACAAAAAAAAGAGCGAATGAGAGAAAAAGGTAGTTTAAAATCACTACGAATAAGGAAACAAGAAAAATAATATCGTGACTTAGAAAAAGACGAATTCGATGAGTAGCTGAAATAAAATGTACACCTAAAGAAAATAAAAATCTTTTATAGTTAGATAGAGGGAATATAGAAGGGAGAGAGAGAAGGGAGTGTGACACTGATATAGAATGAAAGATCGTAAGTTGAAATATGGTTGTAGATGTAGTTACATATCATCAGAGACCACAAGAGGTTACGGTATGTCCCAGATGTAAGTACATAGTTATAGTATTGCGGTGATATGATAAGAATGCAAGGAAAATAAAAGTTTTTTATACTATAAGTCATTATGTTTCACAAGACTTTACAAAGTTACATTATTTTTTTAGTTCTGAGTATAAATAATCATCATTATCCATATTATTGTATTATATACATCGTACGAGTATTTTGATATACTATTCTGACAACTTTGGAAGTTATAAAATTATATGATAATATAAAATTTATGCTTTCATAATTTTTATCAATTCTTTAGCAAATATAAAAATATTAATTATATGATTATTTCTAATTTTAAATAATATTCATTATATTTATTTATTACAAAAAATAATAAAATTTCATGAAATTTCAGTTTGATAATATTAACTCACTTACACTATTAATAACATTATAATTATATATTTGTATTTAAAAATAAATATATAAAAATAAAACTATTCATTAATTTTGTCACTAAAAAATTAAAAAAAATTTTTTTTTTCTTATAATGGAGGTGTTGAATGCATTAAAAGAAATATTTTCATTTGAAAAATATAATTACTTTTTTATTTGCAATTTTCTTATTTTGCAATTTGTATAGATAGCTTAATTGAAAATAAAATTTTAATTTTATAAAACTTTTGATAGTCGTTAATTATCAAATTAGAACTAGAAATTCTAGTAATTCGTAATTAATACATTATATTGAATTGTTGGGTTTAAATTATTTTATAAATAATTTATTAATTTAATCGTATTATTGTTTAATATTATTAATATACTAATAAAAATTATAAACTTTGTTGCAATTTAATTTTTTTTAAATAATATCTAATACCAAATTTAATGTGATCTCTTTGATTGACATATAGATTTTAAAATCGTATAATTTAAGACAAAAAGAATGGGTTTATGATATTGTAATATGTTAAATAATATATTACTATTATTATCTAAAGGTATATAAAAATAATATTTTTTCTATAATAATATTAATTTATAAATTAATTGGGTAAATAAATAGTATAATTTTTTTTGCATTATTTATATCATCTAACTAGATATGATTATGTATTAATTATGTAATACAGTAGTTGTTAAAAAAATATTTTTAATGAAACTTATTTCTCACTTTAATTGTACAAATAGAAATTGGTTTATTTATTAAAAAATTGAAAAAGATTAAAAATATTGAAAAACAAGGATAATTGTTCAAAAATTAATTATTAAATTTTTATTAAAAATAATTAAATATTTATTTTAATTGTTAATAATTATCTATGAGACGATGAAACCTTTAAATGTAATTATACTTTTATTCATACTTTATGACTGTTATGGTTAATATTTTTAATAATATTAAAATATTTATAATATATCATTATTTATAATAAAAATTATACCCCTAATTTTATTATTTTTAATATATTATGATTAATTAAATTTGAAAATAATGTTTTTCTTTAAATGAAAATAAATCTTATTTTTATTAATACATTTTTTACAAATTAAACAATGGTTGGTATCTACCAACTTCATACTAGTTTTGATGGTAACTAATTTTTATTTTTCAGTTTATCTTGTCAAAAATAAAGAATTTTAATCCTTATAAGAATTTAAAGTATACGGTTTTTCTTAATATATGTTGTTACGCAGATTTACAGTAACGTCGACAATAGCTTTTTCCCCATAAGTTTATGAGGAACGAGATAACTGTGTGCGGTAAATGAAATGCTACGCAATACAGATTAAGGGATGTGCAAAAATGCACATTAAATTAAATTAGAAATTAAATTAGAAATTAAATTAGAACGGTGGTCAATCTTAGAAACGAGCTGTGAGAACAGTTACTTTTTACTGTAGCATCATTCTAAGTCACGCTGCAGCGAAAGCAAAAATTTTAAGGACCGATTCGTCGAATAGCAACAGAACTTATACGTTCTGTTACGGTAATAGCCTATAATACCTTTGAATTATATCCCAGCTCACATCTATGTGCATAATAGATCAAATACGATTTGAACGTTCAATAGAACCTTTATAATTTTAAAGCATCAAAAATTTACTTAATAATGCTAAATTTTAATGTACCAATCGTTATAGTAAAGGAATTAGTTTAATATGGTATTTTATGATGTTTCAAAAATAAATTTTGTACAAGATTAAATAATAGATACATTTTCAATTAATTTTATTTATAGAATCATCCATTAGTTTCTATTGAGTATTTATCAATTCATTATAAATTTTTTTAATCAAGCTAGTAATCATTCAACATAAAGAATTAGTAATTAAATAAAGAAAATTATAAATTTCGAAAATCATTTTTAACAACATAATAACATTACTACAATTTAAAAATTTTAAAAAATACAATTTAAAAAAATTAAATTGGTTATACTTAAAAAAAAAAGATTTTAAGGTGTGTGGAAAATTTTCTCCATTTAGAAGGTAATATGGAAGTATCATTGTCATAATATTTTTAGTTAGATCATCAGAAAATATTCTATAACATATTTTTTTTATATAACAAGAACATTAATAAATTATTTGTTACACTAAATTTCAATTAAAATATTTTTTTATTAATTATATGAAAACTTTTTTAATTCGCTTACTGAAATGTAAAAAAATTAATTAAAAATTTTTTTAAATTAATTTTTGTATATAATGATATATTGAAATTTTATTTTATATATTCATAAACATGAAAAAAAAATTTTAATCAAGATTGGTAAAAATTATTTGAATTAATAATCTAAATCTTTAGTAAATTAACTGGAACAGAAAGATATGTATGCATACAAGCCATAAAATTTTCCCTGTCATACGAAGTGTATAAATACGCAATTTAGATTTTTTAAAGTCTTATTGAAAGTTGATTTACAGTTCACATTATACGTACAATTAGCATATAAAATAAAAAGAGATAAGCAATTTAAAGTTTATTTTCAGTAGAAAATAAGCTATAATTATACATACAAACATAAAAATTTTAAAGGTAAAAATCAGGCAAAGGCGATAGTGTCACTAAAATAGAAAATAATTTCTCAAAACGAATTAATTAATTAAAAAATTAATTACAATTAATTTTTTGTATCTTACATTAAGAAATCACTATGGATAAATAAAATTAAAATTTAATAACTGAATAATTTAGTTGTTTATCTAGCTCTATAAACAATTTTGTAAATATTAGATTATCTGCGCATCGATAATGATCAAATATTTTAATTATAAATCACACAATACAATTTCTCGAAATAATTTTTCTAGATATTTTAATTTTTATATATCTTAATTTTCTAAGGATTCTTTATAATATTATATTGTATTGAAATACTTTAAGATGTATTAGTTTCAGTATGTAATAAACATGGCAGTTTAAAATAAAAGTCTTCTCAGGTGGAAGAGGGATCGTTATACTATGCTTTAATGAAGCAAATTATTATATAATAATTAACTGGAAAATAGAGTCTATTGAAAGATTACATCCCACTGCTACTAATAAACTATTATCAAAAAATCATTATTACGTATATATATATTTACGTATTTATAATAAATAAATTATTTACGTAGGTCAAAGAGAAAGGCGACAGTAAACTTGTAGTACCACTTAGTTAGGCTTTCTTTATTGATTCACGAGTACAACAAGTGATCATCGGTATTTAATAAGGGAGGATTTAAGCGAAGTAAATTTAAGGCCGCGTTGATCGTAGTCACAGCCGAAATCGTTATCCGCACTCCCAGTGAGCTCCTCGCACACGCAGACCTGTTGGGCTCCTAGGTCGTTCAACTCGAATGAACCCAGGAGGCGGTTCCGGTGAGCGCCGCGGCCACCGCCATCCACGCCGCCGACTAACGGGGCCCCTGACATCTACCTAGCATTGGACCCCGTATACGACGACCATAAGTACTAACTCAGTGAGCCGTGCGCTTGGAGTTATACACGTTTTCGTAAGATTTTATCTATCGCGAGCCTGAACTTACCTTATCCAGTAACCCAGCACTCGTCGTCCTTCTGCTTTCCTTACTTTTTTTACTCTCGCTTCCCTATAGTTTTAATTCTACGTAATTTTATAAACCGGGAGTGCGCGATCCAATACGAGTAGCTCGCGTCCTGAACGAATGCTCCATTTTTCGTAGGTGAGTTTTTAAAAGGATAATTTTTTTTCTTGGAAAATGAATCATTCGTTTATAAATTATAAGGGTGTCTATAAGATCACTTAAAGTTTCATCATTCTTCATATCTAATCCTCCTGCTTTGTACTGATAATTGAGTGAATTATTGTGTCTTTATACTCGAAATTTTCTAATTATATCTTAGTGTTCGTTCTGTAATTACTACCTGTTTATAAAATAAATTGTGTTAAGATAAATTATATTATATCATTTAAAAATTTTAATCCGATATAGTTATTCAATTATAAGTAATAATAAATTACTATGATAATTTCTGTGCACTGAAATATTTATTCAAAAGTTTTTACTTTTAATGATTTTAATATTTCAATGCCTTTTCCGCTTCACTCTTTACGAAAGATAAAATTTAAGGATTCGAATTTTTCTTATTTCTTGAAATTAAAATATTTATTAAAATTTTTACTTTTCTTAAACTGGTTTCAATTGATTCACGAAGGAGCTGGAAATCATTTTTGACCTCAATCGATCGAAAAAGCCATACAAATTAAGCAATTGCAAGCGATTTGCAACCAATCTAAAATATTTTGAATTTTGAATATTACATTCTGAAATATTTAGAATAAAATATGATTCAGAAAAAGATGACCTCGATACTTATCCTGTGCCAATTTTGTAACCGAATAAGCGTTTCTGCAATTATTGCACTTGAACTTGGACGCATTCTGAATATCACAAATTTACCAAACTGCTTTACACTTTTAGTAGGCACTATATTCCCACTATTAATAATATTTATGCATATTACAAAATTATATATTTTTCAATTAAATTATATTCATTTTTAATAATTTTTATAAAATAATAAAATTTTTATAACTATAAATGACTAGAATAAGTAACGTTTGAAGTCATAAGCAATACGGTTTATAACCCTTATAACTTAAAATAAATTAAATAGTTTTCTAAGAAAATTATTATTAAAATTATATTTCATTACTTTATAATTATAATAAAATTATAATAAATGATTCAAGTCTTCTTTAACTTAAAAATATTTTCTGAAGAAAAAGTTAATATTTTTCTACGTCAAAAATAGAATTAAAAATGATTGCATGCATTAAAGTTTATTTTTATTAAGCATCTATAATATCGAGTTTGACAATAATTTTAATAGTGATTTGAATTTATTCAAAATTTACAGATAGTAGTGTAGCCAAGAACGTAACATTCTAAGCTCAGAAACTAGTCATAAAATTCGTACTTTCGTTCTACCGTTTTTTCGTTAAATAAAGTTCCCGTATACAAAGTCGCTTCGTTTAACTGAAAACGTATGAAAATCGGCAAGTTAATGTACATTTTTTTTCTTAGCAACGTTATTGAATCTTGATATACGAAAGCGGTTATTCGTTGTTAATATAATTTGATCCGCTTGTAATCGTCGTTCCGGCAAAAGATTAAGCCACAGATTATCTAGATTTTTAGTAACGGATCCTAGCCCGTTCTGCATAATTAATATGTAAATTCTGTCCGAATTTTTAACTACTTCGGCTATTACAATATTATATACGTGATCGATATACTAATTAACATTCCTCTTGAAAACGAAAACTGTACCTCTTTATTTACAAGCATAATTTTCTTTTAATTACGAAATAATATTAATGCTTATTAATACTAGAAATTGCAAATTTATATTATTTATCGTTAAATAATAAATAATTCTTACATTATATAATTGTATAAGAAAAAATTTATTAAAATTTTTGCATGAAAGTTTTTTAATATAAAACTTATATAACTAATTTTTAAGAAAATTTATAAAAGCAAAATTAAAATAGTATTTTTATATTAATAAAGTAAATAGACAATTAAATAAAATTTAATGAAAATAAATTTCAACTAGACTTTAGTACATTTTGTAATGTCATACGTTTTTTAATTTAAATATTAAATTATAAAGATATTAATTGATTATCCTTTTATTTTTTTATCATCCTTTTATTATAATTATAGTTATCAGTAAATTTATACATATGAAAACCTTCATGTTTTTTTGTTTATATACCTTTATTATAAAATATGAAATATATGCATAATTTTTCTTTTAAATTCTTTTTAAAGCTCTAATTAATTAATGTAAGAAAAACAATCTTTTATAAGTTATATATTTTTAATATTTATAATATATTTCATATTCTCTTATTAAATATAAATATATTTGTTAATATTTATTTTAATAGTCAGAATATCATTGTTGTACATGTCACTCATGAAAACCAGATCTTTATTGTTTTAATACTTCCAGTTATTTTCTTATTTGTATCTATAATTTTTTTAATATTCCATAAAACTAAATGATTATAATTATTAAAATCTGTTTTATTAAAATTTATTTAATTGAAATTAAAAATAAATTAGACTTATATGCCAAAGAAATACAAAATTACAAATCATAAAGTTTGGAAAAAAAAAATTCATAAAATTATTCTAATAAATATGTTATCATGTCATATGAAATAATAGATCAATTATATAATTAGAAAATTATTATTAAATAATAAGAATTTGATGTCTTTATCTATGATTGAAAATTAAATTTTTTTACAAAATTAAGAATACAAATATAAGATATTAATAAATTTTATTATTAAGCATTAAGAAAATCATACAAGATAACAAATCATTAAGAATTATGCTTTGTTGATAATTTTTTAGTATGGGGCTAATTACCTTTATCTCAATAAATTTTTTCAACTTTGTTTCTTATTTCGGTAAATTAATAAATGTAAATATATTAATTTTAGTATAGATTTATAATAGTTTGTTATTATTAGTACTAGATAAGATTGTAATTAGGAGATTAAAAATGTTTAGGAAATAAATTAAAATAATATATAATATAATATAATTTATACTATATATTTTACATTTGTATCTTTTTTTTTAGTTTTAGCTTAGATGAATATTAGATAATTATTTATGGGATCATATAACATATTAATTTATCACATAATATAAATGCATTATTATAAAATTAGTTTTGTGATTATTTGAAAATATTTTTATTAGACTTTATAATAAATATAAATGTATTTTAAAGTAAAGTACTTAATTTGTATTTAAAAAATCTTTTACAAATTATGTAATTACAACGTTAAAAGTACGGTGAATTTACTAAGCATAAAGAAATATTTCTTGTAGGTTTCATTCGTTGTAACCTTAGGTGTTGGAGTAAAGAATTTTAACTCATTTTTTATAGTTCATCAACAGTAATAAAAGGCTCAATGTGAAGTCTATCACATATTTTGTATATTATCGTAATTTCTTACTTTATTACCGCTATTCTTATTTATACATCAAACATTTTTGTATTCTACCTACATATATAAGAATTATCTATTTTTATTTAAATTCCAGAATAAATATTTAAGTAAATATTATAAAGACCTTTAATTAGTAAAGATAATACTATAATATAGAAGTTAAATACCGTTAAGTCAGATGTAAATATATAGGTGTCTATTTATTCAGAATGTCTAGCGAAGTATACATTGAGGGGTCATAAAGAAAGCAACGGTAAAATAGTGTACATGCTTGAATGTTTTGATGAATCGTTAGAAGAGAATAAAAAAGCATAGAAGAGAGTCTGTGGCTTAGTTACAGAGGGCGAGTGAGAATTAATGAAAGACATGGAAAGAATAAAATATAAATAATTATTATTTGAAAATAATAAATTTACAGCATAAATTAGAATTAATATTTTGAAATATTTTTATAACGAATTTATTTTATAAAGAATCTTTATAAAATTATAAGCAGTACTTTTTATGGATGTGACGTCGACGCCTATGTATATAATATATTTTGTACATGTATTTATTCTTTTTCTTCTATGTGTCCACTTATTAAAATAAGAACATAAGATCTATAAAAACAACTACCAATAAAAATTCCTTCTATTTGATTAAATATACGATGAATGACTCTCTTTATTTGATGTTATTAACCTTGCCGGTGACTTTAAAAATTGTACATTTTGAATTCAGAATGACTATTACTGTATTGTACCGTGAATGATAATTATTAAGAAATGCGCAATACTTTTAAAGTCCTTGATATAATATAAATTAATATAGTAAGTGATAGATTCGAAGGATACTTTGAGTTTTAAATTTTTATAAAATAGTAACCCGTTAAATTACTGTATATGGTGTCAAACAATTATTTGGAAATAATTACAAATTAAATTGATTCTATAATTAATGCGATTTAATTTTTATTCATTATTGAATAGAATAATGTTTTTGTTAAAATTTAGCTACAATCTCATCTATTACAAAATTTCTAAGTATTATTTATTATCGGAATAATTTACAGTTATTAATTGATTAATTTTTTTAAAATTTTTATTAGGATATTTCATTAGCATATTAGAATATGTAATTAGAAAATTTATTTAAATTTATATGAATTAAATAACGAACATAGGACTTTAAATCATAATATAATGAAGTACAAAAAAAATTAAATTATCATATTAGTTATAATTAAAAAATATTTTATTTTCTCTAAATAACAAATATTGCTTATGAAAGAATTTAATCATTTTAATTGAAAAATAATATAATTGATCTAATATTCTATTAATATCTCTGAAAATAATTATTTATTTGATTTTTGTTTCAGTGTAAAAATGTTTAAGTCTGTGACTGTGGTGATTCTACTCGCCATAACGAGTAATGGAAATGCGAGACCTCGAGATCCAGGTGAAAATAAAATATTACTCATAATAAAAATCATGTTTAAATTTTCATCTGAATAATATGAATGACTAATAATAAACCAAATAGATGAATTAATATAATATTTATTGTAATATTTTTGTATGAAGTTTATAATGATACTTTATTATTTTATAAGTTTTATAAATTAAACTTGATATTTTCAAATGATAGAAAAATTACTAGATAATTTTAAATATGTAATTTTATTTATCAACTTGGTTTATGTATAATTATTTATTTTATATTTTATTAGATAAAATAATGTTTCCCACGAAAATTATATTATTTATCCTGTGAGCATGTTTTTCAAAATAATTCATTATTACTATTTTTCTATATTTGCGAATAACTACATAAGTTTATAAAATAAGTAATGATAAATCTTTATATTTTTTTTATTATTATTATAGATCCATTGGATAACATCGATTCACACGAAATTATGGTTAAAGCAGTTGTAGCAGACAATAGAAGTGGATTAATTGATAGCAGGTATAAAATGAGGAAGAGACAGGTACCTTCGATCCTGCTTACGTCCATTCCGAAACATGATATCAGTATTAATAGTTTTAAGTATGGTAATAATAATAAATCGAGCAGGGCAGAATATTTTATATCTTCTAATCTAAGATTTGAAACAGAAAAAAAAAATTATATTCCCCTTGGTACTTTATCTTTTCTTAAATCTCAAGCAAGTAATATAAAGTCAATAAAAAAAAGTAATCATCCGTCAATTGTTACCAATTTAGATAAATTTAATCCTTTAACGATTCCACTTTCGTCTAATTTACAAATTTCAATGTTATTAGCTATGCCTGTATCAGCATCACAAATAAATGAAATTAATATTACCAATTTAACACCCCCTAATAAACGAAAGCTCTTTATAGCACCTGTATCTAAATCAATTGATATGTTACATTCAAATTCAATGATTCGTAATAAAGAAATGATGTCTAGAAATTTAGTTAGAATCAAACCTGAAAATCTTAAAACAGTTTACAATGTTAGGAAAAATTTTACAAATTATACAGTCAAACCATATACTGCAAATGTTCAATTAAAAAACTGGTCAAACGAGGCTTTGCAAAATATTCAAGATCTTTTGAATTACAAGACGTATACATCGTACGATAATGGAAAATTTGAAGATCCAATAGCAGAATCAAATATATTAAGTAAACACAAATCTCCTATTAAGAACTCAGAAACCCAACATCCATTACAATCACCAAAAAATCCTCTAACAGATTTTTTAACTGAATCAAATGATCATATTGATTCAAAGATACGAATTGACAGTCTCCTGGATGATCTTAGAAATAATAATTTCAATTTTCAAAATTACGGAGATGTTTCAGATATTAAAGAAAATACAGTTTTTCATTTTTTAAATTCAAATTCTCAGAAACCCAACATAACTTTGATTTCACCGGTATATATTAAAAATGTGAATCAAACAAAAATAGGAAATAATAGACCACCACAAAATGTACATATTATGTTTATGGTAGATAAAGATGAATCACTTCGAAATAATAATGCGACTGCACAAGAGATTTTGAGAGATAAAGCTGGTTGTCCAACAATAATGATTAGTTCTATTACACAGATAAATAATACAATTGAAAGTAAAGAAGATTGTACCGATTTAAATATTATCATCAATTCACAAGTTCTGAATACAAATATATTCAAACCATCTGTTGATAATTCAATAGCTTCATTAGAAAGTAGTAAAGACGTTGTCAAGAATACGTATCCCGATACTAATAATCACTATTATAATGATTATAAGTATTCTACAGATCAAATTCAAACTAATAAATTTGATACAGCAGATTTCGTTGAATCCGAATATGAAATTCCTACATTTCAACTTATTCATGGTACTCATATTAATATATTACAGACTAATGAAAGTCTTCAAAATACTTTAAATACTGTAAATAATGGAGTTTTATTAAATTCTTCTGGTTTGAATAAATTAACGGAAATTGTTGCTGATGGATCACTATTACAAAATGGAGTAGATAATAATAATGATGGTACAATTACTAATTCAGATTCTTCGGATAGCCAATTTTCAGAGTTGGCACCTGTAATAAATGATGTTGGAATGGGTCAAGCAAACGATGCTGTAGGAACGATTTCGTTACCTAATTTACATAATTTATCGGTTCGTCCTGGTCAAATTATAAACGGAGTTAGTCATGTTGGTAGTGGTGGGAATGCTGATACTTTAGGAAGTAGTGGAGGATTGAATTTATCAAATTCAAATAGTATTATTTCTAATGATGATAACGACGAATTGTTAGATGAAATATCACCTGTTGGACTTTTAGAGTCAATATCCTCTGTATTTACCTATTTCACTATACTCAATCCTATTAATTATGGGATATTTAGCGTAGCTGTAGCACCTTTCATTGCTTTTGCTGCAGGGATTCTAGGTGTAATAGCTTTTCTTTTTCCTTGGGCATTTCCAAGTAATTTAGATTATTCACGAGTATTGAATGATAGTAATAAGGTAAATATTGTGTTGAATCCAAATTTACGAGATTTTGTGAAAAGTTCGATTTATAAATATATGCATCTCAACGAATGGAAAGGCAGAAGGAGGAAGAAAAAGAGAAGAAGATGAATAATATTTGCTTGAAAATGTTATTTTAAATTATACTACCATAGGATCAAAAAAATCAATTATTTATCGTACGAATATACTAAAAATTTATCTGAAAAAAATGCTAATACCCTTACTATAGATTTTTTTTTAAACTACTGTTAAAATATTATATATTAAATTATTTATATAAATATAACCTGATTAAGAAAATAAGCATTTTTTATAATTAATAATTTATAAAATATTATTATTTTATTTTTTATTAAATAAATTAAAAAAATTTTAATAAATTGAAATAATATATATATCTAATCTATATAAAAAAGTAAAATTAAAATTAATAAAATTCTTAATAATTAAAACGTTAATAATATTACGATAAGTTATTGAAGTTATTGTTATTGAAGACATTGAAAGTAATTTTAATCTAGTTTTAATTGAATGAATATTTTTTTAAAAAAATAAGAAATTTGAGTGGTTTAACAGTTTTGTTTATGAAAATCTACAAAAATATAATATATTTGATTTTATATTATTTATTCATGAAAAAACCGATATAAATAGATTTATAATTTCTTAAACATTTTAAACGAATATATATTATTATTAAAAATATGTAATTGAGCAGAAATTAATTATATTTTATAAAATTAGTTTATATTTCGTAGTACATTCTAATTAAAAATCATTAATTAAAAGACGTATATTAGAATTAAATTTTTAATATTTCGTATTTCTAAAATAATAGATTTTTGACTACCAAGAGGTATTTAGTTGGATTCAATTTTTTAAAAAAAACTAGATAGTTTTATAAGAATATTTAATACTGTATATAAATTAAGGTCTTAAAAATCAATGATATATATATAATATTTATTAATTATTTAACTAGTATTAATTACATATTTGTTATTATTTCATGTTATATTATAAAAAATTTAGGATCTTTCGTGGAAAGTGTTTCATAAATGTAAACGAGTTAATTTAACTTGGAACTGGGTAATTTTGCATATAATAATAGTTTAGTAAAAAAAATGTTAGTAGTATTTAATTTCAGAGATTTAACTTGATAATTAAAATTGAATACTTTAAAATGTTTAATATTAAGAAAAGTTTATTTTCAATTTATATTAAAACAGTATTTAATTATGCGAATAACATTATTGTTGTAACTTTCAAAAAAATTACATGTTCAATAATGATTATTTATTATAAAAAAACCATACGAATTATATTTTGTAATGTTAATAAATTTTAAGAATTATTTCAAAACTATTTTTGCATTTTTATTCCGATATGTGTATAAAAAATGCATTGTAATATTTTGTGTTTTTAAAATTTTTTCCATTCCATTTCCTTTTAAAATTTCTTTTATAAATTTATTTACGTATTAAGTGCTATTACTTAAAAATTGTGATTATGATCATTGTTATGTAAAACATAAAATATTAATTTTCTAGTACATTCACGAAGTATAATGAATTACAATAATATTACATGACACTGTATTATATTGTGCTTATTATGTAGTATTATTGTAATATATTTAATGGAATTTTTTATCATATTAAAAAAATTTGAAGATTAATTATAGATTTACTAAGTAATAAATTTATTATCAATAGTTATATACCTATATATATAAATAATGGAGAGGAATATATTATGAAATTTGTAGTTACAAGATTTAGTAGATTATATAAAATTTAATTATAGAATAAATTAAATTTTTTTACAAAAATTCATTTTATATAAACACGTTTCTTTTTAAAAGTTGCAGTTTTTTTATTAAGTTTTAATTTGTGTAAAATATAGAATATTTTCTCAATATAATTTATAATCTCTCGATAATAATTTATATTATGATTTAAATATTTATAAATAATATATTTATAATAATATAATGAAATTAATTGATTTATGCTTTAAATCTCCATTTTAAAATATATTGAAAGTATATTGTTTTTAATATCTTAATATCTTGCGATTTACTGCATATACGTTGTAATAGTATAAAAAGTAAAAGTAATAAAAAAAAAAAATAGAGATATATATATATATAAAATATATAATATTATGTATGATAACTTTTGTATAGTGTTAGTATAGTATAATTTAAGCAGTTTTGTGTATTCAAGTATTTGTAAACAACGAAATTTAGTATAATAACTTCAATTAAATATTTTTAATAAATATTAATATTGTAATTAATTTTTTTATAGAAGGTAAGTAACATCTAATAGTTTCCGAATTTAGGACATTAGATACATTTATAGATATATATACTTGTTATAATTAAATATTGCATCTTCAAAATTTCACTTCAGTGGTAAACGTAATACTGAAGAGTTCTTTAAATGTATTTAAATTAATAAATATATTTTTAAGTATGTTCCTAACATATGTATTAAACTAGCTTTTTATTAAGTTGTAAACAATTATAATATTAGAAAAATTTTATTACTTTATTATATAATTCTAAGTTATTTGTAAATAGTAAAAATATGTATTACTCTTAATTTATTCCTACGCTACAAGTTTATAATTGTAGTTTGTAAATCAAACGAAAATTGAAATATTTATACTTTATTGTAATTATTTTTAAATCAAGTTATTAATATAATCGAACTATCTAAAAAGAATATGAAAAAATTTATTATATGTTAAAATTTTCTAATAAAATGATTTGCATTATTATATCACATTAAATACAGAATTTGTAGTGGGTAAACTGAAAGAGTTTTGTTTCCTCAAACACCATATTATTTTTTTTTATCTAAAGGTTGATACGTTCAGTATATTAATAATTTAAAAAATTTTAAATGTTTAATATCACTTTAAGATTACTTATTTAAAATAAACTAAAGATAAATATTTTGAGTTCGTTTGTTTATAAATATTTATGACATATCTTGCTATTATTTATACACAATTTTTATTACATAGTAGAATAGATATGTAGTAAAAAAAATTATTTTCCTATCTTCAAGCCATAAAATTATGAAACTGTAGAAATCGATGACAAATTTTTTTTATTTATAAATGGCATTATCAAATAATAAATTATCAATTAAAAATATATTAAAAAATAATACATATTAATGCTACTGTTTCTGTTGTGATAACAATGATCAATGCAAAATTTATACTATAATTAATACAAATATATGAGTTAAACATATATTTTACAATAAAAAATTTATATAAATTATTATTTTTTTTATTTACAGACAAAATAAGCATCGAGAGTTAAAGGGTATTCAAAATATTGATCAATCATTGAGAACTGTTGCGACGCAACTTTTAAATTCTACAAAACATGAAGAGCTTGTAAAAATTCCTGAAGAAAAAACCGTAACATTTGTAACACCTATACAAGTAGTTCATTTGTCAACACGTATCCAGGAAACCGATAACAATTACAATAATAATAAAGAGAATGATTCTGGAAAAATGAAATTCGGAATTCCTATGAATTCTAAATTTAGTCCTTTTGAAATTACCAATCCCGGACACGCAATGGCAATGACTGATGAAGACATAGAAAGAGAAATAGCATTGGCAGAAGCTGTTTCTCAAAAATATCGTCCCACTACCACAAGTATGCTTTCAACATGGATACAATTGTACCCACCTTCGACGACTACTGATCACAACAATGTTTTCGAAACCAAAACCGAAATTCCAAATATTCAAATACATTCTACACCCAGGACCAATGCGTCATTGACTGTCTTAAAAAACAATACCGCTTTTACAAAATCTAATCGAAATTCTGAGGTCAAATTTACTACAACGCCTTCTATTATAACTTCAATATCGACTACAAAAATTATTAGAAATATAAATACTACTGAAACACCTATTTTTGCAAATACATCAATTAAAAATAAAATTAATCACATTGACACAGTTGAAATGGAATTCAAAAATTTACATACAAATTCTTTAATTAATTCGACAACAAAGTCTACAATTTTAACAAAAAAAATACCAATGAAAATAAACAACACTTTAAAGTTAAAAATTACGACACCAAAAAATCCGACAACAAAAATAATTAAAAATGCGAATACTGTTAATAGGATTAAATCTCCATCAATCAGAAAACCTAGTAAAAATGATACTTTTACTAGTATATCGAAAATTGAAAAGGTGACTTTTAAACCTACTTTTAGTATTTTTCAAAATCAAACTTTAAGTACAGATAAACCCTATTTTATAACTAAAATTAAAGCATCTGTATTAACGAATACCCAAAAATCAACAACATCTGCTCCAATTATAAAACTGAATAATATTATTTCAAAATCAAACTTTTCCCATGCGGAATTTACATCTACAAAGATTCCAAATCTTACTCAAGTAAATAATATTCTAAAAGTTTCTTTAAAAAAACCAATAGATGATTCAACAAAAATTGAAATCCAACCAATACGTGTCAATCCTCCTGTATTAACAATTGAGAAGATCGATGATAAAAGTTCAAATTACAAGACTAATAATAAAAATATATTAGATAATCCAAAAATTGACGTGAAATTCGATTTTAGTCCAGAGTATAGTAATGTTAAACTAGCAACAATGTTTACTGAAAGTTCTTCATTAGAGATACCTACAACTACAACAAAAAGATCTCCATTATCGCATAAACGTAAAAAGAATAAAAATCGTCGACGAAAACCACTATTGACGACTACATCAGCTCCGGCAACATCTTCTACTTCAAAATTAGCAAACTTAAGTATTTTATCTTTGGTTAATCCTAATAACGTAAGCAGTGAACACCATAATAATATTCAATCGACAGCGATTCAGGAATCAAAAATTGAACCAGAATCCAAAACACCACCTTCAAAGAAGAAACCTTCACAAATACAAATTCAAAAGCCGATCGGTACACAAATTTATAATTTTTTGAGTCGTGAAGTAATACCGAGCGTAGGTGTTATGTCTTTAGTCGGTTTAGGACTTGGATTAGCATCGTATTTCTTGTATCCATTTGGTGGAGTAATTGCTCGTAGAAATTATGATGTAGAACCAAATTACAAATATAATCTTGACGAATATGGTGGAAATTATGGTTTAAATGAAGAAGAAGTCTTATCTAAAGTTTATTCTGGCATGACAAGTAATCAGCATCAAGAACCAAAATATAATTCTATTGCTACTAGTGAAAATAATCCAACGTACTATAGATATACAGGATCAGAGCAAGTTCAACAACAGAACATAAGATACCCATCCCATACTTACAAAAATATTGATAATCGAGTAATATATAGACCCGTCGAGACAACTTCTTACGATGCTAACTATCAAAATACAGAATTTAATTACCCAGAAGTTTCGACCACGTCAAATTACTATGAGCTTCAAAGGAAACAACTTTTCACCGATTTTACATCTACTAGTGCACAGGTAGGAATCGCTAAGAATCGAAAATTTGTTGTTGGTAATATACCTAAAGAGTATTCAAGTAGAAATGCTGATAAATCATTAGATGTCATAACGATTCAAGATCAGGTAGAATACAATTTACCATATGAAACAAATGGCAGAAAAATTATTTCGAATAATGATAAACAAAATTCTGATGAAATATACGAGGAAATTGAAATTACTCCTACGGCTGTTGCTGTAGAGCACGGGCCAAGATTTTTAAAATCATTTGATGATAATTTGAATGTTAAATCAACAGATACTAAAATAATTCGTAAGAAAAGAAACATATTTTCTAATGTAACAAAAAAACATATTCAAACCTTGGTTCCAGTTTTAAAAAATTTAAGAATTCAAAGAAGTTCGGTAATTCAAGTAATACCACCGAAAAATGAAGTTGAGAGAGATAGTACAATGCAAGAACAAGAAGCAAATCTAAGTAATGAAATTTTAAACATAATTGATGATGTATTGCCTGATAAATTGAATAACCAGAAGAAAAAGTATGATAAAATCAATGAGTCTATCGTAAATCCAACAAAAAAAAAACAGTTTACCGAAGTAACAAGTAATTCTATAAATGTAGGTACATTAAACAGCAGAATTATTGACACAACGACTACCAGTGACATATATAGGTATGTATGTATATATATATATATATATATATATAAATATTTTAATATTTTTATATAAAACTTTTGAAATAAATATAGAATTCGGTATTTTCAGTAAAAAATCTCTAATTTAGTAAATTATAATCTATCTGCATTAAATCTATTAGTAATTTTTATTAAAATAATAAAATTATACGTAGTTTTAATATATTTAATTGTATTATATTGTACTGTAATTTTTTTTGTTACATATTAGCTCAACACATGATAATAATGAAACCGAAATGTTAGTGAAAAAAATACCAAAAAATTCTACTGCTAAAGCTACAGCAACATCCACTGTAGCGTTCATAACAACAACTATGACGTCGCCGGAAGAATTAACCGAATTGAATGTTGATAATCAATCTGAAATCACATTTGATTCACATGATAATACAACAACAACAGCGGTGCTAAGGCCACAGAAAAACGGGATTAATGTAATCGAATTAGCTAAGCGGATAGCTGAAATTAAGTTTAGACTAGGTCTGACAATTTTGAAACACGCAAGCGAAGGGTTTGCAAGATATATTGGACATATACAAAAAAAATTCAACGGTGAAGAATAATGCATTTTTTTCGTATCATTTAATAGATATATGTATATATTATTATTATTATTATTATTATTATTATTATTATTATTACTATTATTATTGTTAAAAGTTACATGAATTGATTCACTGCTTAATGGTTCTATTACAAAATCAAATTATTAATGAGCTATGTAAAGAAGGCTGTGTAATTTGTAATTCCTAATTGGATATTTTGAAATTTACTAAATGCAGTTTATAAAATAAGTAATTTATTATTTCAGTTTATTAAGTTATTTCATAATATTGATCGAGCCAAATTTGGGTTAAATCAATAATTCTTCATTTTAATATATACATTTAAAAGAATAATAATTTTTATATTAACAAAATTGAATTAGTAATCGTTACGATAGTTTTAATTATTTTGAAATTATTTCAAAATACGTTGCAAGTTTTCAATAAATGGTTGTACATAACAAAATAGATATTTAAAATATTTAGAAACTAAAAAAATATGTAGAAACTAAAAATATAAATCGTTAATTACACAAAAATAAAAATTTATAAAATAGAAAATTATATGAAATTTTCTTAAAATTATAAATTAATTCTTAATTATCTTACAATAAATTGAGTATTACTAAAATATTTTTTACTTATATAGTTTTTTAATATTAATAGTTTTTATTGTATTTATCTAGAATGTCTGATTAAATGAAATTCTTAATTTTGCTTCAAATATCATTTAGTTTTATATTAGAATAAGATAGTTTCATAGGATATATTCTCTGAAAATAAATGTTTAAAATACGCATTTATTTGAAAATATTTAAAATTAATGTGTTATTTTTAATATTTTAATTATTCTTAATTTTTTCGTTATAATAAAATTAATATATCGAGAAATATGTATGAAATTATAAGATAAATGTATAATACGGAATTTTAAGTATGATTCAAACAAAAAAATACGATCTTATTTTATTTATTTATTTAGATTTTATTGAAGGGCTAATTATTATACTTCTGCATATTGTATCAAGATAAGTTGATATTTAGTATAGATAGGTTTGGTAAATGGTTATATTTTATATATTATCGACTGAATAAGCTTAGGTTTTAGCAATTAATTGTATAGTCTAGTTAAGTAATTGCAATAAATACAGAACTTCTATATTAAAAAATAGAAGAAAATTAAATAATTATTAACAAAGTAAAGATTTTTTAGAACTTTTAATGAAGTTTTATAATTATCTGTCATTTTTTAAAATATATTTTTTGCCTTGTAACAATTAAAAAATTGTATGATTATATATTTCGCTATAGATAGTTTTTGTTTTATTAGAAATTATTAGAAAGTAATGTTTATAAAATTTATATCCTAAATAAAAATTGATTACAAATTATCTAAATTTTTTCATAAAAAAAAGTTTTATTTAATTTTTTTTATTACAATTTTAATAAATAATAAGATATACGTAATACACTGTATCTTAGAATACCATAAATTAATGATTAGTAAAATAATATGTATTATGTACTTGATATATAAATGTATAAATAAATAATATAAAATGTGCAGTAAAAATTATATAAAATTATATAAAATGCTGGGAACTAACTGATAGTTTATAAACACTTAAACTTTGGACATTGCTGAATAGTTACTTCACTTTTGACTATTTACAAAACAACACACTAATACGGCAAATATTTTTTTTATTTTTTATTAGAATAAATTAATGAAGACATATTTTAAATATTTTTGATATACAAGCAAAGAATAAATATTTTTATTTAAATGCATTATCAAAACTAAATATGGGCAACATTGCAATATAACAATTTTATTATTAGTTATGTTAAATTTGATTATATGAGTCAATAATAATAAAAAACATTTTATTATTAATTTACAGTATTTGAGCTCAAGTTAATAAAATATAAATTTTGATTTGATTTTGATAAACAATTTGAAAATAATTCTTTTATTTCACATTAATTATATTATATACAATATGTGGCACTGAGTGTCGGTTCATACAGCTAATAACGTAGTTTCCATAAAATGGTTAATAAAATTTCATGAAACTATAAATGTTTTCTCTTTTGCATTAATAAATTCAATAAATTTATTGAAGCAAAATTTTAAATATAATTTATTGGGTTATCGAATACACTGAAATTTGTTCCAGTTTGCATTTCATATGTGTTAAAAATGAATAAGATCGCAAAGTATCGTTTAAATTTAAATTTAATTTAAGAATAAATATATCAATTTTCAATCGTTTTTTATAATTCAGTTTCACAGCATTAATAATAAAAATTCTTATTCTTAACTGTATACGTGTAAACAAATAATATATTTTATATTGAAATAATATTTTTTGATAAATTATAAAATATAATTTTATGCCCTTATGTATATTATTGATTATAAAATATTATAAATAAATTGAAAATAAAATGTAATTTTTATTAATTTACTAAAGATATATAATAAATTTATCTAAATACCTTTAAAGCAGTCTTTATAGAACATGTGTCATTGCAAATTATCGACTACTAAGACAATTTTTTAATAAGTTTTATATATTTTTTAATACTTACAAATACATTAAGTATTAGTATCTTCATGTTTCTATATTGCAGTAAGTGTTGTGAAATAAAAAAGTGTTCATTCATTTATTATAAAATCAAGGTAAATTTTCCGCTATTGATAAATTTATACATATTAACCTTCCATAGTAAAATATTAACGAATTTTAAACTAAATTTAGTAAATTAAATCTACTCAATATCAAAATCTTCATAACTCTACTTTTCTAATATATAAAATTTTTAAAATTAACTGTATAATATTGGTTTATAAGACTTGTTAATTTATAGAGTATATTCTTATATGTAAGATTTATTTATTATTTTAAATAAGTCAAAGAAAAAGATAAATAAGTGTATTGTTAAAAATATTTTTAATTATACAGCCGAAATTGTCCAGCAATTAAATATATTATAAGTTTCACATTAATTTGAAAATATTTCAAATGACAGATTTCAATAATACAAATTTTTGTATATTTAAGCAATAATTTCAAATAAATGATATGAACTATGCTTGATAAATTGTAGCTTTTTAGACGGAAAGCACGTATTGAAATAAATTAATTATGGCATAATAATTGATACTGTTCTCTTAAATTGGACAAAGACTTTACAAATGCTATTTTCATTTCCAATTTCTCTGCGTAATTTTATTCTAAAACAATGTATTATTATAGCAATTTGCCAATATTTTATTAACATGATTGATCTAGATTTTCGCTTTTCAAATTGTAATTTATCACATTTAAATCTAGTAAATCATGTAGTCTTATTAGTGAATATTTCGTTATTATTATTTTATCATTAATGAAAGATTCACTGTAAATGGTTTGAATCTACATTCGATAGATTTTTTTTAGATAATTAAAATTTTTTGGATTCACTTTATGTAAGTATTCACCTTATAAGTTGGTGGCGTAATGAAACTGATCCAGTGGATTCAATTTTTTTTTTTCAGTCCATTTCTAGAAAATGCGTTCGAGGGAACTTTAAAGTAAACAATGTTTGGGATTTGTTCTTGCAGTAGTATAGATCGTTTTTTTCTCCTTCCGAGCATTATCGGTATCATCATAGCCATTGTCGCCGGTAGCATACCTGCACCGACAGCTGCTAAAACAGCAGAGCTTGATGGTATGTTCCCAATTACGTTACGTACCGGACGTCTGTTTACCATAATGTTTGATTTGATAATGTTAGCATTGAAATTCTTTTCCATTTCATACTCCTTTTGGCTTTCCTCAACTGTTTTAAAGGTGCGCTCGACTTCCAGAAGTCCGCCGTGCGATGTTGTAGTATTTGTACCATTTATTGATGGCAGTACAGTTAGTCTGACCTATTATGTAATATAGAATTTTTTAAACTTATTTATTTAACTTAATTCAAGTTTTTATTCGCGAGGAAGATCTGTAGTAACACGATATAAATAATTTCTCTCGTAAGTAATTATCTAATAGTCCAGATTATTCATTACGATACAACAACTTGTTATCTGTTATATCCGTATGTTCAATATACGGTTTTGCATTTTATCATTAATGTTGCTTATTATAATTTTATTTATTTTAGTATTCTACATATTAAAAATTACATGCAAAATTATTTTATCCCTTTTTGCTAAATATTAATCTATTTTGATTATCGACCCTGTAATCTTTCTTTTAGAAATCTTTAAATATCTATATAATTATTAGTTTGACATGATTCGTAAAAAATAGTCATAAATTTCAACAGAAATATTTCATGTATAATCTATTCAAGTATAATTTCATTATACTAATGTTAGATTTTTTAATTACTAAGCAACTATTAATTTAATACTTTTCTTGATACAAATATGTTAAGTACAAAAATATTAAAGAAATATTAAAAATAAAAAAAATTATTATTATATTAACAATGCTAAATTAGTGATATCAGAATTATTAATTATTATGAATTTTTATGTATAAACATATATTAATGCTTAAGATTAATGTTAGTTGCTTGGAAGAACTCTTAGATAAGAAAAGTTTATTAATTATGATACAGTATATATAAAACAAAAATTACATTTTCATAATACTAATATAATACACATATTTTGTAAATATTAATTAAATCTGAAGTAGACGATTTTTGACAAAAAACAAATAATTTTATATTCAAGAATATAAAAATTGAATAAAGTATTGTAAAATAACAACGATGGTGTAGGAAAAATATTTGGAAATCATTTAGTTGTATTAGACTTTCAAATTTATTAGGTAAGAAAGAGATGAAAGTAAAAAAAGTTGAAGAAATAATTAAATATGTAAACGACTATAAGTACGAAGTGAAAATGTTTCATTGTATTTATAAAATTTTTGTGAAAACAATTAATTTTTTAAATGATATATTATTTTTATTAGAAAAATTTAGTTATCCTGTCATCCATCTAATAATGCATATATAATTTTATTCGAATAACAATCTAAATGTAAATACACATTTTTATAAATCATATTGTATTTTTAGAAGATATCTTAAAAGTTCTGTAATTAGTTGACATAGCTATATTATAGATAATACAAAATAAAATTGAAAATATTGTATTAATTAACTTCGTCGCTTATTTTTTAAAATATTTTTTTATATAATAATATTTTCATATGATATACGAATGTTTAAATGAAAATTTAACTGAAGTTCAGTGATTAGTAAAGTAATATTTTTATGTACTGCAGAGTCCTTCAAAGCCAAAAAATTGATATTCTTACCTGCCTTTTTGAGGTTAAGATGGGCGAAGTCTGTTCATTACTTCCATTATTTTCGGGTTGTGTATTCACCGAAGAAGACTTCAAGTTGCCTTTAGGATCGATAATAGTATCGAGTTTGATAGACCGTTGCCGAGATTTTGAGTAGCCTCGATTGGTTGAGAGAAGAACCCATTGTCCATCCCCACTGGAAGGATGATTAGTCGGACGGTCATTACTATTTGGATACATGTAGTGCGAAAAATGCGGCCTATCGTAGTAACTGTCCTCATTACTAGGCCTGTTGAACTTGTTATTTGAGAAGTCATTGTGATCATTCCAGTTGCCGTGTTCATTCGCGTAGCTTTCGGTGTGGTGAACGTATCCAGGTCTTTGTGAATTCACAAAACAGTTTTTTTAGATTATTAACGCGTTCTAATTTAGTAATAAAAAATTTTAGAAAGTTTGGAAAATTTAAATTTTATTAAAATATATGACATTATGAGTTAATTATTCGGGAAATTAATTTATAAAATAATTTTATGAAAATATACGTTCATGAAAGTGAAAAATAGAAAATAGAAATTTTTTTATTTCTATTAATTTCAATACAAAGTTATATTTAAACACATTTTCTAAAGGATGATATATTAACACCACTTTCAAAATAAAATAAAGATCCATATTACAATATCTAATATATTATTTACTTTTATTTCTTATTAAAATATTGATTATTTAAATTTTCATAAAAACAATAATTTTTCATAATTCGATATCTTAATTAATTATTAGATTAATGTTTCCGTATAGTTTTAAGATATTGAGTATAATTCAGTTATATATTTGTATTATAAATAATTTTAATACAAATATACATTTATAATACAAATATTATAAATCATAATGATTACTGTTATAAATAATTTTATATTACATATAAGTAAATTATTAATAATTTATTTAAATAAATATTTTTTATTTAATGAACGCTATTTGAGAATTATGTATAATCTTATAAAATTTAAAAGAAAGAAAAATATCTGAACAAAAACTTGTGCTCACAAATTATAATTTTGATTTTCTTGAAGTTGCTATTACGACGTTATTCATATAATTTAAGTTTTTAGATTCCATTTCTATCAAATTAGTTTTAAATATCTGATAGAAATTATATATTTGAACAAAACATTTATATAATAAATAGTAACAATTTTTTTATTAGGAGGTATACATAATATATATTATGTTAAAAAATCAAGTTTTCATAATTGTTAATTATTTATGTAATTAGTATTAAATATCTAGACATAAAATGTAAGTAAAAATGTATAAAATAAAAAAATTAGTCTTGTAATTTTAAAAATGTATTCTTAGTAGTCAAAGTAAAAATATACAAATACAATGCTTAGATATAATTTAAAATATTTTTGAAATTATGTATTTGAAATAAAACCTTACCTTTCTCCTGGTCTCTCCCACTTTGAAATCGGGAAATTTGGTGGTCCATCGTCTGTAATGATGTCAGAAGATGGTCGAGTAGATTCTGGATAACGATCCCAAGTGGGGCGCTCGGGGGGCCATTTTTGAGCCTCATTTGGATTTTCTTCGTATTTATCAATAACTGGATACAACGGTCGATCGGATTGCTGTTGCTGATCGGGATGTGGTCGTTCTTGAGAGTACCAGGGCTTATTTGACGCTGTTGGTGAGTTATCCGACCAATAAGGTTTAGTCAGCTTATTTTGCCTAGTAGGCAAGAGTAATAGAATTAAATAAGATTTTTAAATATTTTCATTTTTAGCACGATGATTACATCTAACCCAAGTATTATTTAATCAAAATGTATATACTTCATGATATCGATTAATATATTAAGAAATTAACATATTTTTTCTTATATATAGAATACTGGGGTGAAATTTATTATTTAATATTATATTTATAGTTAAAAATGAAAATAATATGTTTTATTATACGATTTCGAACAAGTAAAATATTGGCTCAGTAATTAGCGTATAAATGTACTATTAGTATTTATAAAATAGTATATACATAAATAAATGGAAATATAATCCAGATTATTAATGTTTAATGAGTCAAAGAGATTTCCATAGTGTTTCTATAAAATAAATTTTTATTCTTGACAGTTTTGTCAAATATATATATATATTTTATAAAATTAACTAACTTGTAACTAAATACAAACAGGAAATGTTATTACCATGGTTTATTGACTTCATAAACTGGTGGCCTTGATTGAAAATCTGTATTCCACGGTTTATTAAAGCCTGGCTTATCCCACGGTTTGGAGTCCGGCCAAGGTCCCTGGGTCGTTGGATTAGCTTGCCACTTTGAAATTTTACTTTTAGACCAAGGTATAGCATCGAGAGTAACCCAGCCACTATTCCTGTTCTCGTTATACGAATCAGCATTGTACAACTTATGTTTTTTTAATGTATCATTGGATACAGTCTATAATGAAGTGGTTGTAATTAATTAATTTTCATCCCTTAAATACAAACTTTGAAGGTTTTTTATATATATTATTGCAAAAATATTAATTATTAATAAATAGATATAATTCTTAATATATTTAATATCAACTGATTGATTTAAAGATTTATTAATTTATTGTACTGTAATGTATAAATTTATTGTAATTTATTTATAATGTATAAATGTATTTATAATTATTACTAAAAATTCAAACGAATTATACTATTTTCTTTTTTTTTGTACAATACGATAAGTTAAGGATTATAATTTTTGAATTTATAATTATGAATCTTAAAAAATAAATAAAATAATAAACTAAATGTTTAAAATAATTTTAATTTTCAGCTGAAAATAACAATATTCTTCAATTAATAATAATATTTTTATAATAATAGGATTTATTATATATTTATTATTATTAAATAGAAATTAATTAAATATAGTAAATAGCCATATTAAAAATCGGTAAAAAAAATTCATTATAATTTTATAATTCAAAGATATTATTTTTTGATTAATTACAATATTCATTAGATATTGCTATCCATTTAAATAAGGTATACGAGGATCAATTTAGAATAGTATTATTATCAATAATGTTGAAAGTAATATTATTATTACTTTTTTTACCGTTAATTAATATTAATTTATATGAATTTATTCTCTCTATGCGTATATGGGTGTGTATTTCGATATGTATATATACATTAGTATGAAAATAATTAAATGAATTTTTAATATCTTTTTTTAAAATGATCTATCTGTTCTGCAAATAATTACAAATTTATAAAAGTAGTAAAGTATCTCTTGAAAAAATAAAAGTACTTTAAGGAGAGAACGAGTGTTGTATTTACTAAATTTAAATATATTTAGAATAAAAGATAAAAACAAGAAAGGTAATCGATGCAAATAATTTATAATATTTATGTATAAATTTATATTTGTATTTATAATAGAAAAATAACAGTTAAATAGTCAATATTGCTTGTTCTCTTCTTTGCTTGTTCTTAAAGAAAATAAATGTAGTATAAAGTGATCGGCATGAGATGATTTTTATAAATAGAATCACAGGAGGAAAAGTAATTTTTTTATGTAAGGATATGATAATATATTAATCTCACTAAGTTCTTCCCGTCGTCATTGATGTCAGTGTTATTTTTGTGGTTGGATCGAATAACAAGAGATTTTAAATCTTGGGCTTGATCCTGAATCTTGGTTTCGTTGTCGGTGGTGCTCGACCGTTCGGTTGTGCGTTTCATCTTGTTCGCGTACTCCTCGAGAAAGCGGTTGAGAACGTCTGGATCGAATCTCGGATCTTGTTGTAGCGTTAAAGAAGTAGCGCTATTAATGGAGCGACGATTTTGTTGAAGGAAGCGTTGCTTACTGTTGTGAAACCGTGAGGAAAACTCTTCGTTCTGGGCAGTGACGATGGTCAAGACCGCCAGCAGCAAGTACACTGCTTTCAATGGCAGCATGGTCTAGAAAATACATAGTTTCGCTTTCATTTTAGATTATATAACGAAACTGCATGGTTAAGCGGATATGAAGTCAACATTTTTAGTGCAACATTTTCCATATATTTAGATTTAATTATACACTTATAATATACTTTTTTTGTTTATATAAATATATTTTCTGTATTTTTTACAAAATTTATATTCTAGTCTCAAGAATAATTATTTTATTCATTTTAATTAACAAATAAGTATAAGAATCAGTTGTCTTTTACCGCTTTACTTTCTCATCTCAGAAATCTGTAGTTATAATATGTTTAAATGTCTTTATTTTTGTATTTTAAAATTTATTATCCTAATTAAACAATGAGGAATTGAATATATAGGCATATATAAAATATATACATACATATATACATACACATATGCATGAATTACATCGACTTCAACTTACAAGGGTTTATAAAATCTTACAGATACAAAATATTTATTAAATATTATGATAACGACATTAAGAACTTAAATTCGTTTTAAATAATTTATATATATAAATACATAAAATATGGAATATTTTATATGTGTGTGTGTGTGTGTGTGTGTGTGTGTGTGTGTTTCTAATTAAGTAGATTTAAATATTAGCAAATGATCAGAGCTTCAAGTTTAGAATTTAGTAAAATTATATCCTCTACTCTTGTATTTTACCAATATAAAGGTAAAACAAAATATAATTATCCAGAATTTAAGTTTTTTATAAGCTAATTTTAGTTATTATTTAGTTCTCAATCTTTACGTAGATAAAAATTAATTTAATATAAGTGCTTTTTAATGAAATAAAATCCGAGTGCATAGATAATTAGATCAAATTTTTTTAAGTATAATTATGTCAGTATTTTTTTATCGCTCAAGTTATTTTAAATAGCTAAAGTTTTAATTCAATTAATTTTTTAAAGTGTTGATGTTATTGTTTGTATTATTTTTTATATCCAGAATAATTACAAGGATAATCATTTCATGAACAAGAAGGAAGAACCTTGCAAATATTTTTATGAGACATTAAAAATCTAGGTTTAAAATGTTTACAAGGTTTATGTTAAATATATGTATATGTATGTGTAAAAGAAATTATCCTAGGAAAATAAAAAAATCTATGTGAATATTTACGTATCTAAGATTGAAAACTTTTAAATTTTATTGAAATTACAAATTTTAATGGTGGTTAATAACGTAATAATAAATAAAGAGGGAATATCTATTTAAGGTGCAGTCATTTAAGTTAGTAGAATAATAAATTTATATAAATATGTAATAAAAATATCAGAAAAAGTATCATCAAAGTTATATTAGTTAACGCAAAATCCAATATCCCTCCCACTTTCACATAATTGTAGTTCACACTTGAGTTTAAAACACTGACCGTCAACTGGTTAGAAGTGTGTACCTGAGGATAAGAGCACGCGAGCAGTGGTTACATAAATACAGCTTGTGTCTCTCAATCCTCGATACTCCAGGTGTCGAGCGAAGGCTCCTCCTCAGAACTTCCAGCCCGGCAGGAAAGCCCTGGAGTAACTCGCGCGCGCACGTCAGTAGCTTTCGTCTTCTTTCAAAATTGAAGCTGAGATGGTAAGAAATAGAATGAGAGGGAGGCGACACTCTCAGGAACTTGACCTCGACTGCTCAAGGTTCGAGATGGCTCTGGCACCAGAGACGTTGGCCCCGTTTGCTTTTAATCTAGATCCCCACCTTGCGGTGAGCGAATGAGCGCCTGTTGGGAGCCCGGCACTACTACCTCCCGAGGATGGCAGTTTGCATTCGGTCCATTTTGCATCTCACTTCCACCGGCCTATCTTGGCGAAACTTTGTTTGGTCCTCGTCAGATGCTAGGAGAGAATCTTGCCTTTGAAGCGAAATTCTTTTTATTTCAAAAATAGAAGAATCAGACACGTTTTTTGCTCTAATTGCATAGATATATTGTTTATTTCAGTTATTATTGTTGTTAGCTACTTATTTTCATAATATTTTTCGATTCCAACAGATTTTTCTACTTCTTGGTTTCATTTTCATAAATTTTATTTACTTTCAAGATCTTCGTATTTGTACATATTTTTAAAATTATTATTTTAAATTATTATTTAAAACCGATGTTTATTACACAAAATACATACAATCCAATTAAAAATAACATTCGGCAATTGTACATTTATGTGAAAAAATCTAAATAAGGGATTTTTTCTTCTTGTTACTTTATTACTTAACATGGGCATATGTATACCATTGTTATATTTACAATATTTAAAGTTAATAATTATTTTTATTTTTCAATAACCATGGAATACTTGATCTACCGTTTTATTTTTCCAGAGCAGCTGTAATATATGAGAGACTATTCTCGCTCTTTTCCTTTTTTCTAATTCGCTCTCGAATAAAACTGAGGCTAGTGAGTGTTTACTAATTATCATCATTCTTTATCTGATGTAAATGGGTACACTTTTCTCGAGAAATCGAACTTGTTTTCGATTCCCAGTTTTCTTTAATACACTATTTACAGCGCGACATTTTCCTTTTTTCTTTTTTTATTGTATTTTTTTTTGTATTTATTTCAATAGCAGCTTTGTGTACAATTAATTATCCTTTCATTTTTAACCATAATATTTTAAAGATTCATATAAAATCTTACTATCATGTATATTAAATAATTATATGCCATATGAATTCAATATAAATTGATATTGAGATTTATTTAAAGAAGAATTATAATTGTTTTGCAAATATTTTCATTAAAAGTTTTAGTCTTCGTAATTAAGTCTGATCAGTAATCAATATAATACATCAGATCCTATACTAAATTTTAATGCTGCTAGAATGTTTATCACAAATTTGTATTTAATTTAATTTATTTTTCATATTTCTCTTATAACCTATGAATTATTTTAATATAATCTAGTCTATAGAAATTAAAAATAAGTATCGATACAAAGTTTTCTTTTTTTTAGATTTATTTTCTTATTTTTAAGATAAAAATTAGTGATAAAAAATATGTATGATGAAAACAATATTTAATAAATATAAATAATATTTATAAGTATTGTGAAAAAGTACAATTTCTATAACTTAAGGATAGATCTATAAATAGTTAACAAGTTTGCTGTAAATTATATAAATGTAGATATATATAAATTATTTGTATATAGTGGATTGATATTCATAAATTCTTTCGGCTCTGTTTTTAGAATATATTTATTTACTTACAGCTTTGAAATACTACTTTCCAAAAACATCAATTTTAAGGATTTCTCGTAGAGAAAATTCTAAATTGAAGTCCTAATAAGTGAAAACTTACAATATCATGTTAAAGACATCTGGTTATTTTCTTAATTTACTTTTTAAATAAAGATCATTAAACAATTTTTTTAAAACAAAATAGTTGTGAAAATATTTAGTTTCATTAAATTTAAAAATGTAATAAAAAAATTAAAAACAAAACGATTATAATTATAGCTACAGCCCCAAAATTTCCACGCATTTAGTGAGTTACTCTTAAATAAAAGCTAATTTAAAAATAAAATGTATTCTTAAAAATAATAACCAAAAAAATTAAGATCGTTTTAATCTGACAAACAAAATAAAAAGATGTGTAAAACGTCACGTATATTCACGAGACTAATCAAATTTTTAATTTTCACTCTATTTACAAGAAAAACTATAAATAAATGAAAGGAATAGGTATGTTTTCAATTTCGTAGCATTATCAGAGTGTAACACTCAAACTTTCCTGGAACCAGATTAAAATCAAAATTATACAGTATACTTTATTCTTCTTCACTGGAATAAACAAAAATACAATAATATTTAGCGCAAAGTGCTTATATAAAAATATCTCTAGTAACGATTGTAGGTTCACCAAAAGTTTCTCATAAAAAAATTAATGAGAAAAGTATAAAAAATAGACCTGTATATCGATGAAAATGTACCAATTTCACCAACACGACTGCCATCAAACAATGGGCTCACTTATTCGCGCCTGAAGAACGTTGCAATCGTAAATTATTTTACTCTTTTTCCCTCACTATTTCTCTTTAAGTCGCCACAGCATTTTCTTGTCCCACTTTCTTTAACACTATTTAAATTGCAATTATGTATAAACTCATATCTTTCCACCCACTTTGCTAAGATTCCCCAATTTTAAAATATTCACTAGATTTAAGTATTGACGCATGTACTAGAACATTTAAAAACGCTTAAGAATTATTCTATCTATAAATATTATAATTACAACTTGTACACTTTCTGCAAATTACGAACAGGTCTGGAAATGTTTAACAAAAAATTGTTTCTTTTTTTAATTTACATTCATTTTATTAGAAAATAAATACTAAATTCTTTTCTTTAATTCCGTAGAAATTTATTTTTACATCATTCTTTCTGTTATTTTGAATATTGATTAAAATTTATGCTATATTATTATGTATTCTATTAGAAATCATTTATTTTTGATAATTTTTTCATTATAATTAATAAAGAGCTTATTCATTGTAATATTTTCTGTAATATTTTAAAGTTTATGGATAATTTTCTTTCTAAAGTTTCTTTATACATACTTTCTCATAGATTTCGATTTTTAAGACCGTAAATTAACTCTAGAAACCTACATTTGCAATAAGAATTAGTAATGAAAATATTTAAATATGCTTCTATTTTTCTTCAATAGCAATAATAATTCACTTTTCATTGTACAAATTCTTTAATATTATCACATACACTTATAATTTAATTTACATTTTGCTTATATTGAAAAATTGTATTATTTAAAAACAATGTATGTTCGAATATACTTCGATTATTCGTAAAAGTAAGATTATGTACTAATTAATTTAATATATATATTAAAAGTAATTCTTAAATAAATTATCAAATCCTTGTATACTAAATCGAACATTCTTTTTAATGAAAATTTCACATTCTGTCATATTCAATTAATTTATGTAAATTTTATTTTATGTAAATTATATTTAATTTATTTTATTTTATTTTTCATTGAATATATAAGAAAACAATTTTTTACAATATTTATTTTCGATTCTTTAAATATTTCAAAAAGTCAAAAATTATTAAAAACAATAGTAAATCATCAGACATATATGATATTTTTATAACTTTCTAATTCATTATAATTTAAATCAATTTAAATTTTATAACAAATTAAAAGTTATTAATAAGCAGTTAATAAACATTTTAATGTTTATCTTTCTTGAATATAATCATTTTAGATTATGCGTAACTAATATATTATTAATTAGCTTTGTTAATATAATGAGTATATAGTGAACTGAAATGATTGTTTCATGAATTTATTCTTGGTTTGTTAATTATTTATTAGAAAATATTAAATGACTTAATATGAAAATATGTTGCATATTAAATTGTATTTAGTATAATTGTTCATTACTTAACAATTTTCAGAACGGATTTGAAAAGCATTTAATACATATAGGCGTAAAATAGTACAAGCCAAAGCTTATAAAATTATGTATATAATACGTATTACATGATTGTTCAATTAAGACATGGATGCATGATCTGAGAACATACAAAGAATTAAATATCTCACTCATATATGACATATATTTTAGTAAAACCCTAAAAAATGTGAAAACATTATTGAATTATTCTTTTCAATAGTTAAACAATGCAATATAATTTCAACGTTGAATAATTATGGAGTATTGATGAGTAATAGTCAAGCTTTATTATATTGTTTCCAGCTGATGCGATCGACGCGTCACGCACTAAATATCATCACGCGCAATGTCTCTGGAGATAATCATGATCACCATCCCAGTGGGCATACTTTATACCTTTTACCTTTTGTCAAAATCCTACTTTCACCGCTTAAGTGTCGCGGTACATAAATCCAGGGCTCTGCAGTCATAAAACGATCTCACCTTTCGTACATTTCTTTTTTCACTTACTCGCGTCCTCTAATTCGTTGTACCTTTTACTCTCATAGTGTTTTTATCTTTGTCCCTTAGATATGTCAACTATTATTTTCTATTGGTTATTTTTCTTTTGGTCTCCATCCCTACACATGATTTTAATTGTCAACTGTACCATAAATAGATATAAGTAATATCATCAATTAAACAGAATTAAATAAAAAGAAATTTTTAAATAATTTATTACTAATACGCAAATATAATAAGCACTAAGACTTAAGCAAGTAATTTCATATAAATTAGTGCAAGTAAACTGAAAAGTACTTTCAATACATTTTCATAGGAGCATAGGCTTACAAACCCACCTTTACTTCAATTGCGTTTGTTATTGTTTCACTTAGATTGCGGTTAATTTAGACGTGCAACGAAAACATAATTACCCTGTCGATATTCATAGAAGTGGAATTGCTACGATAGGCGGTCAAGTATCGTAATTGCCGAGGACTAGATTCACTGTATCTCTCTTTTATTCCCTTTTACTTCCTTGAGCTGGATTCCATTTCCGTTTTTACTGTTTGGGAGTCCTTTTGCAACTATTCGTTGTGGTTGCTTCCACCAATTAAATGAGAGCCTTTTATTATAAGTCAGCTTTAAAATTTTTTTCCTGTTGCAGTTCATAAAATATTTTAAAATGCGCAAACGTAAACTTCGTATTTTTTTTTTTTTTATATTTGATTTAAATTTTATTTAATGCAGATATCTTGTACTGCACATCTATTAATCTTTTTTTTATTTAATTTTCTATCAATCACCAGATATTTGTACTTGATAAAGTATAGTCACATTTAAAGATAAAATTTTTTAATTTTTCTATTAATTTTATATTATAATATTCATAGAATTTATATAACAACAATTATTTTTAAATACTACGACATATAATTTAAACTAAATAAAATCGAAATATTACAGATTACAATAGTTGAATTAATTATAATTTGTAATTTATATTTATTTTTATAAATTAATCCTTTTATAATTAAAAATATAATTGGCGAGGGAAATTTTTAATTTTGCTTTATGGAAGCAAAATTGCTTTTTGATTTATGGAATTATGATTGTGCAAACATTGTCAAATATAATTTTATAAAACCGAAAAAAATAAAAAACAGTAAGAATGATACAAAGAAAATGAATAAATCCATAAAAAATATTCATTATATAAAATGAAAAATAAATTTAGATAGTTATTAGATACAACAGTTTTTATTTGAAAGTAGATACTGTATGCATAGTTGTTTAGGTTATGATAAATTACGCAAATACATTTATTCGAAAATCTTACTTTGAATACATAAATAGAATTAATTGTAAAAATACAATTATCAGTTAGAAAAATCTTGTATATTTTTTTGTCATTATTGTAAAAGCTTTATTTGCAAACAAAATTTTAATTTCAGTTTATCGTCTTCATATTTTCAGAGAAATATGAATAATTAAATTTTAAATTAGTATACATATATATATGTATATATATTTAAATATAATGTTAATAAAATATGGTAAATAAAGTTTAAAAAAAAATTGAAAATTAAATTATTTATATTTAATACTATTAAATAATTTTATTAATCTTTCACATAGTAAATATTATTTATATAATTAAAATTTAGACACACATACACCTACATATACTTTAAGCATATTTATTAAATTATTAATGTAATAATACTATTTATTTTAAGGTAAGTAAACCTGCACAACTTGTGAAAATTCAATAACGGGATTGTCAATAAACAAAAAAATAGCTTTTAAGTATAATAACGTGTAAGCATTAAAGAAAATAAATTTTGAGTTAGTATAAGTAAATAGAAATTCTAAATATTTTTAATTACTTATATAATTATTAAGTTGTATATAATACTTATAATTTCCTTAAGACATATTATATTAGTAAAATAGGAACTATTCAAATATGAATTATAATATTACTCTCAATTTTATAAGTTTATATGGTGCAGTATCTATGTCTATCCTTGTGTAAAAATGATATATGATTTATATGTGACTTTCTAATTATGTGTTATTTTATAGAGTTTAGGATAGTACAAATATTTCTTAAATTCAAGTAGTTACCTGTTTTAATGAAATTGAAATTAGGATATTATTATGTTATAGTCAATTGATTGAGCAAAGGATTAAAAAAATAATTTTTTTGTTTAAAGATAGTTTTTATCAGGGACAAAAGGATGATATAATGAATAAAAAATTCGATCTCTCTCAGTACGCGAACTGATTTATACTGAAAATATAAACGATAAAAAACATTGATAGTAAAATATTTACATTCAGTCATCATCAGGGATTATGTGAAGAACCTCCCGGACTGTTATAGTAAAACGAAAAGCGGCAATGCAATTCTCTCTGCTGCACTTGGCCTACTGAAATGTGACCGAAAATCGGGTCAACTATACAAAAGTATGTTTCGTGCAAAATCCTACTTTCATTGACGTCCACTTCATCTAGCTTGGCAACAACAATCTTAAACGAAATCAAATACTTTTAATACATTTCAAAATACCGATATCATTTTTTTTCGAACTTCAAAAGTTTAATTTGACATGAATTTTAAACGTCCATGTATCTTTAATAACATCAAAAAGGATTTCTGTTGCTTTCACTTTTTTTTTACAGTCTCTTTATTTTCTTATTGAAATTTTCAAACGTACTTAAGTATCTCATATATAAATAATTTATAATTATAAAAAATAATTAATATAATAACATTCTTAATGACTCTTTTAAAAATCATAGTATGAAAATACAATAAAACATTTTTCTAGTTATTGAAAATTTTAACATATTTTTTAAAAATTTTTTTATGATTTTATTGAAAATAAAAATAATGTATTATTGACATAAATTATTAACGTATTTCATTGCTTCTGTATTTAAACGTATGATACTAATTTTAGAAAAAATTAGGTAAAAAATCTATTTATAAACTAATATAAAATATAGAACTATTTATTGATGTTATTAAGTTATTTTTGAGTATTTTTAAGTTATTGATGTTATTGTTATTTAGTTATTAAGTTATTAAAAATCTTAAATAATACACTTATATAATAAATAGAATTTCCAGATATTACCTGTGAAATAAAAACATATTTGTTTATTAATTCATATATATATATATATATTATATATATGTAAGCCGAAAACAAATCACTTTAACGAAATCAATGAAATCATTTACATAACATGATATATGTTATCTTTTAATATGTAGATTTAGTAATTACTTTAATCATATTTAAAATAGACTTTACATTTTATTTATGCTCAAGATTTATTAAACAAAATATCGTAACTCAATCAAACGTTCTAATTTTAATATTAGAAAATTGTATAAATATTAAATTTATTCACATAATTTAAACAAAGTTTTTATTTACATTCAGTATGTACAAGAAATATATTATTATAAGATCATGAAAAAAATGAATTTTATCTTACAAAAAGTAATATTTAATATTTTAGTTTTTAAAGCTACTCAATTGTTATGAAATAAACATTAAATCTTTAAATCCTTTTTGTAGACTAACTGATATAAAAGTGAAAATTCACTAACAAATGGTATTTATAATGTATTCATATTATTATGCGTTTAGTTCCACTATTTTCTATTTCGTTTAAAAAATTTTAAGAAAACAATTACAAATATTTTAATTTTTTTAATTTGGTCAAGCCTTGTAAAAATTTCTTCTTATTATCTTGATATCAGATAAAATAAAATTACCAGAAGTTAATCAACCTGAGTCTTTATGAGTTTCGCCTCTACCTTTTTGTTCCTAATATTATAAAAATTTCTCACGATTACGATGGTTGTTACGCAGTATATTTATTTCTAATTTATATTCCAAGTATATTTTCATGCACATATATGCCACGTATTTATAGATTTAAATTCCTGAGCCACATGTCTTTACTTGCATTCGCGTATTTAAATTTCTTTCACTTGATGTTAATTGTCATTATTTTAATTTTCAGGTATTTACGGTTTTGTAAGCTTATTAGCATAAAGTATTTAGAAACGAATGATGGACCTGAACAGAACCACTAGTTATATATCAGTGATTCGTCTTTTTTCCACCTTTGGATTACTTAGAATTGTAGACTTTCTGGTAAAAAATGTCTCGGAATCGCTCATTTATCGGTCATCTTCGGTTGCATAACCTCAGAGGTTCTTGTCAGGCGGATTTTTTTACAAGATAGACATAATATATTTTTTTTTTTACCTTTTTTCCCTCTCATTCCGAAATCTAATATCTTTTTTAAAGTTTAATAGAAAATTATTTCCCCTTTTGACAACAGTTTATAATGATTCATTTATTTAATACTTGTACTTTTTATTTATAATAATAATTGCATTTGTTTTCTCTCTCTTTCTATTCGTGGCGCATATAAAGCTGCCGATTTATTTAAAAGCTAAGAGAAAAACCTAATCATTCTGATAAACATCATTTGTTCAGTTATTATAAGATAGGCAATCCATAAAACAAGGTTCGATTTATAAGTCGTTAAAATATTTTCTGCTTTTATCTTATTTCTTGGTGAACATATTAAACTAGGGAGCTATTTATGGCTCTATCGATTACTTGAAATGTACTTAAACACTCGATAGAAAATTTTAATTTTATCTAGCTGTACTAAGTAATGATTTAATTTGCATAAATTCTTATCTTTTCTCTAATATCAATATAATTAAATATATAATTTTATAAATAATATTTTTATAATGTGAAGGGCTCTTAAATATTTTAAAGCTTTTTTTATAATACGAATAATATTATAAGTCAAAATTAATTTATCATTTGATATTAGCATTATAGAATTAAATCAGTATTTCATGCTTACAGAGACAAAAATTTGTGCAAAATCTAATGAATAAAAAATAATTTAAAATTGATAGTTTTTTACATTATTAATTTTAATAGATTTATTTTAATATATTTATTACCAATTTTTAGTAAATTATTGTGAATTATTTAAAAAGCACAAAAAAGCAGAAAAAATGATTGATTTTTTTTAATCAAACAAGTTTATTCAATGAATAATTGTTTTAGTTAAGTTTTATATTGTATATACAGTCTATGTTATATAAAAATGTTCAGATTAATTTAATATTTAGAAAAATTTACAATTGCTGTCGTTGTTTATATTGAACGAAATCAAATAATAAAAGTTTCAGTAATTACAGCAGCAAATGTTACATAATTCTCTATAATAAGTCAAAAAACAACAATACAATTATTTACTTATAGTTTTTACAATAGGAATTCAGTGGCGGTCTTGCAATATGGTACAAGAAATTAAGGCTTACAACCGCACCCAGAAATTCGTAGGATCTACCCTATCTAACGAGCGGGACAAAAAGCAGGCGAGAAATCGTTACGGTAAGAGATCATCAGCGCAAAAGCTTGAGGCTCAAAGAAAGAAAAGGAAGAAGTGCCCCCTTATTATCTCTGTTACGCTCGTCGAACTCCGGTAAGAACGTCTGGTCATTTATTATCCTTTCATTGGCCCAGCTCCCACCTAGCACTCAATCGCATTGCTTACAGCCTCGTCTTTATTTTTTATTCATATTTTTCGTCGCATAAAAATATCTGGATACTTAGGAGATAGATTCTGTTGAATCGCAGGAACAGAGAAGGCTATGGCATCCGGATTCATCTTCTTGTTCTTGGCGATGCTTCTTGTTGTACTACCCGGAATGATGGCAAGAGAGGCTGGAAGCAGGCAGTTGAAAAACTCAAGCATGGACGCGGACACGCAGTAAGGAATCTACTTTTTTATTATTCGATACACAGAGCGCTTCGAATCAGTCAAGAATCCATCAGTTCAGGTTCATGACTCGTATCCGTTTGAGGATATAGTAATGAAATTTTACCTTAATCGGTTGCATTTGTCGTCTCTCTCTGAGATATATTCTCGGGAATACAGAACTTTAAATTTTACCGTTTCTCAATAGTAAATATTGGTTTTTTAAAAAGATTTTTTCTATTCACTTTATATGAACTAAAAAAATTAACTTTTATATACCTTAAAATGCTGTTACGAAAATAAATTAATCATATTTTCTTTAAAAATAAGCTACTTTAAGTATTTAAAATTAAAGTATAATTTTATTAATAATATTAATATAAAATTTAAATCACTTACTACTAAACAGTTGGGATAGAATTAAATTTTGTTTTAAATATATATATATATATATATATATATATATATATATATATATATTTAATATATTTCTAAGTCAATGTAATGCATAGTATGTAAGACAAATAGTAATTAATTGACTTTATGTGTGTAGACAGAAAAGAAAAAATCAAAGTAAAGGAAATGTGATATCCATCGATCATAGAAAGTCAAAATTCCTACCAAGTTTTCATCTTGGCCCTATTCAAACATTTATAGAGTCAACAAACGATATAAAAAATAAAGGATCAAAATCGCTTTTTAATGCAGAAGTACACAAAATGAAATTTAGTGATCGCACAAATTTACCTTTTAACAGTTTGCAAACAATTAAGGTAGATTTTAAAAACTCTTTTAAACTAATTTTTTTTTTATAAATACTGAGACAGTAAAAGTATAGAATTTCTATATTTATCTATTTAATTAATATAAATGTTATAATATCATATATACTAAAATATATCATAATTTATAAGAAATTTTATGGAATATTTTTAATCATACTTTTTAAATCAAAATAAATAAACAATGTATAAATACTTTAAAATATATTTATAAATTACTTATATATGAAATATAATTTTTTTGCTAATTTATTTATCTAGGTATAATTTATGTGTCAATAAATATTCATAATAATATTAAATACATATTTTGAAGAAGTTATTGTAATATATTTATAGTATTCTTTCATAATCAGTCAAATACTAATTTTAATTGGTTTTTTAAAGATAACACAGTACTATTTTTAAACGTATACAAACAAATTAAAAGAAATTTCATTTGTTTAACTTTTTCTTTAACCTTATTTTATGAAAAATACATTGATAATTTTTTTCAAGTTTGACAATGTGCATAAATCAAAAAATATATCTGAAAAAAATTCTTTGGGCAACAAAGAAAATATTGTAAAATTCGTGTATAATGCAAAAGACTATGAAGAAGAAGAAAAAGAAGAAGAGAGATTTAAGGGTCAGAATATACTTAAATTAAATCATCGATATAGTCATTTACCTATCAGGGTTGAGCAGCCAGAATATCCGATGAAACAACATGATGTTCAAGAAGTAAAATACGTACATGAAAATCATAATTCTGGATCACAATATTTGACTTTCGAAACAAAGCCATCAAAATTTTATGATCCAACAATGTATTTAGAAGTTCCTTATCAACAATTAATTCATACGGTACATTAATATATTTTTAAATTAAACTAATAATACTAAATTGAATTTTGTATTAAAAAAATATTAATAAAAGTGTCTTATATTCGCTTACGCACTCAAAATTTTAAATGTGGGTTCAAGCAAAGTACAAAATTTTTCTAAGATAAAATATCTAAATTTATTTGATATAAATATATATTTGAAAAAAAATTTTAGGTTATATGTTTAAGAATTAAAATACAATGTTTAAAGAAATTGTTAATTTATATATATATTTTTAGGGTAACGAGAATTATCTACAATATCGACCAGAACTGGTTAATTCGTATGGAGCAGATGAAAAATACGTAAATCCCGATTCTGTAATAAATGTTCATCCGATGTCGTATCAAGCAACATCTTTTGATATGCATACAAAACCAAAAACGGTAGTTTACGTTACATCTCACGAAACGACGGTAACAAAAAAAATTCCTTATGAGTACTACAGACCAATAATTTATGAACATAATGTTGAGCCTGTAATAGTATCTGAAGTTACTCCAGAATACAAATATCCTATTTTTTATGAACATGAAAATAAAAGGTATAACCACATATAATTATATTTAATTTTCTTCAAAAAACGTAATTTATTAAATTCATTTGCGGACTTCAAAACATTTAATTATTTGGTACTACTTTTCAAATATAATTACAATAATGGATAAAAACTTAATAAAAATTGTAGGATCAATTTTTTAATGTAAGTACAAATTAAGATAAAAAATTATTGCGTTCAAAAATTCCATGCATTGTAATTTATTGAATTTTCAATATATTTCTAAAGAGTGTACAATAAAATTGTAAAATTCTATATATAATAAAAAATAATTAAAATTTAAAAAATATTTTAGATATTAAATTTATTAGTATTTTTATATAATTGAATGTTTATCGTTTTATATAATTATTTATAAATTTCTCTTATAAATTTTCAGAATAATTTAGCAATAAATTTATAATGATAATAATAATAATAATAATTTTAATTACAGTATAATACCATGGAAAAAATTTTTTCATTTAATTAGTGCATTTTTACCCTTGGGCCTACTTTTTGCTTTATTCAAACCAAAAATAGTTAATATTGATCAGAATTCGTAAGTAGTATTATTTTGGATAATTAGTTCATAATTTTTTTTATTCATTTCTAAATACATCAGTAAATTAGAGCAATATTTGTATATAACATTTTTCATAATTATTTACTATCGGTCGGTATAATAGGTTTCTATTACTTTCATCTCATAAGGATATGAAAGTTTTAGTTCGCAGGTTAACTACTAGTGTTTCAATATTTTGACTATATATAAGAACGATATATTCTTTATGTTTAAATTTATATTCTCTCTAAATTATTGCATCTATTCGATGTATTAATTGTTATTCAAAATGCTTTGTAATAAATATTAGATATTTTTAAATTTATTTTCTTATTTAATAATGTAAATTTTATTCGTAGTTAAACGTAAATAAATGCATAACATTTGTATTTTCAGTTACTGAATAAAAATGAATTACAATCTTTTATATATTTTATAATAAAAATATATTTCATATAAATTTTTAAAGATAACTTATTCTAGCAAAGTTAATATACTATTTGCAGATTACATAGAAATTAAAACAAGTTAATATATATTCTTGTGCAAATATTCTATATATCTGTAAAGAATATTTAATATTTTATTTACTTTTTGTAATGATTGTCCACGTTGATGAACTATTCAAATTTTTTAAAATTATTATTATGTTAAATCTTATTTATACTATATATACAAACCAATAATGAAAATAATAATTTTATTGTGTAATAATAAATATTTAATTTGCAGTGATCCAAATAAATCTCTTTCAAAATTACGAATTAACGATTTGCCGGCTGAACACAAGCAAAATCATTTTTTATATGACACTGATGATCAACATGAGTGCGATGAACGTTTAATTTGCAGATTACTGGCAGCCGCTGATCAGGTTAACACCAACTTCCTGCAGCATCTATTGACGCAAGTGACTGACAGGTATCATTTGAAATCAATTTCTATGTTCTTGTTCGGACATGTAATACTTTTATCTTCTATTTAAGTATGTACACACAATGCACTCGTCAAACTAATGAGTTGTGCCTTCGTTAGAATATTGAAACAAGTAATAATTCAACTGTTTTGATATAATTGGATTTAATTGTCATTGAACTTGATTTTATATTTATTTTGAAAGATGATTACTTCTTTACATGCGCCCGCCCATTTTTATGTTTAATAGCAAATTAATTCGATATTCTCGAAACTGGCATCCGTTACTGCGCGGAAATTTGTTGATTACAAATGCATTAACAGAAATTAATACATTGTGTTAAATTTAGGCAAAGCCTAAACTGCTCTAAATAAAAAATAAAATTAGTGTTGTAATATATTTGAAACTTTAATTTCTTTTTTATTTAATATATATTTAATATATTTTTTAATATAGATTTTAAATTTTATAATGATATGGCAAATTGATCAAATTCTTATACTTAATTCATCAATAAGTTATTGAACATTACAAAAATTTTGTACAAATATAAAAAATTCATGAAATTCGTTAAATGAGAATATAAAAAGATATATTGTAAATTTTCGAAAATTTGATCCTATTCGGTTTTCACAAATCATAGCCATGTGCTTAGATTCTTAGTGACGGGAAATTACTTTATAATTGCTTTAACATGATCAAATAACAGTAAGAAGAAAAAGGGAGAGAGAGAAAGAGACCAAAGAAGATTTCCACAATTTAATTTAGTATTATTAAACTAGAAGTATAAAATAATATTTACATCATTCGAATTTATCGTATGGTAAATCTGAATGTATTATTTATATTTTTTTACGTAAAAGTATTTATTATTCAAATAATATCCGAAATGATTAAAACTTTCAATTTTATATATAATTTTTAATTACCTGTATATTTTTACATATATTAATTTAAGTTCACATGGTTAACAGAAATTATTAAGTGTAAGTAATGTAATAATCCAATATTTAAAAAGATGTTATCCTTAATAATATTTACTTTAATTTTTAATTGGTTATACATTTGTAGTATATATACATATATATATATATATGTATGTATGTATGTATATATATATGTATATATATTATAAACATTTTACGACATATTGTGTAAATTGAATTTTAAATAGAATCATCAATGATCATCCATCTACTATCTTCAATTCATTAAAATCATTATTTTAATGATTTGCTTTTTAGGACGCCGGAATCAGTCATCAGAAAGAAAGAGTTGGAAAGGATTTTCGAAGCGGCAAAATTGGGAAATTGTGATATATTGACGTGCAATTTTTACGACGGTACTTAATCTAAAAAGTATAACACTTTTCTCGTTTGGACATTATTGTGAGAGTATTTGATTTAATATAAAATTCAATAGCTAATTTATATATTTTTACTACAAATAATATTAAACTTTTTTCAGAATATATTGTGAAATCTCGATTTCAATGTATGTTTTATTTTTAAATAAATTTATTTCTCAACTTTGTAAGAGATAATTTAAATTTATATTTATTATATAAAAATTATTTATTCAATAGTTTCCCACTTCAATAAAAACTCCCGCTCGGAGGCATGAGTTGTACATGGTCAGCAAGAGCTGTGGGTGACTCTTGGCCACCGCTTTCATCACCTCTGCCGGAAGGCCATCGGTACCTGGTGCCTTACGGCTCCTCATAGAGCTTACCGCGCTCTCTAGCTCCGCCATTGTAAATGCACTTGGGGTGCACTGAGCACTTGGGCTCGGCCTTACATCCGGCCCCCTTGTGACCCTGTTCCTCACACCGGAAACAGGTCGTGCTCCTGTCTGGGCCCCTGCAGCTCGTACCCCGGTGTCCATAGCCGAGACACTTAAAGCAGCGCTCGACTTGGACCCGTGGTCTTATACCGCAGTAGACCCACCCTACTGGGACCCTGACCACCTCCAGTAGCTTTCTACTGACCTCATCGCTAAGGGTCATGATCGCCAGTTGGCTCCCGTGAGTCGCACCTCTAGAAGACCAGTATAGTTCTGCAGGATCGCCAGGAGAGCGCCTCTGACCTCCTCGGTCGTTGCGCACTCGTCCACGTCCCTGATCTCCAGTGTACTCCTGGGGATCAGTGTGTGGAGCGTTGTTGATCCCCCTTTTGGGTTTTGCGGATGCCCTTGATCGAGAGCCCGTGCTCGGAGGGACTGACCTGATGTCGGATTCCGCTCAGGATATCCGCGTAGGTCTTGCCCTCCGCTGGCTTAAGGACGATGGCCTCTGGCCTCACCTTCCCTCTATTACTGGGGGCGCTCTTTTTTGTAGGGGTCCCCTTTACCCTATCTCTTACCGTCTTTTGGCGGTCCTCCCGTTTTTCCTCTCGCGTGGGGACTCTCCTCCACTCCGCGCCAGTCGGGCTCTTCCCCACGGTGGTGGTTGGAGGAGGCGTTTCTGATGCTACCGTTGCCTCCTTCTTCCTTTTCTTCTTCTTCTTGCCTGCTTGGGCCTCTGATGGTGTTGCCGGTGGTGGCCTTTTACCGGCCGTTGTCTGTGGTTTCAGGAGAGGAGGCGGCACCTTCCTCCGGTTCCCTCGCCGCTCCCTTCTCTCCTGTTCCGCGAGGGCCTCTATCTTCCCCTGCAGTACAGGAAGGCCCTCTTTAATGACTTTGGCGATGTTTGGTTGGCGCTTTAGCACCTCCATCATTTCCATCATGATGTCCTTTATGGAGGCAAAAATACCTCCATACGCGGTATCGGCACTTTCGGGTGTCGTTCCGGTCACGGATGGAATCTCCGTCTCCATCTCTATCACCGTTTCAGGGATTGGAACCGCCGTGTTCCCTTCCCCATCCTTCTTTCTCTTCCCTTCCCCCTGTTGTATAATTTTCTCCATAGGTTTAGTTTTTTATTCGTCCCTACGTGTGACCGGCCTTCATGGACCCTTCAACGGCGAGCTCACCAGAATAACCCCCCAACACATGCCTGAAGGGGTTATCCTGGATCGGGCCATCACGTAGGGATATAGCACACCCTGGTACGTTATTCCCCCTTCGTCTCTCTCGAGTTTTGTGTCCCAACAAAGACACTCCACTCTCTGGAGAGCTTCCAGGGGACGTCACGCACTAGACCGCACTCGCCCCTAAGCCAATTGACCGGACCAGGCTACGGTCCAGCCTCTCATCTTGCCTCCAGCGGGTGCCAAAGATGGCTCGGGTCACCTGGGCACGCAGCCTCCCCACCCAGGATCTCCTTTTGGCAGCTCACGGATCGCACCGCACGGCCAACACGGCAGTCTGCCATTAGTTCGGGAGTGGTTCCCCCTCATTCATTCAGCGCATTCGGAATGTCCACATTCGCTCGGGAATAGCTCGTTTATAGGGTTCCCTCATTTACCTACACTCACTCTAGGGTTCCACTCCCTTAAGCCCATCACCCGATCGGCTGAAAGCAGTCGATCTTCGACAGATGCAGAATAATAATAATAATAATAATAATAATAATAATAATAATAATAATAATAATAATAATAATAATAATAATAATAATAATAATAATAATAATAATAATAATAATAATAATAATAATAATAATAATAATAATAATAATAATAATAATAATAATAATAATAATAATAATAATAATAATTTGAATTATAAGAATAAATTTATATAAATGAATATAATACGAACTATAATTACTACAATTAATATTGTTTATTTCTAATACTTCTAAAATTCGTAATAATAAATAATAAAATTAAGAATTATTTCACTTATAATATTGTACCCATAAATATAATGCATAGATTTAGACTTATAATATATTCTAATCTTGAATATTAAAAAAGTAGAATAGGATTATAAATTTAAATGAGATAATTCAGATGATCGGCAAATTAAATGAGTATTTTCTAATAAAAGCAAAATAAGGTAAATGAAAGTAATCAATAATTCACTAGATAACACTTTCTCAGATAAGTAAATTATGTTTAATAAAAGAAAAGAATAAGGTAGTCAGATAAATAACACGAAGCGGAAATTGAAGGAGATCAAATAGACTAGTTGTAAACGTGAAAGTTATTGAATTACTTACGGTGATCATATGCGCATAGATCAGTAATAAGAGAATCTGTTTTGTGTAAGATTAACAAGTTGTGAATCACATATTTTTGTCGAAAACGATGAAATCCGCGACTGTTCATTGACACGAGTGAAAGTAGTCTCAGTTCCATTATTCCTGTCGTCCATGCGTTTTTCTTTTTCAAACCTAAGAAGGAGAACACATTGGTACTTATGTAGGTCAGTTGATTTATATTTAAGGCTAAGTGTATATATGTTAATAGAAAAAAAAACAACTGTTATATGAAGGAAGTATACTAACTACAAAACTAAATATATATTAACAGAGAATGTATACATTTATCATGTATGATTTACATATATGTAAAATAAATAAATTATAAAAATGTTTATCAAAATTAATTAGTTTTAAATTCATATTATAATTTTATAATGTATAATAATATAAATTGTTAAATAAAAAATTTCATATATGAGATTCATTAATTTATACATTTCAATGACTTGTATTAAATTTATTTTGTACATAACTATAAAATTTATAATGAAAAAATATTGGAAAAAATAAAAATGTATGCGCTATCAAAAAAGAAGCTATATATGCGAAATACTTAAATCAAATTAAGACTTCGATTAGAACCATATACGTTTTGTTTTGTTGTTTTCATGAAATATATTAATATATGCATTTAAGCTTTCTATTTAGCTATTCAATTGATATTGACAAAATGTTTACAATGAAATAGAGATTTACGATAATAATATTATAAGTTTGTTGCACCTTCATCATCTCAACAATAAATGCCCATTATTTATTGAAATATATTAATATCTGTATGCGTTTCAGTTTTTTATTTATAATAGAAATTTAGTATATAACGATTGACTCCATTTACCATTATTCTAAAATATTAGAAAAAAATTGTTACGTACTCATACAGATAGATTATTTAAGAAATTAATCTTTAAAAAGAGGTTGCCTACTTGTCTGGAATAGATTTGTTATTTGCTAATTTTATTGAATTAAATTTTATTTACTTTATTTTAGTTTATTATTAAATTAAAAATAGGTTCATTAGTTATATAATAAATTTTCTATATTTATAAAGAATTACTAATATTTTAATTATTCTGGATTTTAAGTTATGATTATCTCCTTCTCATTAAAAAATGATATAATTCTATTTAATTTTTTTTATTTAGAATGAGGGCATCTTAATATTAGTATATAATTATAATTTATTTTTAGAAGTCCCAAAATTATTTATTTAGTTATAAAAATAATATTGAAATTTAATCTCATATGAATTAATATCATTTTTATAATTTTTAATTTTTGATAATATAATAATGAAAAAAATGTAATGTAGGTGTATAGAATAAAAAAAAAATTGAACAATGAACTGCTTTCATACTGGTCTTATTATCAGTGCTTTTAAAGCTATTTTTTAGTAAATAAATACATATTTATCAAATATGTGAGAAATCCAGTATATAACTATGATTTCTTGTAAAATAAAATCTATAATAGCTATAATATACAAAGATAAAATTAGACAAAATTATCGTCGAAGGGTATTTACAGTATGTGATAATAATGATATATATATATATATATACATAAACATATATTTAAATAATAATAGTAACAATAGCAACAACAAAAACAGCAACATAGAATGAATTAAATGTGTTATGAAAATTAAAATAAATTCAACACTTTTATAATTGACATACGCTTTAACATATAAAGTACCTTTAATCATCATGCTTAAAAAATATTTAAAAATATAGACTCATTTGAATATATGATATAAAATTTTTATATAATCATAACTTTATAGTAATTAAAATTGAAGATAATTTTCCATAAATTTTCATTATAAATTCTCGGCATCATAATTTTATTTTTTGCATTATTCGTGTATACCATTAAAATATACCATGATCAAAAGTGCAACTAAGTAAAGCATATTTTCATTTTTTCCCTCCACTCTTTTCATCTTTGTCCTTTTTTTCACAGTCTTTATTTTCCTCTTTCATTTCCTAATTCGCTTTTTCTCGTGTTTCTCTCTTCCATTGACTTTTCGTCGACTTTTTTCGTTTCACTAAATTGCATATGTCAATTATAAATTTCTCAGATCTTTATTGGTGTCTTAATGCCTCATCCTTGATACTTCGCTGTTTAACTATTCATTCAAAAATAAATACTTCTTTACAAAAAAGTGGGACTTTCTACTAGAAGACGCCGACGATATTTACAATGTAGCATTCTTAATTTTGAGGCGGTTTCTGGCCTTTTTTGCGTCTGAAACTATTAGTGGCTAGTTTGTTTATTCTTTAATAGGTCCATTAAACCTCAATGAATTTATTGTTTAATGCTCGACTGTAAATATATAATTATTATTATATATAACTAAATTATTTCGTTCAGAAAAACGATGCGATAATAAGCATTTCCAAGCTTTCATTTCAAGCATGACTGAAAGTATGAATATCAAGTATAAGACCTCAGTGTCTTCTATTTATTATTTATAAAGATAAGAGACTTATTGTAATAAGATCGATATGATAAACTTGAAAATTACGAGGTCATTACTGACCAGTGCAAATTAAAAATAATTATCTTTTACTTTCTATATAAGAAAATATTTATTATATTGTATTTTTATATATAGATATAATTTATATTTATTTATATAGATATTAAATAATACCATTTGTACCTTAAATGAATTGTTCAACCATATAGCCTTTTCAAATTTAATTTAGTCTATTTTTTATAAATATTAAATATAAACTTATTATGTATTTTATATTTATAAAATTTTAAAAATTGGAATTAATGCTATTATTAGAATAAATATTATTTTTATGTAGAAATTGTTTCATTCAGAACTGTTTTAATATCATATGCCCACGTTAATGTAATTATGAGATTTTTCCAATTATGATGTCTATTCGTATGAATTATACGTATGTAATATTCGGTAACTTGTCAGATGTATAATTTAATACTTGCATTGAATATAATTAGTTAGTACAAGGAATGATGAGAAATTATAAAAATAAAAGTATTTTCCTTCAAAATAAGATTCTCCTTAAAATTTTTTCATAAGAACTATATTATACTTGTTAGATATATGTGGAAATAATAGAAGTAGCTTTCTAATCTAATATTTTCAAAAGACCAGCTGGTGATCTATATAAAAATGCAAATACTATGCTTCTTCTTGATTCTAGAATACTATTAGATTTTTAGCGTATATAATTTTAATACCAACCAAGTGATTTTTGAAGTAGATTAGATGACATTTACTAGAAGATAAAATATTTCGATTGATTATCATTAATTGTATGATATAATCAAAAATTTAAACGTTTATATAAAATGTAATTATTATTATTAGAAACCACTTTAATCGTAAATTTAAAATTATATATTAAAAGAAAAAACTAATTTCAGAATTATTTTGTTTAATCATTTTGATTTAAAATTCGACTAGTATTTTTGTAGTGTTTCATATATTTATCAAATTAAATATGAAATTATTGAAAATAATTTATATACATACATATATATATGTATGTATGTATATATAAATCAGTCAAAACAAACTTTTAAGTAAGAAAAATAACAAGTCGTGGTATGGAATTTGTAATAACTAATTTTTTTTAATTTCATAATTACATATGAACTATTTAAATTATTTATAATATATATTTACTTTATTATTTTATCACGTTTAGGGCTTATGCAATTGTATAAACTATAATAATATTTTCATATACAGAATCAAAATGAAGAACTATAATGTATAATATTTATATAATTATTTATTTAATAGGTAAAACTCAAAAGTTTCAAATTATTCTTATAAAATTTTGATAATATTGTTTTATTGTATAAAATATAATAATATTTTCAAATACAGATACAAAATGAAGAACTATAATGTATAAATATACATTATATAGATATTTTGTTATTAAATATAAATTTTTTAAAAATTTTTTAAAAGTTTTATGAAATTTGTTTAATTATCATTTGAATCATTTATTTATAAATATTTGTACTTTTATAGTGGAAAAAATTAATTATTTGACCAGGTCATTTTATAATCTATTTCAAATTGTTTTTAAATAATAAATATTATAGTGATATCTTATTGTGTTAGAATAAATAATCGTTAAAAATTATTTGTTACCAGAAAATACAAGATTTTAAAAAGTTAAAAGCCACTTTTTATGTGAAATCTTAGGAACATTGAATTTTAAAAAAATATGAATAAAATTGGCTTCATTTGAAAGAGACTACTATCACGCTCATTCTCACGGTCCGAAAACGTAATATTATTATTATAAGCCCTGGTGAAATTTTTCGTTAGTTGCTTTTCCTGTTGTAAGCTTCGACTATTCGCTCTCTCTTTACTGTCATCTTATTGGCTTTATGGACACAGGTCAAGTACCTACCAGTGAAAGTCGAAGTGCACATATTGAGAGTGCTGTTTTTCTTCCTCTATGGACGCTCGAAAGATTCGCACTTAGGCCATCGTCGAAGATTACTAACGATTAAACAGACTTCTTCGAATCAGTGATTTTTATTAATATATCCAGAGAAAGTTGGACGGTTCATGTATAAATTAAATAGCTTATTCTACTTTCGTTTGCTTTATTGTTACAAAATCCTCTTTACCAGCAGTTGGAAATTAATATAATTGTTGTTTATCGTATGAAAAAATATTCGAAATTATTTAATAGAATCTAATAAGTAAGTAAAAGGCTTTTGAAGCATTCGAAAGGATTCTATTATAATAATACTTTAAGAAGTACTAATATTTAAATATTAAACTATATTTATGATTTTTTTTATATTTTTATGAAATATTTTAAGAAATATTTCTAAGATTTAATATATTTATTTTTTTTATATTTTTTATATTTTTTACATTTTTTATATTTTTTTTATATTTTATATCTATAGTATCCAGTAAAAACTATTTAAAAAATTTTATATAATAATTAAATAGTTAGATGATATTATTTGCGGCTGCAGTTCTTTTATGATGTATAAACATTATTTGTAAATAAGTATTTACTTACCTTTTTTTTTATTAATGTACCTTCTTTGGAATAGTGTATGATATTTGTGCTTAAAAAATACATAATAATTAAATGTTTTTAAATGTGAGGATTTTATTACAAATTAATTTATGAAATACATAAATGTCAAATTTATTACATAAATTTTATAAATTCCAAAAGAACTACAGATAAATATAAATGATATTATTAACTTTCTTTGTAAAACTACATGTGTTAAGTGTTATATCATTCAAGATTTAACTTTATATATACAACACGTTTTTTATCCATTCTATATAAAACTTAATTATATTTTTTTTATTTCCTTTTCTTTGATATATAGATTTATATTTATATAGATTATAAATTATATATTATAGATTATATAGATTATATCATATTTATATAGATTTTTATAATAACAAAAAAAGCTAGAATAAATTTGAGTATTTAAATTAATTTGATGTTATACTTGCATTCAATATAGGAAGCTATTTTTTAAGCTATTAAAATTTTGAATCGTTATTATATTATAAAAACTGTAAACATAATATATCATATTATAATTATTATTAACCCTTCAAACTGTATATAATAATTTTAGTATATTTTATATATTTTTTTATTTTCGTAATAATTATACGGGTATTAAATATAAAGTTGAAGCAGAAATGATAATCAATCCAGTCATTTTTATATTAATTAATGGAGTACAATTTTAATGTACTAGTACATTTTAATTTTAGTATATATTCATTAAAATAAATGTTTAGATAACTAAGAAAATTTTTATATATACTTTAAGCTATTTTAACAACAATCAGTTTTCTGTGCATATTTAATAATATTAATTACTGATATTTAAAAAAATTCTCGGAGAGTATTAATATAAGAAAAAGAATTTTAAAAACGCATTAAATTGAAAATGTTTCTCAGATTTAGAAAAAATAATGAATTATAAGATTTTAGGCATTATGATATAGAAAAAATAAATTATAGTAATATTTACTTGATTTATGATCAATATATAGCACGAAAATCGAAACAAAATAATAAGACGCATAAAATAAATAAATATAATATAATTTTATTAATGAATTCTGTTTTTAAACATTAAATATAATTAAAAAAATATTTTTTAATTGTAAGTCTAAATCTTAATTTATGCGACTATAGAAGTTTCAAAAATAAATATATTATTTTTAAATTAGATAAATTTTCGTTTTGAAAAATTTTATATTATTTTACGGTTTCTGAATTAACTAAATTTATCTTCAATGTGCCTTGATTATTGAATAGAAAAAGCATAAATAAATTTTTATTGTTAATAAATGAATACTTTATTGTTAATTTTATTTTAAAAGAAATATAGTAAAACTTTTAATACTATTAATAATTGAAATTTATTGATGATAATTAATATAATGAATATAATACAGTAAATTCATAAATATTTAAATGAATACATACATGCATACGTATTTATGTATATATTATATATATTTGTGGCTACTAAAACTTGTTTCATAGTAGAAGTTTATGTGAATTTATTTTGCCGTTTTAAAATATTGTTTTAAATATTATATTCCTTGTCAGTCCGAACAATTATCGAAAAGTACTGATAAATTTTACGTCCTTCACAAAAAAAAGATAAGAAAAAGACCTTGTATAATTGTACAATAAAAAATAGTAATAACATCAAATATCAGCATTGACTCTTACATGAGATATCACTGCCCTTGATGCTTTTGATCAACGATTCAATTTGATCGACATTTTATCACATTTCCGAAATACATAAATCATGTTTAATGATGTTTTCATTTATCCAATAAGTACATAATATTGTTACTCAGGAATAAGTTTATAATATAGAAATTAAAAATTAGACAAAGGGAATTAAAATCGGTCTGCACTATCCAAACAGATTAGCAAAATGGGCTCTTGCTTATATTTGTCTGCCTGTTTATCTATTTCTATCTCATTCTTTCTTTATTTATTTAATGTTTTTATTTCTTTTTGGTCAATCTTTCTATTTTTTACTACTTTACTTAGTTCTACATCTATTTTACTAATCCTATTTTTTTACACTCTCTAAGTCATATATTTTTCTGTATACCTCAATTACGTTCCTTTTTACTCTATTTATTGTTGAATCGTAAATAAAACTTACTTCTTTTAAAATTTTCTCTCATTTTTTAACATTTAAAATTTTCGATAATTTTTATGTTTAAGTAATTTCAGATTTTTCTCGTCTTGTTTTTTAAGTTACTTAAGTCTTATTATATTTTTCTATAAGCTACCAGAAGTCATTTTATATGTATTTTACACTTTTACAAGTTACAAACATAAAATATGCTTTAAAACCATATTTTCAAGATTCTATTTTTTTTTCTTATTTGACTTTTGAAATGAACGTTAAAAATAATAAATGTTAATATAATATTTAAGTAATATTCAGCGATTTATTTTTTTTTCTTCCTTAATATATATATTTATTGTACACATACAAATACACACATAAATGTTCATATTCGTATAAAATAATTTATTATCAATTTCAATTTAAAAAATCTTTAAAAGGACACATACATTATTTTATACGAATTTCTTGATATAATAAAAATCTCGATAACTGTTTCACTAAGAAATTATAAATTACTGATATTATAATTGATAAATAGTTAGTTTCAGAATAAAATTATGAACTTCTTTTACTTAATCCATATTACTATTACAAGATAGCAAAAATTAATCTTTTAAATATTATTTCAAATATACGTAAACAATGTTTAACTCACAATGATTCTTATATAAATCTGAATCAAATATTTCAGATTATTTATGCTGTTATCGTAGTAAAAATGTTTAACTTCTTTTCATTTATCTAATTTGAGAATTTAGTTTAAATTCATTTAATTACAAGGTAAAATCTGGATAAAACGTAATAGATAATATTAGAAGAGTGTGTTACATTCTTAAAGCACATTATATGTGCTAATATTTGATATTGGATAGAATCACGAAGAGAATATTCCTACAATAATATTAAATTTATATTTATTAAAAATTATTTTAATAGATAATACATTATTTTAATAGATTTATAAGTAACTTATTTTATTTCTCTTTGAACGATAAATTAAATTAAAATTTCTCAATAAACATTGATATTAGAAAATGATTAAATTTTACAAATTCAAGTGCATGTTATAATAAAAAAACAAATAAAATTTTTTAAAAATTGCATTTCATTTGACACTAATAATAATATTCATTATGCTCGAAATTCTAAGAACCTAAGGCCCGATAAAAAATCAAGGAGTGGAAGAAAATAAGCAGGCCATCAGAGAAAGTAGAAGTGAAACACTAATGTACTGAGGCGTTCTCCTGCCTTATACCTACCTTATCGTTTTTAATGTTCATAATTATTTTGTAATTCATATTAAAATATGCTTTAATTTAATAAAGTACATTAAACGCATCAAGGATTATATAATTTTTTAAATAAGATTAAATTCTGTAATGAATTGTATTTATAGCATACGAATATTTTATAGGTCAAGCAATAAATACTAATATTATCGTTGGAAATTTAACTTAATTAATAAAATGAAATTAAAATAATATTAAGTGAATGATATTTATTTACTTATGTAAGTTAATAAGAAGTAAATAAAAATTGAGATGAAAGAATTTGAAAACAGAAAATCAGCAAATGGTGGAATAATCATATTTTGAAAATGCAATAATGTGCATCAAAAAAAATTTATTTCTTCTATCAAAAAGCTTATTTCCTCAATACATATTTGAGGCATGAGATCGTTGAATATATTGATGCAGTTGTTATTAAATACATTTTTATAATGGTCCAGATGATAATAAAAAGAACCCGCTTCGTAGACTCGTTATTTTGTTCATTTTTCGGATCCTTTTAAAAGACGGTTGCTCCTATTGTTCTTAAATATATTTCAAATTTGAATTATTGTAAAGAAGATAATTTATCATAAGAGATAATATCCAAAGTGACGGCTTTTATTAGATAATGATCAATAAAAGGCGTAATAAAGTTTGTTGGAGTAGGTGTTAAAAAACTTAGTTACGTAGGTTCATTCATTGATCGAGTGAGATAGATTTGTTCGATTGGGTGGTTGCTTACAAAGTTGTGATGCTAAAAATGCACAGGAAAGGGAGAGGGGGGGGTGAACCTGATCATTTGGTTTCCATTGAAAATTGTGGGCCACACAAATGGATTCTTCGAGATCAGTGCGTACGGTGCCGATAGCGACCATGGCAGCAGCAACTGAAACAGCGGTGGTGGCGGCATGTAAGTAGGTCGGAGAAAAGCTCGGCACGTCGCCGATATCTCGGGATCACGACGAAGAGTCAGTCTCGCTAAGCTATTCCGGGAGTCAACAGGTACTTTGGAATTGCAACTTTGAAACACTCCACCGGAATATATTAATCTATCGGATAGTTTTCGCTACATGTTCACGTTTCATTACTATATTTTACATATAAATTTAAATATATCAGGCCATGGGATCCTGATAATTCCTTCTCTTCGAGATCTCACTTTTAGTAATCAACGAGTTATTGAATTGGGTGCCCAGCTGGAAAACCTTATACGGGGATAATCAATTGGAACTTACCGAAATTCGAATCGAAGCCATGACGAATTTAAAGGTACATAGTGGCAACAAGAAAAGAAAATAACAAGCACCGATTTCGTATCCGAGTGGGTGCGTGCATGTCCAGATAATATAGCGGCAACTTCGATGACAATTGGGAAAATTGCAACTGTAAGGGTGGGGGTTAGTAAGAACAGTGGAGAGTATGATATTTGCACTACTTAACGTCATTTCAGGTTAACTGCTTGAGATCATTACATTCTATTATTCTCTTAGCGCACCTGCCAATTTTCTCGCAAATAAAAATTTCGCAACCGGCACACCAGGCTTATTTTTCTTATTTATCCGATGATACGCAAAGTATTAACATGAAATGGAAAATCCGTTACTCTATTCGTTTTTGTTACGAAATTAAGGGAAAGCGATTTTTAAACTGTTGGCAGGAGGAGAAATTGAATTTAGTTCGGTGCAAAAATTAGACTCAAAAGAAGATCGGCTTCGTTACTAGCCACATATTCTATTAATGAGCGACGCTTTCGGTCGACTTATTAGAGCGCAAATGAAATACCTACGCGTGCACATTTCTTTCCCGTATATACACAACACTATTTACTCACGTGGATACGTATTTATACGTAAATGAGTACATTTCATTTTATATTATATATGTATAAATATTAAAAGAAAATGAATGAGAGTATTTGAAAAAAAATAGAGATAGAAGAAGACAGAAGTCGTTTATTTAGTTTATTTCATAATAAAAACTAAAGATTTTAAAGCAGCTTTCGAGAATTTCAAATCAAAATTTTTTATACACTTTATTCTCCTATCGTTTTATAAAAAATTTTTTTTTCAAATTTTTAGAAATCTTTTAATACTTTTTCAATATATTAACATACATCAATATTACAATGAAATATGGATGGGTAATTCTTTTACATTTATTAGCAAATAATAAGATTTTATTAAATAAATTTTTAATATTTAAGACTTAATTATAAATGCATGATTAAGTATTAGATATATTATGCAAAATAAAATTGTTAATAAATTTATTTTAAGTTCAAAAAGATAGAAAAATATAACGAATAGTAAACAGAATTTAATAAAGACATAGTTTGATTAAAAATTTAAAAAAAATTTAAATTAATATTCTTTAATTTAATATATTTAAATTTATTAATAAATTTGAAATTTTTTGGAAATATAAAGAGCAATTTTTAAAGTATTTTGATATACATTGTGATAGTTATACATGGTACAATAGAAAAAATTATATTTAATGAACTACTTTTGGTTTTGAAATTCTGTACTAAAAAAGACTATTTTTCAAAAATATAATATATTGAATAAGTTTTATAAATGATTTTTGAAAACATTAAATTAATGTAAAAATACATAAAATTAAAGTTATAGTGAATATATAAAGTAATGCAGTAAATAATAACATAATTTTAAATATAATATAATATAGTTATAAATTTCTTACAATATAGTTTTAAACTGAACAAGTAGTTCAGAAATATGTATATATGTTTTTATCAGATTTTATTGGCAGTGATGATCCTATCAACAGTTTCATTATCACTTGTAACATCCATAAACAATGAGGTACCTAAGCCAAGCTATACTCGAACGATGCTTAAGGTATCTCGGAGTCTGCCCGGAGAGACTGAAGAATTGAAAGTACGAACAAGTGAGGGTAATATCGCTACTCTCATAGTCAAACGTCGCCAGAAATCTGTGACAGATATAAATAACAATAAAATTCTTAATGGAATACTTTTTGAGCCACCGGCAACTACCAACAATTCTCTATCAATATCTAAAAGTATCGGATACAGAAATGTAGACATTGATCCTTGGAATCGTTTAAAAATTTGGAGCAGTGAATCAGATATAAAAGAAGAACGTAAAAGTAATTGGTTACCTATAAATCGGAACTTTGATAGCTGGAAACCAATTGTAAAGCCTTTCGAATCTGAAACAGTTAAAAAGAAATCTTGGCTTGTATCAAATCAAATAGAAAACTTACGAGACATCCAAAGTATTGCAGCTGACAATGGGTCCAAAGAAAAAAATTTACGTTACGCATTCTCACCTCACGAATCTCATCCCATCCAACGTACCAATGTTGGAGCCAACTTACTCAAAAACCGTGGTCCAAAAAACATTGCACCAGAAGTAGTAATACATTCGAAAATCAATGTGAAACCTCAGCCAGATCAAAATATATCACAGGGTGCGAGATCGTCCATATCATTAGATGTTGATGGTACACCTATCATACATGGTAGAAGAGTACCGGATGAACCAATCGATAAAGTACAAATTTGGAGAAACGCCAGAGTCATTAATGATAAACTTGTTACTCATGTTGAGTCTTCGACAACTACAGCAAGAGAATTATCAGAATCTGGTCTAGGCTTCGAAAGATTTTTCGAGGATATTAATCGTAGGTAAGTGCATGCACGTTAGTGAAATAATTATTAAAATTAAATTAAATTAAATTTAATTTAATTGCAAATAAAATTAGAGTTTTGATGTCTTGAAAATTGTATTGCAATTGAAATTCACGCAATAAATAAAATTTTAATATATTATCTTAAAACAAATTTATATGAATTTTTTAAATATTTTAATGGAAACTTAAACCTCCTGAGTTTTTACATTTTTTATACAAGCATCGTACGAAGTACAATCTATTTAATATAATATTTTATTGTAGTAGAATATAACTTTAATATAATTTAATTTAATACATTTTCTATTTATAGCTAAGTTTAATAAAAAATTGATAATATGTTTTGCAAGTATAATTTAGAAAAAAATATTTGATATTTATATTTTTATGTTTGAAATACCCATGATAGTTATCTAATAAGTATTAAAGATTTTATTTTTTATTTAGATTGCTCATTTTCAGTATATTCTAAAGTAATTTTTTTTGTTATCTAATTTCGCAAATATTTTCTAATATAAATACTAGTATAAATACAAAGTAAATTATAAATATTAAATATTTTAAATATTACTCAAAATCGTTTTTCATTATTCTTATCATTTCAAATACAATTAAAATTATAAATACTTATAAATAGGTATCCAACATTTTTACAAAGATCCACTTCGTTTTTATCAATGAAAATTAATTGTTACATTAAAATACATAAAAAGTTTAATACTGCAGTTTTAATTAGTTAAATGATAGGTCAAAAATATTTACTCAGATAAGTAATTAAATATTTTTTTATATTCTGTTTAATTGTTGATCGGGATTAATTTTTTTTTACACGATTGTAAAATTTTGAAATTATTATTTCTAAGTTTCAAAAATATATCTTCTTTATTTTTTCTATAAATTTTTAGAATGCTTCTAAGTCTATTTTGAATTATTTTGAATATGTTTTTATATTATATATTGAGTAAGCCAAAAAATAACATTTAAACGTTAAACATATATATTAAATTTTCAATGTCCAACTAATAAATTCTATAACTTTTTGAATTTTTAAATAAATAAAACTGAAAAAATTTAATTAAATTTGTTGATTGACATTCGCAGCGAATCAGTTACCAATAGTAAAATTTGTAGGTGAAAGTGAGCAGTTGTGTTATTGGTGAAATAGGTGAAAATTTCTTTGTGAAAGTTGAATAACAAATGGAATAGTAATACGGTTTAAAAGTTAAGATTTGAGAACTTACAATAATTTTAAAGAAACGAATTAAAATTTTAATAAATTTTTATTATTTTTATGTATTTATATTTATGTACTTATTTTTATGTATTTATATTTGATAAATTTTACAATCGAATATTTAAAAAATGATACATTTAAAGTTACAATTTTTTATCTAAAATAATTGTTTCATTTCTCAAATTAAATAGAATTACTGTGTAATAATCACATAATATTACTTTACTAATATTATTTGAAAATATAAAATGTTTATAATAATAGCATAAAGCTATTAAAAGAATCATATATAAAATTTAAAATGAAAATTATTACGTGCATTATTTTAAGAATATATATTGTTGACTAATATCATAAAATTATTTCACAGTAGTATTTTAAATATAAAATAAAAATGGTTTTTATTAGTCTTATATATACATTCATGATGTAAGAGAATTTTCACTTTTAAAGCTATTTTTTCTATGTTTAATACATAAAAAAATATAAGTTTACTTTTTTAAGATATGTTATGTTATGGGATCAATAATAAAAGTTCGTTAAACTGAAATATTAATAGAACAATGCATATTATTATAATATATTGTAAAAATATTAATTATCCAATAAATTAAAGAATTAAATTTTTGAATAAATAAAGGTATAACAAAAGTACAGAAAACAATGTGTACAAGCCAAAGGTATATCGTAATCAAATCCTAGCTGCGGAAATCTATGAAACAACGGAGGATACATATCGGCCTACTATACACAAGAGGATGCTACAGCCGGAAATGGCTTCTATTTATCCGAATTCGCGAATATACTCTCCTCCGGATGCTCGAAAATCACTCTTGCCTACAGTTAAACCTGGAATTCGAGCACCAGTACTGCAGTATGCACATCCTGAGCTTGGCATTCAACCTGCTAAACTTCTGAAAAATGAGAAAAAGAAAGTAGAGGAAGCTACTATTGATCCATCTCAGCAACATCAACAGCAGCCGTTACATCAACATTTGAATAATGTAAACCAGAATAATCAAAATTATTTTTATGGCGAACACAGACAAAAGAAGAAGTATGTACTAAATGATAAAAGCATTGTAGACTCTTACACAGTGAAGAATTATTATCCAAATCAACATTTCTATGGACTTAAGAGACCTATGAGTGAAACACCATTCTGGGTAAAAATTTCCCAAAATTTGAAGACTCAGTTTCATGATGGCGTTGCTAAAGTAAGCATTGTATAAAGATTCAAAATTTTCTAAAATATTTATGGGTCAAATAATAGCTTTACTTTGAATATACACACATTGAAATTAAATTCATATTAGTATAATAATTAAAATTAACATTTTATCTAGTTTTTAATTCATAAAAATCATTGGCTTTTTTTAAACACAATTTTCTCATAATAATGTCAACATCACATTAATTATTTATTACGTCAACACTATATCAATTATTAATAATTTTTTATTTTTAATTTGCAAGTTAATGTCTACTGTTACGTTGTATCTGTGTAAATATTTTCTAATAAATTAATAAAAAATAGTCAATTAAATACACGGTTATTTTCAATATACATATATATTGTGCTTTCGTAAAGATATTTTATATATATTTTGAAATCTATAAGTATACTAGTTGGAAATATGTATGTAAATATGTATATTGTACAATATCCAGCATACTGATTATTCTTCTGTACATGCATGTACGTTATGTAAAGAAATAATTCGATTGCCATGATATTTTTTATATTATCTTATGGCTTCATTAATACATTAAGATATAATAACAAATTTTTAATTAGGAAGAATAACAACTTTAAATTGTATAAAAATATATTATCTTAAATAAAAAATTAAAAAGCAATGTGGAATTTTCTTTTTACATTAATTTATTTAAAATTTAGTAAAATCAGAACAATATTAAACTTAATATTTATTATATTTTATATAATAAATATACATTATTATATTTATTATACATTTATATTTTACAAATATTATACATATTATACAATACCATTAAAAAAGGAAAGTATATTATTAAACGAGTATTTTATCTTTATAGCTATATATATAATTTTTCTTTAATATATTTAATTTTTAAAAATTAATTAATATAATTATTAATGTAGCTTAAGTAATGTATTTTTTGAATAGTTAATTTTTTCTTGTGAAAATTTATTTATAAAATAAAATATATTTATTTTATTAAAGTAAGTGAATAAATAAATATTAAAATTTGAGAAATGTATATTAATATACTTTGAATATTTTTTATATTTTTATACATACATTTTATATAATTATCTTCTTCCTTTTTATCCAGTTGAGAATTAATTGGAATACATTTTAACATTTTTGCTTTTCACTTAATTATGAGCTAGTATGGCTTAATTATTAATTGTTAATGACATGTATACAGGTATCAGAATTAACTAAACCAGTAATTGATCCTCTCGTGGAAGCCACTCGCAAGATTTCAGAAAATCTTGGGCTCTCAAGTATTCACTCGCAAGATTATGCTCAAGACAAAATTGGTACGGCAGGCACAGGGTCTTCGGTTCTCATCCCCGCACTTGGACTAATGGCTTCAGGCGCAGCTTTGGGCATCGGCGCTGTTGCTGTTGGTCGTTATCTTGATGTGGATGTTTTAAAGCGGTCAAACGATAATTCTGTATTAACCGACTCAAGCGAACGAGAAAAAACATTGCACATTATCTCGCAGATAAATGACGATGTCAACCAAAAATATGAAAATTCTGTAACACAAGCCAATGTCGATGGAGTTTACATTCTTGTTGAAAACGACCGACCTCACGGAAACTATTACAGAAAAAAAAGAAACACCGAGGACATACCGGTTAACTTTAAGTAAAAAACTTTATTTTTGTCTACGAAATATTTTAAATGCTTATATATATTAAATAAATATTTGTCATCCTATTATAATAATATTTTATAAAATAAATGTAAAAATGGAAAATTATTCTTACATCTGTGATTTTTTTTTTAATTTATAAGTATAGATATATGTTTGCATAATTATAACATTAATTAATTGCAGAGAAATGCAAAGAAAGGGTGCCGATTCAATTACTGAGATCATAGAAATAGACTTAAATCCGAAATTACTAGATGATCAAATAAATAATGAAAGTAATAAAGCACATATTGAAAACGAAGATGCTGTTGCTCAAGAGATCATTTATCAGACTATAAATGCTATCGTAAGAAAATCAAAGCCAATGAAAGATAATGTAAGATGTTTTTTATTTGTTTATCTCTATTTTATACATAACTTAAGTACTTTTTCGGAAATTCAATTGTATTATTTAAAGTGATTAATGATTTTTTAATTTTATAAAAATTAAAAGTCTTATATTAATAGATGAAATAATATAATATGCAAATTCTGATTCTTTCAAGAAAACTTTATTTCTTAATTTTAATTATTCTTTTATTTGTATCAAATTTAAAAATTTTAAAAGTATTTAAAATCTTACGTTTATAAATAACGGGACAGTTTAATTTTTCGTTCATAAATACTATATATAATTGGAACGATATATCGATAGTGATATATTTGGTTTTTAAATAATGTAACAAATAGTTTAGTAGAGCTTCAAAAGAAAAAACATCAAAACTAAGACAAAGACGCAGCTTAAGTAGTGCAAATACCGATGATGAAGTGAACGATGTTCTTCAAAGTTTAGAAAAGCTCGAGTTAGAGAAAAATGAGGGACGTATACCAGGCGATTGGACGCATACAACATGTGCGAAAAAAATTTTCTGTGATGCCATAATTAAATGTGGATCTGATGGTTATATATTCATGGAGAAAAAGATATTAGAACTATTGAAGACGTAAGTAAGATTTTTCTTTTCTTTTGTTTCTTATTTATTATTGAAAAGGTTATTTCAATCTAATTTAGATAGTTTATAAAAATTAATTTTTTACAAGTAAATTTTTGCCATGCGAAGCAAAGCTTTAAACTTCTATAATTAAAAATTGTTTTTAAAAAGAAAATAAAAATATTTATAAAACTAACATTATAATATTTATCCTGGTAAAATTATAAATTGATATATATACTATAATATTAATATTGTAATAAATATTAATAATTTTAAACGACCAATAAATATATTTAAACTGCGAATATTTTAATTGATTATGATATTTTAGCATGTTAATTGATTATGATTTTAGCATGTTAATTCAAAGTTGATTTTAATGTTCATCATAAGATATTAACTATTTTTGAAAATTGTTTCTTCTACATTATGAAGTATATTAAATTAACCATGCATATGATCTAAAGATAATGTCATTTATTAAATGGTTATTTACATTTTACTTTGAAATATACAAAATTTTAACGTATATGCATATATATCGCTATAAGATCCATAATCTACTGAGCATATAATTTATAATTACCGATTTGAAAGTTGACTAAACTGTATTTACTAAATCGATCTAAGAATATAGAAAGAAAGAGTAGAAAGCAGGTCTAAGGAAAAGGAAAGAATATGTTTGAATAACTTTTTTTTCCAAGGCTTTCGCTTATTGTTCATGCATACTTCGTCCAACTAAGTGGTGGTCGATTATCTACACAACTTTTACCTTCTTAAATTAGTACAGTTTTTACTTATATTGAATGAGGAAAATAATTAGAATTTTATTGAGTTGTATTTATTGTGACTACTATAAAACTGGTTTATTCATTTTATTTTACGTCTATTTATACAATTACAGACTAAAAGGAAATTTAGAGAACCATTTGTTTCGGATTACATATATTTACTTATATATCAATTATATGGATTTTTTAATAAATTGCTTGGTAGATCAAGCTTCATATAGACTGTTAAGTCTATTTAAATTTCTGTACAATGTTTACGTCAAACTTATTTTAAATTCTTTATATAAAAAATAAACGATTTTAAATTTTATTCCAGTAATTGTTATGTATAACACCTTCAAAAAAAGAAATTTATATTTGAAGACTATATCTTATATGTTTGCATCTTTTAATTTTTATATTTTAAAAATTTTTAATTTTTTTCGTACATGTGTAAAATATACGAATTAAAATGTATTTAAAAAATATGAAATACAAATGAAAAATGTTTATTATATAAAAATTACTATTTCTATTAATAAAAGCGTCAAATAAATTTCTGATTTCACATTCAGAATTCAATCTGGTGCTGCCACCAAAGTATCGGCCCATTTCGACGATGTTATGGATGCTGTGAGAAGACACGACTGCTCGATTTTCTCATGTTCTCATACCAGACTGATCAACGCTTTTCTCTGAATCGATCAATGAATGGTTCGTGTTATTATTTAAGATAATTTCGTATAATATTATATCATTATAATTAAAATTAATAATCATAGTTCAATATTATATAAAAAAATTTAATTCTGCTTCTTTCTTGTTATACTATTTATTATAAATGTAAAAAATAATCACAAAATTATAATTAGATTTTATCTTAATTTTGGCTTACTTATGAATGCTTTTAAATTTTATAAATCGAATAATCAAATGTATTAATTAAAGTGCTATTCCCCTATGTTTTGTTAAAAAGTTAATAATTCTTAAATTTTAATTTTTAAATTAAATTAATATTAAAATTCACATAAAAAAAATAATGAAAATTGAAATATTTTCGATAATAAATATTCAAAATGAAAACAAGAATTTTTCTTATTATTTAATACTTCTAAATATCTTAAAGAATATTTAGAAAAAATATTGATATTATAATTTAATATAATTATGTCACATTTATTTATATTACAGACTATCAAGAAATAAGACTGTTCGACTAAAAGATGATTTCTTTGTCAGACATGTATATACAACCAGTTATTACGTCAATATTTACCAAAATTTAAAACATTTTTCATTGAAAGCAATGTAAAGTAGAAGTACAGCAAGTTAAAAGGATAATTTGGACTTTACATTTTATTTATATTATTACAAATAAGTAAGCGTTAAGAAATTAAAATTAAAATAGGTAGTAACTATAATAGGCAGTATGATAATACAGTTTATCATTCATTATAATTACGTATTTCGTTAATTGCGTGTATATATTAATATGATATGTATAAATCTTTTATTTGTATTAACTATTGTTATTATAATAAAATTATTATAATAAAAATAGTTATATAATAATAATTTTATAATAGTTATTATAAAAGAGTTATATAAAGTATTATGTTATTAAATTTGACTAAAAGTGGTTTATATAGTTAAATATCTTTTTTCACTTACCTTAATATCAATTATTTTTTAAAAAAGTCTAATTACAATAAAAAAATATTTAAAATAATATTAAATTATAAATAAGTGAATTATGGGTAAATTGAAATTATAAATTTAAAGTAAAATAATAATATTATTCATTAAAAATTTATGATGTAAAAGTGTTTATCAATTTTTATCTTAGAAACATAAGTAAAATTTTAATTATAAAAACTATGATATTAAATATATATATGTAATAAATATTTATTTAGTTTTTAAATATGAAATATTTTACAAATATTTTATATTAATGTATTTATTTGAAATAAATATATTTTTCACTATTTTGTTATATCCATAATGCTTTTAATATTATAAATGTAATAATTCGATAAATTAGTAATTACAACGAGAAAAATTATTCCTATAAAAACAATTTTGGAGCTGAATTGTAAGCTGAAAATAAACTATAATTTTTATGATTTACCAAAGCAGTTCATTTTAGGAATTTGTTATAAGATTTAAGAACATTTTCACTATATTACAATAACGTTTAAATGTAAAATATCTTATCTAAAAAAAAAGAACTTTTCTATATATATATATATATAATTAATTCTTATTATATTGAATATTGTACTGTATAGTTATAACCTATCTTCTGACATATGAAATATCTAATTTTATCTCATAGGAATTAAATATTAAATCATTAATAACAATCTTAGTCTGTAATAAGCAAAAAATAATGAAGCGATCGTTAAAAAGCGCTTAGCCTTATAATCTTTTTTAAAATACATACTTTGCAAATACATATAATATGTAATTTGCAAATATCTTGAAATGATGCTATAGTTTGAAAACAGAATATAATTATAAATACGAATTTAGCTAATTATTAAAATTAGGCCAATACAGTAGATTCACAACGTTTAATTTTTTTTCGTTAAGCATGCGCTGTTTCCATACTTAAAAATGTACACTGAAAGAAAAACTTCAGTAGACTATTAATATATACTGCTGTAACACTTCCTTATAAATTATAATGAATACTAACACAGACATTGTTTTAAAACAACAAAATTTAAATTTTCAACCTCAAAATCTTGATGGTAATTGTAACTTAAATAACCTTTTCTACTAATTAAATAATGTAATATAATAAGTATGTAAATGTTAAAAATAATAAAATATTTCTCTATATTAGTTTCATTCTCTTATTACATAAACTTTAAAAAACGAAGAATTTTCAAGATTTATGAATGCAATTTTTATAAGATAAAAGTAATTAAATGTAATTTACCTACACTATTTATTTAAAAATCTATGTTATTATACGTAATAAAATAATATTAATTCAATAAATATTTATACGTTTTTATTATCTTCAAAATTTAGTTTTATGTATGTTATTAAATTAAATTTTCTAATCAGTAAGTGTGTCTATTTGCGTATAAATTCAATCATTAATAATTATATTTTAAAATCTGTTAAAAGTCGTTAAAATAATACATAATATTTATTAAATAATAAAAATTTCATAATATAACATTGATATATTATTTTATACTTACGTTCAATGTGAAAATAATCGATAACCTTTTTTTACTTAAATTCATAATGACAATAATAATTATTCTTTACATATTCTATTCTATCATATTATTTAAATTAAAGAACATTATTAACTAGGTGATCATCTAATTCACTTATAATATACTCCAATTCATTATAAGGTAAATTAAATATTTAAGAATTTCAAGGACTTTATTTTAGGATACAATTATGCAGTGGGCCCATGTCGTTTTTTTTTACGTGCACTTGGTGTTTGGCCTCAATTTAATTACAAGAGAGATTGGGCAGCATTTTTTCGTATTATAATAGCAGCGGCTTTTATGTTACTATTTGGTACTATTTCACAAACAGTAAAAATGTTTTTTTTTTGGAAAAATTTGAATTTAATTACGGAAATTTTAACCAATTGTAATATTCCAACAAGCATTGCAGTTATGAAAATAATCAGCATCTGGTATCATAGATATGGTAAAAACTCTAAAATCTAAACTAAAATATTACTTCATATTCTCAATTAATGCAAATAAATTATTATATAGATTATAATTGAAAATTTATTTACAAAGTAATATTTAATATAATCAATAAATTTATATTTAAATAATAATTTATGCTAAATAAGGCTAAATTTCTATTTTTATTAACAGTAGAAACAATAATTTTTAATTGAGATTATATTTTCTTACATTTTATTAAATATAATTCAAATTTATTAAAATTTATAGACATAAAAGTTATCATGCGTATATATATATATATATAAATTGAATTAAAAAATTTCCTATGTTTTTTTTGAATATTTATGCATATAAATATTACTTTCTGAACATTACTTTTTTATGCTAAATAAAATTATTAAAGTATTTATATAAAAATTAATCAAATTCTATAAAGTATTTAGTATTGTGTATGTAATATTATTATCTTAATTAAAATAATTTACAAATATTCTTTAAAATTTTCATGAATACACGTAATTACATAAATTTAAACTTTATAATAAGCTTTAAAAGAATTGGTGCATCAAATTATTGAAGATTGGAAAACTACATATCTTCAGCATGAATTGATGATAATGTGGAATAATGCCAGACTCAGTAGATTATTATCTATAGGATGTATTTTCATGACTAAAGGAACACTTTTAACTCAATTTATTGTCGGTATTTTTAAACCTATATCTTTTATTTTGTACATGAGTCCAAATGAAACAATGAAAAAGCCTCTCTACATGATAGGTTCCTTTCCATACAATGTTCAAATATCTCCAAATTATGAACTGACTATCCTAGGTCAACTTTTTTCCAATATATTTGCATCAACATCATTTTCATCTACTGATTCGTTTTTCCTTGTACTTATGTTCCATCTTATTGGGCAACTATCAGTTCTTAAATTAGCATTATTGAATTTACCTAATAAAATCGAAAATGCAGATGATGAAAAAAAGTTTATTGAAGAATTTTCATGCATTCACACAAGACATAATCAATTATGGAGGTAACAAAATAGATATTAATTATTAATTTAATCACTACTCTAATAAATATAATATAACCTATATTGATTCAAATACTTTATTACATTATTATAAATGATAATTTCTTAATGTGAAAATAAATGTTTATTATTTCATTTTTAGATTTGAAATTAATAAATAAATTTTTTTGATTTATATTTATTAAACAATATTTATTAAATATATTCTACATTCTTAAAAATTCGTTTTTAATTATTAATTAATAATTTTTATTTTGCGTATATCACTTTTTATTAACTTCAAGTCTCTATCTAATACAGATTTTCAACTTCTATAGAAGAAGCTTTTAATATGATGTTTCTAGTACAAATGATACCTTGTATTTTTGTTCTTTGTACACAGGTTTATCAACTTATAATGGTGAGTATGTAAATAACTTCTTTATTAATATTCTTTCAATATAAAATATAAATTATTCAACTGATATTAAATATCGTAAACTTTTATTTTAGATAATAAGTGCTGATAATATTTCTATTATAGAATTAATTTTTGTAATATATTTTCTTCTTCTATTTTTATTTACAATATTTATGTATTGCTTCGTTGCCGAAATACTTCGCCAAAAGGTATATTCTTGTTAGTCGTACAAATTATTTTTTCTTTTGTCTAAAATAAATTTTTTAATCTTCATTTTATAGATTTTAAAATGTTCTGTAAATCTTTTTAGAGTACAGAATTAAGTTATGCAGCTTATAATTGTAATTGGACAATATTACCGGCTAAGGAAGCAAGACTTTTAGTTTTTATTATTATTCGTGCACAAATTCCTTTTGAATTGACCGTTGGAAAATTTGCTACATTTTCTTTACAACTATATTGTCGTGTATGTATATATCATAATAATATAATAATAACTCCGTTACAGACTAATGAGTTTGTATAATTTTTTGATTACATATAATTTTAATATTCATAAACTATAACGATCATTTATATTTCTAGTACATAGTTTTATATTTATTATGGTAAAATTGACAATGGAGAAGATCGATACAATTAAATAAATAAACCTTATTTTACAGATTTTAAAGACATCTGCTGGTTACTTATCAATGCTACTTGCTGTAAAAGATAGAATGAGTTATTAAACTATGACTAATATAATTTCATAAAATAGCTTCAATATGATGTAATTATTATCATTTTATGTTATTTGGGTATTATTATTTTCTTCCAGTTTACATTTCATATCTATATTGATGAAAATTTTCATTGACGGATTTTAATAACTTTTATATAATTATTACAAATTTTGAAAAATTGTTTATTAGTTCTCTTCTAAATAAACATTTTTTGAATTTAAATATTGTCATTTTCATATAATGATATCTTATCGGAGAATCATATCTAATTGAATGGTTCCCAATGTATTTGCATATCGTAAATCACGCACACGCACACGCACGCACACACATTTAAATTCAAAACTTTGGGTATTTATCTGTATACGGTTCTATAATCCTTAAAAAATGAACTATTATTTAAAAAAAAACACATAATCATTTAATAACTAAATATAATGCATTAATAATATTAAGTAATAATATATTTATTAGAAGTAAAATAGTTCATAATGATAATTAATAAATATAATACTTATTCATGATCGGAGGATTAAGAATTTGAATTAAAAAAAAATTGCAACTATTAAAATATGGTTATGGTAATTTAAATTGATTTTTTTAATATAGCACAATCCTGAACATGCCACAAACAGCAATTTTAAGTTCAAATACTAAAACTTTACAAAATAAACATATAAATTTTTTTTTTAATGGATTCGTAATTCACAAGGAATGTCAATAATTATAAAAAAAAAAACAGTTTTTTATAAATATCTTGATACACTTTTAATATATTTTTGCGTTCACAGCCTGGTGAATAAACATTGAACTTGGAAATGATTATCATGCTTATGATAAATATATTATTCATTCTAATCTATCATATGTATTATAATTAATCAAAATCGCTAAAAGGGATTCATTATATTTTGAATTCTATATTTTAGTAATAATAATTTGGAATAATATTTTATATAGAATTCTATATAAATAATAATTCTACTAAATTTAACATTAATATCTTTTTATTAGTTTTATACTATAGGATAAATTGTGGTTTGTTCATATTAATTTTTACATACTTAAAAATTAAAGTACAATTCCATTTTTTGCTAGTGTTTTTTAGTTACTATAAATTAAAGTAACAACAAAATGACATTAATTATATAAATAATTAATTGTCTAATATGAATAATAGTATTACTTTATTAATGTACTTTGTTTATTGATTTATTAATATTTCATTTACTGTATAATAATATATTTTGGAAGGTTTATAAGAAATGGATTTGTATTAATAATACAAAAAAATAGGTGAAAAATATATAAGCGTTGTACGAATTTAAGGTTTTATTCTTATAAAAAATAGATAATGAATTCACTAGATGTTTGAATTATAAAATATGTATGGTATGTATACGATTATTCCAAAGCTTTCTTCAATTTTCATTGTCCATATCATCTTACGTTTCATAATCATTAAAAATAAATATCAATTAAAAGGTATATAATAAGATGTAAATGCACCGATGAGACGTAGCTATGATATAATGATATACTTTTTATTTATGGCAATATAAGTATATAGAATGGAGGGGGATTTTATGCTTGGAAATTGCCAGTTTATTTCCAGACATCGAGAACGCATTTTTAATGTACTGTAAAATATATATTTTCTCTCTACTGAATAATATCAAATAATTACCTGCACAGATTTTTTTAAATTTTTGTTCGATTGAGAAATCATTTAGAAACTAGTGGTTTGGAAAATAAGTAACATGTATTAGATTGTATATTTTAAAATTAATAATAAATATTCAGATTGTCAGATATAAATGTAAAATTCCCATGTATTAAAAATAATTTAATCTATTGGAAATTTTAAAAATCATAATTTTAACAGATTATTTACTATGATTTGTATAAATTAGTACAAGATTGAAAAAACATTTGGAACAAATATTTTCATTATTTAGATTTTCCATATATTTCTATATTATTAATTAAAATAAGGCAGCAGGATGAAAACAGGTTTTGATTTGGCTGTTGGTCCATGTAGAGCATTTTTACGCTTTGTAGGTGTATGGCCTGATCATTCAGTATCAGAAAACAAAATATTATCTGCCTGCCATATTATTATCGTTTTTTTAACAATGTTATTATTTTCCATTATTGCTCAAACTACTATGATCTATAAAGTTTGGGGCAATTTGAATGCCATGATAGAAGTTTTAACAAATGCTGAAATGCCAATTTTTGTTGCTCTTATGAAATATGTGGCTGCTTGGTATTATAAAAAAGGTAAGTCGATTAAAATTATTTTATCTTTTAATTCTTCGTAAAACACATATATAAATTTGAAGTAATTACATATTTTTAATGCATTTTGACATTAAAAATAAAATAAAATATTTATAATATTTCATGTGTAATATTTAATATATTTTTCAAATTAGATTACATTTTTACTTTTCGTTCATAATAGAATTCATGAATTATTTTGTAAATTCTTTACAAATCGAAATAAATTCCTACTACTGGCATTATTTAGTATTCTTTAATAGAAGTATTATTTATTATTTAGTTAAATAATATTCTTTAGATTAAATTATGACTAACTAAATATAAGTGATGTATAATATTGAATATTATTATCGTAAATTTAAACATTTTTCATCATACGACATAGAAATTTTATTTATAGTATTTAATAAAATATTCATTTAGAAAATTATTATTGTATAACTAATAACATACAAGATTATATAAAATTAAAATTTAAGAAGTACTAATATTTAGATCTATATAAAAATTATATAATGTATATTAGTAAATTAATTTCATGACATTTTTTCAAAAGGTTCGGATTCTATCTAATTAGATTTTATCAATAATTAGGTTGTACCATAATTAATTAATATTATAAGATATTTAATAAAGTAATAGTTAGCTGATAAAAAAAAATACAAAGATAATTTGAATATTTCTTCTTCAAAATATTACATAAATACAGGATTAACGGGTATTAAATGAAAAAAATTAAAGAAAGAAATAAAATTTTATGATTGAAAGAGTATTTATTTATCTTTATATAAATTAATATAAAAGAAAAGAATAAAATGACAAATATGAAATAAATGAAATACTGAGAAAAAAGAAAAACGACATTAAAAATAATAATTGTTAATTATAATTGTGAAATGATAATGTTTATAAGTAATTTAAATTTATATTTACTGTTAAATTTCATTCGAGCCGAGGCATTTATAAAAAATGAGTAGAATTTTTTTAAATAAGTAAATAAGTTTAATATCTTAATAAATTGATTTTAAAAAGCTTAAAAATAATATATATTTGTCATACTCTCTCTCTCTCTCTCTCTCTCTCTCTCTCTCTCTCTCTCTCTCTCTATGTATATATATATGTATATAAATGGTTATAACCGACTGATTATTTATTCTGTTATTTCTTATAAAAGTTAATAATAATATTTTATATTTTACAATAATGAATTTAATGATTAAAATCATTATTCCTTTTTTTCAACAAGTTTTGGAAGGATTAGTTGAAATTATGTCTAAGGATTGGCAGTGTTACTATTCTAAACAAGATCTTCAAGAAATGTGGCGACGTGCTAAACTTAGTCGGAGATTATCAATAGTTTGTATAGGTTTAGCACAAGGCACTATTACTGCTCAATTTGTTATGGTGGTAATAGTTAGTCTTAACAACAAAAATAAGAATGAGAAACCTCTATATATGCCTTCATATTTTCCTTATAATACGCAAATAAGCCCGAATTACGAAATAACTTGGCTAGGTCAGTGTTTTTCTAATGTATTTGCAGCTGGTGCTTTTTCAGCGATGGATTCTTTTTTTATAGTTCTAGTATTACATTTATGTGGTCAGCTAGCTATATTAAAAAAAGCTGTACTTAAATTAACAGATAAATCTGAAGAAGAAATAGCCAAAACAGATTTTACTAGAAGGCTTGCAAAAATTGTAGAAAGACACGAATTTTTAAACAGGTTCTCGTTTTAGAATATTATAAAAATTTCTTTAAAATACTTACCAAAAATATGTATACACATTCATTTTATTTATAAATTATAATAATATTGCTTTTTAAACAGGTTTGCAAGAACTATTGAAGATTCTTTTAACATGATATTTTTAGCTCAACTGGTTGCATCTTCTTTTGCTTTATGTTTACAAGGATATCAGTTAGTAATGGTGGGTATCATAATTTATTTTATATTAAAAAATGTTTATGAATAATACTTTCTTATTTGGTTATATTTAATAACCATATTAATAATATTAATAATATTAATAACAATTTAACATCATCTATCAGCTTATGCAACTGGCTACATGATTTTTTATTTATTGCTCGTATTTCCAATATATAATTAATATATTGTTATATTATTACACGATTATCGAATCTATCTTTCAAAGCCTCCCAAGTTTCGAGGTAGGTTTCTGAGGAATTTTCCATTGATTCTATTACTGCGGCGGCTTTATCTTTCCAGCACGACCGTAAATAATGAAATTTTTGTATTAAATGCAAATTGTCATTTTCATGAACCGTTTTTGTAAACGTGTCGTCGAAAGTTTTTAATTCAATTCGTGGTAATCTAAGATAGGATTAGCTTTGGCTATTCAAGTTAGCACTTGAGCTGTTCATTTCAGTTATTCCAGTACTTGCGGCCGCATTTTTATTTTCTAAAATTTGTTTAGCGCTACACACGACATGAAAGTATATACTTTGGAATTCATCTTCGTCGATTTCATTGTCCCCTGTTAGTTTATCAATTTGAAGTTGTATTTTTTCATATACTTGTAACAAGTCTTGAATATTTTCGATACGCATGCGAATTTGTAAATAATTGGTTTCGTTTTTATCCATAAAACGCGAAAATTTTGATAGTTTAGTTTTAATCGCAGCCCGTTCTCTCTTTAAATCGCAAATTAATTCCGACATATTAATTTATTTAAAAGATCACTATATATATATTCCGATAATATAACAGAGAACAACGATAGCAAAAGGTTTAAGCGGAGGGGATAGAGGATGGAGACTTACTACTTCAATGATTTGATGTTGTCTTTGCGATAGCTGGATGCTTGTGTAACTGCTAGGCTGTTCTATGGCGGCAGAAATTCTATGCACACCAATTCAAATGCTAGTAGTGCAGATTACTGCTGGCTCACACCAAGCGTGAAATTGGCTTCAAGATGGCTGAATACGTGCGCAAATACTATGTGCGTGTAGTATGCATGGCAACAAGAGCTTGCACTATTGCAGATTAGTAATGGGCAATGCGCGCCAAAACTGCACTGAAAACTGTAATTGTGCGCCAATTCTTTTGTTTGAATTTCTGATGATGCCTTTCAAAATTTGCTTTTTCAATTTTTTATTCAAATTTTTATTGGATTAAATTTGAATAATTTACTTAGATTTTTAATTGGATTAATTTTGATTATTTTCACTTCACTTTCAAATTTAATTTATTTACTTGTATATTTTTCATTTAACAAATTTTAATTTTGATTAATTTTTTAATTTTTATGTTTGTGAGCCACTCCGCGTGTCATCAATTTATTCAGAATTTTTCAATTATCAAAGTATCAAATGTTGCTGCGCGCCTCACGATAAAACTAGACGCAGTTACTTGATCTTCGTTAAATTAATGTTTTTCTGATAAACTCACAAAAGAAGAACACTGTGTGATTGGTAAAAGAATTATTTATTGCAATTTATGATTTACACTTGAGGTATTGTACACTTGTCCTCGGACTCCTGAGATTTCGCGCTATTCTTGATGAAGGAGGGGAGTGAACTGACTAGCCTTTTTTGTCTTAACTAGTAATTCGACAATTGGATGGCATGCCGATCGCCATGTTTTGGCAGCTAATTGCGCAGATAAAAAACAACAGGTCAAGTTGCGTGGATAAGATTTGAATATTGTGGCATAGGTTTTAGCTTTGGTGAGGTATAAAAGATGGTGTCTTGATCATTCTGTTTAAAGGGCATTTTGCGTTTTAACAAATACTTTGTAATTACCAATTATCCAAAATAATTAAAGATTATTTAATGAAAATAAATGTAGAAAATAAAAAAAAATTTCAATAAAAAATAATTTTTATGAGTTACAGATAATAAATAGTACAGAAGATAAAATGCCAGTCTTCCAATTGATACATATGATATATTTTGCATGTTGTTTTTCATTCAGCTTATTTTCATATTGCTATGTCGCAGAACAACTCAATTATGAAGTAAGTAGATCACATATGTATGAGGCATTATATACCATAGTATAAATTCGTCGTAATTTTATATAAAATATTTATTAGAATTAATCAATTTAGAATATTAATATAAATATTTTAAATAATTAATAAATTATTTATTTAAAACATATTTAAAATATTTCTGTTGCATAGAAAAATTAAAAGAATAAAAATTAGATTAAAATGATTGGGTACATATATTATAAATAAAATATTGCATGCTTATAATAGAATAAATTTACTCTTTATACGAGGAAAGTATTAAAAAGAATTAATTGCAAATTACTATTAATGTAAATGTTTCTTGAATTAATTTAATTTTAATATCTATTTATATCTGAAGTTCTTGAATATGTATCTATGTTTATTATGTAAATTATGTATGAATGTTTATTTAATTGTTTTTATATATAGATTTTATATTTATTTCATTTATAAAGAATACATATTATATGAAATGATATTTTAGGAGTAATTTTATCAGCTTTACAAAATAATTGTATTATTTATTTTTTGGACGTATTTGAGAATGCTTGTCTAATACTCCAACCAAAATCCAACCAAAACTTAGGAATTTATAAAAAAAATTATCTAAAAATAAGTTATTTGTAAATGAGAATATAATTACTGTAATATATTATGAGTTATATTTTCAGCGATTGAAATATTTGCAATAGTGTCCATTATTTAGTTATATTTAATCATTAATCTCTTGAAAACAAAAATAAAAATTAAGCTTTCTTTTTATTTTATTTTATCAAAATAAATGATTCTTACTGAAGTTTCTTTCTAATTTAAAAATTAGATTATGCCATTCAGTATGAGAAACATTATTATAGAAAACGCAATACTGTAAAATGATATAAAATTTTAGTTTGGAAAAAAAATTTTGGATGGAGACAATAATTGACGTTGAAGCATAGTTTATTTTTTTTCAAGTAGGTAACTTAGAGAAACATCCTGCTTATCTGATGAAAATTATGCATTATCTGCAAAATCTGTATTAAGCGAATTAATTTTAAATATTTCTAATAATTGTAAATGCAATATTAACATTTTAATTATTTTGTAAATGAAATTAATGGAAAACATTCTCTAATTAGTTAAAATTTAGAATTTTTTATTATTTATTCCAAATATACGTATAAATCATTGTTAAAATTAAAAGAAATTTTTATTTTAATATTTAATTTTGATTTTTGATAAATTTTTAATAATTGATATAAAAGATTTATTATCTGAAATACTATTTTTATATAATTTAAATAATGCTTAGAGTACAGAAATTCATTATGCAGCTTACAAAAACGATTGGTACAATTTATCTCCTAAAAAGACAAAATTATTACTTTTACTTATGCATCGAGCTAGAAAACCTTTGGAAATTACAGCCGGAAAATTCTGTGTATTTTCATTACAACTGTATTGTAGTGTAAGTTTATTATTTTAATACATTATATTATTTGAAAATATTTTGTATATTACTATTTTAATAATGCATACTTATTCATTATGTTTAGTTATATTTGAAACAGTTTTAGAGTTACATACGTAAATCAAAAATTCATAAATTTTAACAGATTTCATCTATTATTATTACTATTATAAATAATTTTTAGTAGATTTTTTTAAAAAAATATTTACTTGTAATAATTTTTTAATTACAGATTCTGAAAAATTCTGGAGGATATTTATCAATGCTTTTGGCTGTTAAAAATCGTCTTGTTCCAGTTGTGTAATGTAATAATTATTAGACATGTATTATACATGAGAAACTGAAAAACTTTTATTAAATATTTTTTAATGTAATATCTAGTTTAAAAATTGTTTTTTTAATGTAATAATACATAATTTAATTTTTTCTATTTAATCTACTATATAATTTACATATTGATATATCATTATTGCAAATAGAATTTATTTAAATAGCATTGATTCTAAAATATTTTTTATTTTAAGTGTTTAGTATCTTTTATATATTAATTATTGAAATGTAGAATAGTTCTTTCATCAAAAAGCTACAAGTAAAAAAAAATACGATTCTGATGAATTATTTGAAATTCTATGAATTTAAAGCTATAAGTTAAATGAAGTTGTTTGTGTAAATATTTGAAATAATCATTGTTTATAAAAGAGATTATTCAAAAATACTATTAAAATAATAATATAATAAATACTATAATTTATTTTTATCTAATTGAGTATTCCTTAATTTAGTTTAATTTAATATTATTTTAAAATTTTATTTAAAACTATTTAAAATATTTTATTAACTTAATGCCCATATTAATTAAAAATACAATTATAATACAATAAATTTTAATTTTATAAAATTTAATTATTTTTATTGCTTTTATTAGTATTTAACGGTTAGTAGTGTGTGCTTATATATTTATTATAACCGTTTGAGTTATGAATTTTGTCATAAAAGTCTCATAGTTTTTTCGTGAGCTCTCAATTGCTGGCCTTAATCCAATACATTTTTGTCATGACATGCATTTGTAGGTTTTTTTTTTGTAAATATCTTTATTTTTTAATATCGTCTACAACTCATTCTCGGCGGTTAGCTTTCATATAAAATAATCCAATTTTATCGATAGAAATAACACGCATCATATTTACAATTGTCTTAAATCGCATTCATTATTATACTACCAGTCGCTAATTTTCATTCAAATACTCCGTGATTAAATAGTTACACTTGTAGAATGATTAATAGATCTTTTATGTTTTTGAGAACAATAATAAATCACAAGCAGATTCTAGCATTTACGACAACCTTATTTTTAAAATTTATATTACTACTTTTGTAAATTTAATAAGTTATCGACTATATTTAAATTGCTCTTTTTCAATAAGTTAAGCAGAGATACCGTTACTTAAAAAAATCAAGAATTAAATTCCGTTCAATTTTACCTATTCTTTCAAACATTATTCGTTAACTCTAATACAACAAAGAAATTGTTGAATTACTTTATTTTTATTAAAAAACTCAATATTCATATTATTGATAGTGTATATTCTTAATAATTATATATTAATTATTCTATAAAATTTTGAAATTATATATTTTATTTATTTAAAATATTTTTTAACTCAATTTTAAATAAATGATAAATACTGTAATAATCTTCTAAAATATTTCATTACTGTAACTCAATACACTGTATAACGTTTTATTCAGTTAATTATTTTCCAATCGTTGTTCATTTCTTGATTAGATTTTCAGTAAATGGTTATTTCATACAGTTATAAATAAAATATACTCTTACAAGACTTCCGGCAATTTATTATCAAAGTAAGTTTTTTCTTATAGCATTTAATTATACGAGATTAGTGAGTTCATAAACGATTATCATCAATCAAGAAGAATTGATAATGATAGGGATATTTTATAAAGTAGAACATACTAGACTGTAAGTTCTATTTCCGTTTTTCTAATGGAGGGTAAAAAAGGTATGTAAAAATCTAGACTATTGTAAGTCTTGATTGATTATTAAATATAAATTCTTTCAATATTTTAGTTCCATCTATCATTTACTGTTATGAAACTTATTTTTACTTTTCATTTTTAGTAATAAATGTAATTTTAAAATATTGCATATAAATTGTATTCTTTTAAAATATATTTAAATTTATAAAAATGTATAAATATTCTGGCAGGTTTCGATGTTGCAGTCGGAATGAGTCGAGTAGTTATGAGATTCCTTGGAATATGGCCAAATCCGAAAAAAAAAGAAAACTTTTTAAATCAATACTACATTGTCATACCATCAATTATAATGTTATGTTTTTGTAATATACCTCAGACAGTGAGGACCCTAAAGGTATGGGGTGATTTGAATGCTGTTCTCAATATTTTGGCAATTTCAAATGTTGCAGTTGCCATCACATTATTGAAATACATAATTTTTTGGTTTCAAAGAAATGGTAATTATTTCTATATATATTGGAAGTAAACATGGTTATAGATTATCAATTTTTTTATAATTCAGAACAATCTATAATATTATAAAAACTTTTTATTCAGAATTAAAATTATTGCAACTTCAAAAATTAATACGTAAAAACATGTAAAATAATATTATTTTTTAATGAGTTTCTTTCGTTTTATTTCTATAATAAAATAAATTATCATTTATTTTTCTTAAATTTATTTTAGGTGAAAGCATTTATTAAGCTTTAATTATTGTACTTCTTCCATTAATATTAACTGTTGAAAGTTACTAGATTGAAAATAATTATATGATAAGGTATTTGTTTTATTCTATAAAAATTATTAGGAAATTATTTTATAAATATTAAAAATAAAAAAATTTTATGAAAAATTATGTTTCTAATTTTGTTTACTGTAAAGTATAATATTTAAGAATTAGAGTTTATATTCCTTGTCACTTGAATTGGGTTAAATTATAGATTTAAACATTTATAATAAACTTTATTTGAAAATTAATTTCATATATTAAAGGTTGTTTAACTTATCTTTATAAAAAAAATTATATTACTCATGTATGGATAAAATTTGTTAAACGCTTTAAAAAAAAAAAAAAAATAGATAAAATAAACATATTTTCATTTAACTGAGGTTATAAGAAAAATATTCGTAAATATATTGGATTATTTGTATTTTATTAAATACTTTAAACTTCTCTCTCTCTCTCTCTCTCTCTCTCTCTCTTTCGCTTCAATTGTATTAATTGTTAATTGTTTTATTGTAACGTACTTAAATTCATTATGCAATTAATTAGAAGCTTTTATTCTAATAATATAAGTATAATAAATGTATAGTCAAGTTTTTTCTTAATCCATATGCGATTTAAAATAATCTTTCATTGCATTTGATTTCAATGATTTTGTTATTATTTTTTAAATCTTACTATTTAGCTTTAAAATGAGGTTATTCCAATAATTTTTAAATTGGAAAGAAACTTCATTAAAAATTATTTATTTCAGTAGAATAAAAAAAAGGATGCTTAATTTTTATTTTTGTTTTCAAGAGATTAATAAACAAATTGCAAATGTCTCAATCGTTGAAAATATAATTCATAATATTTTACAGTAATTATATTCTCATTTATAAATAACTTATTTTAACATAATTTTTTTATATAAAATGTTTTCTTAAATAAGTATTACCGATAGCTTTTAAAACTAATTCCCTCCGAAATCTAGCTGTTTTCAAAAATAAATATCTCTATTAAAAACAGTATTTAATTCAGTTTAAAATCACCGATCAAATTTCACATTTAAAAATTACATGTAAAAATAATTACAGCATAATAACTTATAAAAATGTATAGAAAAATTTAATTATTATATTATGTATTATATTAGAGAATTATAAAATAATAGGAAAAAAATATCTATTGTTTAATGTTTATTTTACGTATTACTACAGGGTGTATTGAAAAATGAATTAAATTAAGAAAATATATGCTTTCACTAAAAATCGAACAGGCAAAATAATTTTAATATCTTTCTCTTGATTTGCATTAAATATATTATGATCAAATATATTATTTAAATCAATATTATTTAAACATTTGAATACTATTACCCTAAGTTCTTGGTGAGCTTGTTATCTCTATGGCTGAAGACTGGAATAGTTCAAAATCGGATGAAGATTTAATTATTATGTGGAAAAATGCAAAGACAAGTCGATTGATTTCGATTGTAATAATTTCTCTCGCAGAAGGAACTATTTTATCACAATTAATGCAGTCTACTTTTAAATACAAAAGTTATCTCAAAGAAAATAATCAATACAATGTATCTCTTGATAATATTTCTATGGCATTAAAACCAGTTTACTTGAATTCTGAATTTTTTTATGATGTTCAAAAAAGCCCGTTTTATGAAGTTACTTTCTTATTGCAATTCCTATCAACATTTTTGGCAGCTTCGGCTTTTTCATCAATTGATGCTTTTTTTGCTGCAATTGTATTACATTTGTGCGGACAACTGAATAATTTAAAAGAGGAACTTCGAAGATTTCCAAAAAAATCATTAAGTAAAGGAAATGAAGCTTTTATAAATGTACTTTCAACAATTATTATTAGGCATGAATATCTTGAAAGGTATATTTTGATATCATGTACGAATATTTTTTAAATATATCTTTTAAAAATATATATAAGTAAATTGTATTATTAGAGAAAAACAATGTTTAAAAACTATTAGCATTATTTATAAACGCTGAAGAATTTTTAAGATTCATATTTCTTCTAATATTCTTATGCCCCTCCTTCCCTAATCGAAGAGCGGCGAAAACTCCCCCCGCGTTTTCCTGCATCGTTTATCGAAATGCTATTTTATATCTGTCCAAATGATTTCCCTCGCTTCAATCCCACAAACAGCGACCCCTCTGCTATATTCACCCCCCATTTATATACCTCTTTTTCCTTTTTTCCTTCTTCTCCTCCTTCTCTCCTGTTTTTCGTTTTCAATTCCACTTTTAATTAAAATTCCGTTTTATTCAATACAGGTTCGCAAATATCCTCCTCTCCGAGAAGATTCATTTAATGTTATGTTTCTTATACAAATGATAATATCTTCTATAGTACTTTGTCTTCAAGGTTATCAAATTCCCCTATAGTTATGGTAAGTTTAATTATATATTTCCCCCTCAAAAATAATTTAACATAATAAAAAATAATCTATAATATTAAATAATTTATAATAATAGGGATTTATATAATACTTACAATTCCCTTTCTTAAAATATTATGAAAAATTTGGCTCCCTCAATAAATGTTGTTTTCCGTAAGTTAACGCCTGAAACCCCCATTATAAATATCCCTATTTTTAGTATCCCAAAAGATCCTCCCAATAAAATTCCCTAAATTTAGATAACTACTGCCGACGAACAAATTTCACTATTTGAAATCATATTTATGACAAATTTTACCCTTTGCTTCGTCTTCAGTCTTTTTGTGTATTGTTACGTTGCAGAAGTTTTACAAAATGAGGTAAAAATTATATTAGTACAAACAAAGTATATTAATATAAATGATGTAAATTTAATTAAATTTTATAAGCTTTTATAAAATGCTATTAAATTTCAATTCGAATGTTAATTAATTTGCATTTTTCGAATTGAAAAATATTATCATTAACAAATATTTAATATTACAGAGTATAGAAATTGGTTATGCTGTATATGATAGTGACTGGTATAACTTGGCACCTTGTAAAGCAAAAAATTTATTGATGGTGATGATTCGTGTAAAACAACCATTCAAAATTACAGCTGGAAAATTTGTAGCTTTTTCTTTGCAGCAATACTGTAGTGTGCGTATATTAAATATAAAAAAATTTATTAATATCCAATTTGTCTTATGATTTTTCTAGTTAATATCTATAACAAAATTAAAGGCACAGGATATAGAATAAATCATCTATTATTTTTATAATACTTATTACTTACTTTCTACTTTTATACAGATCTTAAAATCTACAGGAGGCTATTTATCTATGTTACTCGCGATGAAAAACAGATTAGTTAATCAAAATTAAAATCAAATAAAGTTAGTTAATGTGAAAATATAGTTTATAATAAATATCGATTTGTACTGATTTTTAAGTAGATAAGCTCCTTGGTAAATTGGATTTCATTATGTTGTATACTTTTTTAAGTTTAAAAATACAATAAAAAGAATCACTATATTTAATTCCTATAAAAAATTTAATTCCTGTATATTCAGTCTTATTATTTAATTTCTTACCTAATTTTCAATATAATCTTAGTTAATGCAAGGTAAGTTATGTATAAAATTGAGGAAATTAAAAGAAATAATGATTATATACAATATCAAAAAAGCATTTTCTATAGTTATATTAATATATATTATAGTAATACTATTACAGATAAAATAAATTATCGATATATTCATGTTAATAATATTGCTTTTCTTTCTCTAGTATTTTGTGATTATCAATTAAATATTTATTTAAAATTCTTCCCCCCTCCATCTCACCCCCTCCCTAACTCCCCATAGTTCCTCTTTTAATTATCCACTAACACCGCTTTCCTCTCTTCCCATCCCCAGTAACGTCCTGGGTACGTCCATCCAATTTCCCCCTCAATGCTCAGTAACTTGTATTTTTCGTATTTGTTTTTTTTCTTTTTTCCTAGATCCTGGCCGATTGGGTTATTGTTATTTTCCTCACCAGGTCGTGTCTTACTCTTCTTCCTACTTGTACTAACTATGAGAATAATCTCACATGTATCGAACCCGTTCCAAATTTAGACCCTCTCTGTTTGAGCGACCTTTAATGATCTTATATTTGTTTTATCCCTACATCGTCTCCCTGTAAATGTCTTTATTGTAAGTCGACATAAGGAATATCATATTTTGCGTGAAACTGCAATCCACGTATTATTCAATCAATCCCTCAGTTTTTTTTCCCTTCATTTAAACCCTCCTTCTTTGCACCGCCAACATTCCATCGACGGTCACCCCTGTTTTTTCCTTTCCTCCCTAGCCTACATAGTATTTTTTCCTCCCTCTCTCGGTTGTCCCGTCTTGCACATTTTTTTTCCCTCCGTGCCATTTCTCCTCACTCTATTCCGTCCCTCTGGGAATCCCCACCCTATGCCTCCTATTTGCTTTCCCCACCCCGTTTTTTTCATCCCCTTTTCCTGTCGACGCCCCTCTGCCCTCTTGCTCTCCTCCTCCCCCCCCTTTTACTTTTGCTTACCATTCTTCCTTCCTTCCACCCTTTTTCCCCTCTTTTTCCCCTTTCCATCCTTTCCCCGTCTTTTGCCTGAACTCCTCCGTTGTGTTCTATGTCTTTCTCCCTCCCCCTTCCCCCCCTAGACTGCACACACTCTCCCTCGCTCTGCCGTCTTCATCTTGCTGCCCTTCCTTTCTTCGTCCCTTCTTCCTTTACTGCCACTATACCTTTCTCCGCGTTACTCTTTATCTCCGGGTTATCACCTCATACCATCCTATTTCTCCCCTCCATCCTATTCGTCATCCCTCTTCGAAGGCCTTGCCCGTCGTTTCTGTTTTCTAGCCCCCTTAGTCGCCCCTTCCCTATTGACCCCCCCCATTTTTTCCTTGTCCTGCCTTTTTTTTCCCTCCGATTCTATTGCTGCCCCACTGTCTCCCCGCTTCCCATTTCGATACTCACCCCGTTTCTTTCTCCCTGTTCGCTGACTCTCCTTGCTTGTCTCTTGTACCGTTTTCTCCCCGTCCACCTCATGTCCCTGCTCTCTCCAGCAGCGTTTTTTCGGTCTCTCACTATTTTCTTTACTCTCCCACGGTCCTCATTTTGAGTCCAGCCTTGCTTCACCTTTCTTTCCTCTCCCCTAGCGGCCCTCCCTCTCTCGTCGATGTATTGGATTCTTTCAAACTACGTTTGTGCATAGAAAACCACTTTTGCGGCTATAATTATTAATTCAGCAACGGTAGCGGTTTGTCGTATTGAAACCTGCGTCATATATGATGAAAAATTTTATATACAGATAAATAACACAGTTAGTTTGACTCTCGATTCGGGTAAAGAAAGTTATTTTGTACATCAAATTATAATGGAAAAATCACAAGGTATTAGATTCATTAAATAAAAATATCTCTATTTTATGAAATATTCTGAGTATGAAATATGCTTTTAATTTTATTTTATTTGAAATACATAATAAATTTTATAGCATTTAGAACAAGCTTTTTAACGTATTAAGTATTTTATGCGAAATGTTTTAATTATAATTTTTGTATATCCTTTGCACGTTAGGTTTTGAACAGTGTGTCAGTATAACTCGAGCATTAATGATTGGCCTTGGAATTTGGCCTGGAAGTAAAGAAGCGCACTGGTACTTACGGTGCCGGTTTCTCATATCAATCTTCATAATGGTATTTTTTATTAATATTCCGCAGACAAGAATGATGTTTCACGTGTGGAATAATTTCCAAGTACTTATGGGAAAGA